>OX401413.1:21784830-22127330 GCA_947846245.1 Cerastoderma edule | reverse complement strand
CCACAATGTTTTCCAGAGTCGTCTGCAACAGATTGGTCAAGTGTCGTTATTATTTGGTAATGGGCTAAACACAGAACTTTGGCTTATTTTCAGTTTCAGCAATTAGACTTTATAATCCTTTACATTTCATTTTTATTCTGATGAAATTTCTATAAAACAAAATCATTCTTGATAAAAACGAAAATCAGAAACCGACATTGGATTCCAAAAAGGAGAAGTGGGTCTTCTTTATATATGATTTCAATTTTGTTCACTTGCGATGTGATGGGTTTCAGGCTTAGGTTATATAACCTCATGTTTCATCATTCTTGATAATTACTGTTGACAAAGCATCGTTCTCTTATTAGATAGAGATTGGAAAAAATAGATGGGCGAAAGGTGGCGCGCTTGTTCAATTATATCATGTTTCCAGTTTAACCCTTTTAGCGCTGGAACCGACTTCAAGCTTATGCAAACAGGTTAAAGAATTGGCGGCTGGCCTGTGATCTAACCTGTTTGCTACTTTTTGTATCTTCATTCATCAAATTTAAGCAGATATTCAAGGTTTTGGTGAGAAAAACAACACAACAATATATTTCTTTTAGGAAATTACCGCGTAATCTAAGGGTTAAAATTAGAAAAAGGTGCTTTGAAAAAGATTATCCTTCGACAAAGTGGTTTAGCGCAAATAAGGAGGGAACCCTGGTCTTATACCCAAACCGCCTACCAGTTTAACCCTGGTCTTATACCCAAACCGCCTACCAGTTTAACCCTGGTCTTATACCCAAACCGCCTACCAGTTTAACCCTGGTCTTATACCCAAACCGCCTACCAGTTTAACCCTGGTCTTATCCCCAAACCGCCTACCAGTTTAACCCTGGTCTTATACCCAAACCGCCTACCAGTTTAACCCTGGTCTTATACCTAAACCGCCTACCAGTTTAACCCTGGTCTTATACCCAAACCGCCAACCAGTTTAACCCTGGTCTTATACCCAAACCGCCTACCAGTTTAACCCTGGTCTTATACCCAAACCGCCTACCAGTTTAACCCTGGTCTTATACCCAAACCGCCAACCAGTTTAACCCTGGTCTTATACCCAAACCGCCTACCAGTTTAACCCTGGTCTTATACCCAAACCGCCTACCAGTTTAACCCTGGTCTTATCGCTAAACCGCCTACCAGTTTAACCCTGGTCTTATACCCAAACCGCCAACCAGTTTAACCCTGGTCTTATACCCAAACCGCCTACCAGTTTAACCCTGGTCTTATACCCAAACCGCCTACCAGTTTAACCCTGGTCTTATCGCTAAACCGCCTACCAGTTTAACCCTGGTCTTATACCCAAACCGCCTACCAGTTTAACCCTGGTCTTATACCCAAACCGCCTACCAGTTTAACCCTGAGAATGCTTGATTATTTTCTAATGTAGAATTTTGTGTCGTCTGCTTTCAAAGCCCTTAATATAAATTCATATGGTGGCTAATCTGGATGTTACTTGTTTGCATCAGCATGAAGTCAGTTCCAGTACTATATAATTAATCTTTTTGATCGAGTAATGTCATCACATTTGATGCGTTTCGTTTTTTGAACAGTAACTACCGGACTGCAAAATCTTTAAGAGAACAGCATTTTATGGTTAAAAACGTCTGTTAAGAGATAAGCAATAAAAGAGGTACATTGTTTCTTAATATGGCAGTTTTTACACGCAATACTTGTCATATTGACATTTTCCTTCGATTTTCAGCATCAACAACAAAGCTTTCTTATTTGATCTCTTTCCTCTTGCGTCTGAAACCGTCTTGTCAAAGGAACGGTAGAAGGGTTCTTTGCGTGTATCTCTTAATTGGCACTACGAGTGAAACGAACATCCTTTGATTGATTAATGTCTGTGGACCTGGCTCTATCTAGGGGTTTGCTTACGAGGTCATAGACAAAAGAAAAAAGAACCAGGCTTGGCTTCATCGGTGTTTGACTATTTAACCTTAGAATGCTGGGTAATTTTCACGAACTAGAGTTTTGTGTCGTCTGCTTTCCAAAACCTTAGATATCTGCTTAATTGTGTTGAAGAAATATAACTCAGAGTAGCAAACGGATAAAATCACTGGTCAGCCGCCAATGCATTTGCCTTGGAATATTTCGTTAAACATAGGTGACCAATAAAATTGTATGTCATGGTCTCAGTTTTTGTTGCCATTATCGTTGTAACCGCATAGATTTTGTGCATCACGTGACATTTTCGTCCAAGCTCCCTTCGGTAATTATCGATAGATCTCGAATGTGAAAGAAAGTTGATGAATTGGCTGCCAAACTGTTAGTTAAAATAGGACTTTGAAATATCGATCACATGTATTACGCAAGCGTTATAAAGTCATGGTCGTATGGTAATCTGCTGTTAGTAACATATAGCTTTATTATCCTTAAAACAGCTTACAGACGTATGCTTTGCTTTTTGCTTTAATCATATTCTTTGCCAGACGTTCTATAGTGAAATACAAACAAAAAATGTACACGTTATGGCAAAAGGGTTTGGGCACAAGTTATTACAACATAAGGTTTGGCCATTTCCTTTTAAAAAAAACTTACTTAAAGATAGGTCTTCATTTGTACTTCATAATGTATAAGAAGATCAGTTGGCGACGTATGTAAGTTGAGTAGGGGAAGAAAGATACAAGTAAGTCGGATTGAAAAAATGGTTTAAATGAGAAAAAATAACGGTTGTGAGGTATGCTACAAAGAGTTTTACAATTGTTTTGGTGACATCCCGGCTCTAACTAGTCTGTATCTAACCCAGAAAGGGTGAACACGTCGGTTAAAATATTTAGCAGTTTCAATATAGCTCTAAAATGCGTTGCCGTAAATCGATGCACCCGCTGGTTTTAACGACAACCCTCATTAAGGAGCGAGATAGACTGCTCTAGTTAATGCAAAACCCTTTCTTCTAAAGTGTATTTTGTCTTTTGTCCTTTTGATTTATGAGGGACCTTCTAACGACGTGATATTTATTGTGTTATTTTCGCTGTTGACATAGTCAAACCAAGAGAAAGAAAACAACAGACGAAAGAAAGAAAATATAGTCATCAATATTTAAAGACAGAATTCTCCATGATTGCTGTGATGCCAATGCTTCTTATTCTGTCAGCATCTAAAGTCTTTAATACATGCAGAAGATTTCTTTTTTACTTGAAGCAGACGACTTTAGAAAAGCTTTGTAAACATGTGAACAAACTTTCAGTTCTGCTTTTGTGACATTGGAAATTATCAAAAAAGCATTGTGACAAAGGGAAAAATTGCTTGTGACAAGCAATTTCTTCTTTTGCCTCAATGCTTTCTTTCTTTCAAAGTCGTCTGCTGCAAGACGCAAAATGTGGCGTTATGTGAATATATGTTAAGCAGCAACGTACGAGTGACTTTGTCATTTATATTTATATTGGGCTTAACAGCGTGTCAACAATATTTGAATTTTATCATATAGACTTGCTTTAGGGCAAATCCGGCAGATTCTAAGATTACTAAATGAATTCATAAAATGGATAAACTGCTCATAAATAGTGTTATTCCATTCTGTATTTAAGGTAGAATATCCGTAATCCGCCATTTTGAAACTCATTCTTTCGTCGGATTACTTCGGACGTTCTCGGTATACATCGGTCGGGGCCGAAACTATTCCCGTTGAACCGAATAGTTCCGGCGTCCACCGATGTATACCGAGAACGCCCTAAGTAAAACAACGAAATAATGAGTTTCAAATGGCGGGTTATGGATATTCTACCTTAACTTTCTTTGCACAACATCGTAACGCCGTTTCTAATATATCGTAAGAAATACTAGTTATTGCTTCCAAACCCGTCTTTTAGCAAAAGCCAATAAGAGAAAATTAAACGTGCATACAATACCAATATACGCCAGTCAAGATTTTCCCATTATCATAAACATGACATACCTTACTTTGATTCTATATGCTGCACAGAGGATAAGAAACCATTTCGACAAAAGGATAAATTGCTCATTATGTGCAATATATCCTTTTGTCAAATGGTTTTCTAACAAGGTATTGACAAAAGTTTAAATTGCTCGTTAGGCATCCTCACTCAGGAGTCTTCAATTAGCCATTCGCGTGCACCGTTGCGTCGATTATTACCTTTTAATGAGCTCCCACATAGTAGCCTTTTGGACTCCTTGTTAGACTTTCCTATGAAACGGAATCAGAGTCTGTGCTCCAACCATTTTCTCTTTTATTGTGTCCATGTAACGATCTTATGTTTATTCCTCTTTTGAAAAGTGCAAAAAGATTAAAAAAAATATTGTATAAACTTAGATATAGATCAAATTTAACCGTATCTTCATGTATGCAATATTTTGAAAATTGATTGTAAGCTATAATTATGATTTTATGTTTAATGCCTAAGAAATATATGTTAAATTGATATCATAGAATAGTGCTGAGAGAAACCTCACCATATTGCTCTGTCTATGTATCATATATATAATGGCTATATATTGGGATATGACAAGGTTTGTTTGGCCACCCAGTCAGTAGAAGTGTAAATTTAGTTGAGTTGTCTTTACAACACTCTTAGAAGTGAATATGATTTTGTTCTGAGATAACACTCTTAAGAAGTGTAATATTTGTTATGACATTTTGCAATAAATGTCCTTATTCACTCAACACTGTATTATGGTTTTAATTCACTTCTTCCTGTCCTGTCCTGGCTTGTGGATGAATTATTTGAACATTCAATAAATAATGGCCATATATTGGGATATGACAAAAGATGATAATATATGAATGTTTATGTCAAATCGTGTTTCCAACCATCTTTCTACGATAAAACATACTCCAGAAAACTTCAAGGAACGGATCTGATTTCAGATGTTATCACGAAGTCAATCTATATTTTAAGATAAAGACTCTTTTGAAGTCCACGATAACTTACATTTTATCCTTGATATCATGTTGCCTTTAGTGTGTTTTGTAAGACGATTTCAACAGTATCTTCAATATATCGTGTCTATCAGAGCATCTACCATACACCCTTGAAGTTCCTCATCAACATTATGTACCTTGTTTAAGAAGGAATGTCCGTAATCCACCAGTTTTAAACAACTCATTCTTTCGTCAGATTACTACCGTCTTTCTCGGTATAAATCTGTGGGCACTAAAACTATTCGGTGTAAAACAAATGGTTCCTGCCCAAACTGATGTATACCGAGAACGATCGTAGTAATCGGAGGAAGAAAAGAACTTTTCATTTTTTAATGGAATTCTACCTGTAACATATCTTTATTAACTCACTGACAAATAAGGGTTGGACCACAAGTTTTACAACTTAGATTCGGTCCTTCCCCAGTAAATACCTGCTTGTGATACAGGCGACTTTGCCAAAATACATGCTCAGATGAGCGATGGAATAAAGTTTTTCCCATAAAATCTGCTCCATAAAACACTAAATGAAGTGGTGGTCGTGAAGGCGACTCGGAACAAACAGCATCCCGTAGACTGGGAACCGGTCTCTCTTCTAAAGAATAAGCCTTGGGTTCCGACCCTTGTGTATACCCAGCATTATTGGTATACGCATGGGCAGGACCCCAGGCTACTAACGAATATGATACAAATCTACCAGGCAGAAGTCTGGCTGGTAACGGAAGGAGCGAAAAGAGCAACGTAGTGGAGCCAGTGTTTAGCGGGGGACCAGTTTAACATCCTGTTGCTTCTGGCTTTTCAGGCTCGGCTCTCTAATCAATTGAGTATGTTTATTGCGTTCGGGGCCTAATGCTTTTAATGAACCGGACATAATCCTCTCTAACGAAGGAGACAAAAAAGAACGTCGACGCGTTTGATTGTTAAAATGTCAATTTCCGTTTCGAGAATTATGTTCGCTTTGTTAATTTTCAGGCAATGAAGCATGTTCATAATGGAGATGCGTCTCTATGGTTTTGCCTCATTAATGTTATAAAAGCGTAACATTCTATCTTTATACCGAAAACGCTTTTCTTTCAGAATTTTAATTGTCTTATCTTGTTTGAATCATTCTGCTGTGGATTAGTCAGATTAATAAATGTGTTTTAGGTGGTTAATGTGAAGGCTGTACTGGGTCTCGACCCAAATTGATCTTATTCCCGTGAATACCTTAAACAATCCCGTACGCAGGCGTTAAGATAGAATACTCATAATCCGCTTTTTGAAACCCTTTCTTTGATCTGATTGATTCGGTTGTTCTCGGTATGCATCGATGAGTGCCAGAACTATTCGCTTTACAACCGATGTATATCGAGAACGACCGAAGTAATCCGACGGAAGAATCAGTTTCAAAATGACGTATTATTGGTATTCTACCATGAAATATTTAGATAGCGTTTTATTAAACAACAACATTTGCGTTAGTTAAAGCCGATATACATGGACGTTATCTTAAACAAAAGTACACCATTGTGACGTGACACATCATTGGAAGCGTCTTGGAGAGACGATTCCAATGAAGTATTACTTTGCAGCAATTAATTTTTCAAAATTGAAATATGAATGTGGAAATGCTGTTTTGTATTTACACACATTCTAGAATGAACTGTTTATTAAAACGCTTTTCCAGTTTGTGTATAGATCCGTTAGCACATATGTTTCCACGAAATAATTAATTTGCAAAAACATTATGCAAAGCACCATTTAGTCTATTGAAGTAATCCCACAGGAATGCTTTCTGTCTTGAAGCCAACTTTAGCTTGTAAAACGAAAGGAATTGTAAACAATTTTCCCTACAAAAAATGAAAACAAACTTAAAACAATAAGCATTTATGGTGCAAGAGCATGGCGCTAACGAGATAAAACTTTTATTGTACTACTCGAGTACGGGTGTTCTTACAGTGATAAGTGCACTCATGCCAAATCTATTCCAGTATAAACATTCAAATGTTAAATCGTTTAGATAAGGATGCCGTTATTTTGTATATTTTAGTTGGGTTATGGTTAAGTTGTATATATGCATTTCCTGACTGGGACACTTTAGTTAGATTGTATCATGTATATGTATTGTAGACCAGTTGCTTTTATTTACGCATAAACTTATCTTGCAAGCTTGAAAGAATAATGATTTAATACAATTATGATGCACCATCAACAAAAATTCTAAAAAAATCAATATAAAAATTAAGGACCTCTCGTTAAGATGGTACACTGCTCTTTTCTCCAATCAACAAAAACATATTGAAGCATGATTTCTTTCCGGGTCATAACTTTCTTTCCAGCTAATGAATCGTGAAAAAAGAAAGGTTTACTCATAACGAGTTGAAGGCCGCCAAAAGCAGGACAAGGCCAAAGCACGAAAAAAAACCCAACAATTTACTGCAATATTGATATCAGACAAATCTTCAAAGATGCCAGGCCATTAAGTTGCGTTTTGGCGTTTAAGAACTCCAATCGATGATTGATGTACAAGTGCAGCTATAAATTAACGAGGCTACATTTTATGCAGTGCTGAGCTAATGAAAAGAGTACTCTAAAATTCATTGTCATATTTTAGGTTCAAGATCGGCATGAGTACTTGTAACGGATAATCAGAGACGAACATTTAGTTTAAACTTATTTGTTTTACAGCGATTGTTCTTACAACTTAGATTAATCACTCTCGATTTTGCTTCCTGGATACATCGCCAGTAATCGCCGAATGTGGATTATTGAAAGTTAGCAAGGCAGACCCCTCAACTCACGGGACTCGAACACACGACCCTCGTTTCCAGAAGGCGACGCTCTACCCTGGACCACTGTCCTCCGAAAACATTTCATATCTACAGTAATTTTTGTACGAGTCGGACATACATGACCAAACGCGATACAATTGTTTATGTTAAAGGTTCTCTGACTGTATACTATGGACTGTGCTGAATCAGATTTTACATGGTTCTGCGTGTAAGAAGGTGTGTTGGAAAATGGAAAAATATGTAAAACACTAGGACTGGTTAAAAGCTTTTACCTGTAGATAGATTTTCCGCTTTTCAGAAAATATGAATAAATAGCATCTGTTTCTATGAAATTAGGAATGATTTTCTCCTTAATGGTTCGGCCTATAAAAGAATATAAGATACTGTGATTAGAGAGAAACCATTCTCAGTATAAGAAGATTTTTACTTTAATCACAATGTTTTAAGGAAATCGCCTTATCAAGACGCCAAAATTCTTCAACTATTAGTAATGAAAACTGTTTTGAATTTATTATTTCAACACGTAATTGCTTCACATGTTAAAATCGGATTCATCTAAGAACTTTACTTTGAATTTTAAAATGAGTCTTGTGAAAACTGTGGAAACCGAGTTTAATGGTATAGTTTCGTCATTAGTTTAAATATTTTCAATTAAGTTCAAGTTATAAAGTTGATTCATCCGTTAGTTGCCAATTACAACACACTATCTCAAAGTCTTGAATACGTAATTTGGTGCAGGGTCGTTTTTGCACAAGGGTAAAATGTCATGTCGAATTGTCTGCTTTTTTCTGTAAATTATTTACTGATTTTTTTTTCTGACAAGGCGATTAATGTCATGGCTTGAAAAGAAAAGAAAAAAGTGCATACATTCATTTGTAATACATATGTTGTATCGAGTCAAGCTGTATGAAACAACTCGGTCAGATGCGGTGCGTTATTTTAGGCAGTCAGTAAAGACCGGTTCTTCGCAGAGCGCAGCAGTGCTATTTTCGCATGTTCCAGGCTCGATGTCTGTTTTACGGAAGTGAATAGTCTGCGTTCCGGAAGTGAATACAACCTAACACTGCAGATGGTAAACTTCATTAAGAGATGGTCCCCTTTGGGGGATTCTTGTCGATTTGTCTATGTTACAATTAACTTCTGCTGTGGGGCTTACGGCCAAAAACGTGCACGAATAATAGACATATATACATACATATGCAGCTGTTTAGACCATATCTGGGTCGTTTGGAAACAGGCCGTTGTGTATTTTGACATGAACGCAGTACAAATACGCACTAATACAGCAGCATTTTGGATCGTATGTTATACAGTTTGTTAAAGTGCAAACAGTTTAAAAGCGCCTTCGTTTAAAACGCCATGCGTCTTCAATAGACCGCGTTGTGTCTTCATTACATTACACCCTCTTTAGCATTACGTATTATAAAGGTCATGCGTTCAATAAAATATATAGTCGTCTTTAAAACATTACTCTTTCATTCAAAAGATAATGTCTCCACTTGAAACTTCGTCTCCAATAAAACATTGCTTCCTCAATGGAAAATTGCGCCTTCATTTAAAAGTTTATTTCTCATAAGAAACATTACGTCTTAATTAAAAATATTATAGCATTAACTACATAACGTGTTCATTCAAATAAACGGATCACGTGGTTTTGGTTCGACAAGCAGCGCACCCAATCTCAACGAGACCTACTTTGATTGTTTGAGGGAGACTTATCGTTATAAAATGAAATGGGGGCACCAGTTTGATAGCTCTACATACTTTACCCTTAAAGTGCTAGAACCGACTTCATGTTTAAGCAAACAGGTTAGATCCAGGCCAGCCGCTAAGTAAATTGGCGGCTGGCCTGTGATTTAAACTGGTTGCTACTCTGGGTATATTTCTTTAACAAAACTAAGCAGAGATTAAAGTTTATGGAAAGCATACGACACAAAAATCTAGTTTTTTTTTAAAAAAAAAAAGATTACACAGCTTTCTAAGGGTTAACGTAAAATGAGTAATACAAATTGGTTTGTGAAAATATTGAGCTAGGCATGTAGGTGTGAAAGAGTGTTTTCAAACCCAGATGCCATTAGCTTTTTAAGTGGATATTGATAGACCCTAGTAGACAGAAATACTACGTTAAAAGGTTTCAAAATATGATACACACAGAGCTATACATTTTCTTGCGCTGGGTCATGGGACATGTGTGAATTGGAGGAATTTCAAGAAATATTCAAGTTTATGTGTCAGTTTAATATCAAAGGTGATTTGGAAGTTAAACATTTATTCCTTGAAAGCTGTTCAACAGGGGCAGCTGTACTCTTATACGATACGCACTGAAGAATACTCATTGGAAGGAAGAATTGTGTCGTTTTTAATTCTTTTAAGTGTCTATACTGTGAAGTAACATGTATTTTAATCCTGTCGCATATGAACTGTACGCACTTAGATAAAATAACGCTTTCTGAATTAATGGTGCTTCAGAAAGAGCTGCATTTAATTGTACGTACGCTAGCAGGACAGCGCTTTGGGAGCTCGCAATGCTGAGAGGAAGAGCCAAGAGTGATATGTTCGGCTATAGCTTTATATAGGACAGAGATATATAGCAGCATTATCGCCACACGCTTCATAGCCTCGACGTATCACATGTTAAATCATTTATTCGGAAGATAACCAATCAACGATCCATTTGCCAGCTCTACAGACATATTCTTCTGTCAAGCTTCATGGGTTTTCCATGTTTATTTCCTGTAAATATTTATAAACGTCTCTGGTTTAACAGTGTGACCTAATATTTATAAACGTCTCTGGTTTAACAGTGTGACCTAATATTTACATTCTTCTTTTCATCACAAGCGGCCTTGACAGGGAAAGCATTAAGTCAAGATAAACTAAGAATACCGTATGAGTCTCATTTAAATCAAGAAGATACGTGCTGTCGACATTCCATCGATGCTTTTTCTCAATGAGAATTGGGAAAGAAGATGTTTAAGATGGATTAAATAATAATATAATATATCTGTGGTTTGACATCGATTTTGTATAAGCACGGGACCTCGGGTTAAAGTCTCATCCGAAGGACTGGTGAGGCGGGAAATGCTAGAAAGGATCCCTGGAATTTTCAGAAACGAGACCCAGGATCGAACCCTGAAAAGCCTTTTTTTCATTGATCTATATGTTCACATTTTGCGTCTAACACTCTGGAGAGAAATCGCAGTCGACGGGCATGTTCAAGAGTTAACCACGTTGTAAAGCATGGCTTATCACATACATCTAGAACCTGAAAGTTGATGGTCAACACGTGCGGGGTTCACAGAGTGGCTATCATTTGCAAAAATAGGCGAAAAAAGCAAAAATACATTGGCCCGGTCTTCTTATTCGGACGAAATATCCTAAATATTGATCACGTGATTCCAACGCCTGTTGAAGAGAATTAAAACTTATGAACATTCTAACGAATCGATTACCAATGACCTCCATAGACCATAACTAATAAACGTGCATTAAATCATATTAAGTGTATTTCTTTAAAGAAGGAATTGCTCAAACATTATTGCCCCATTTAGATCATAGCTAACGAGTCGCTACCTCTTCAAGTCACAGAAGTTTTTTTCCTATAAGCATTGAGTAAAACTGCGAGAAACAAATGCATTTGCCAAGCAAGACACACCTGTTGCTATTCTAAGGCACAAGAGAGCCCTAAATTGCTCCTTGCGACGCTAGAAACAGTTCGAACATTAAACCATCATTAATACATGCCAAAATCGCTCTTGAATCCCACAAGAAGCCGTTAGCAAGCCATGCGTTTTGTAACACTTTTTTTTGTATCAGCGAGAACCAGTGATCCAGTGGAATGACGTCAGGTTCGGATCAGGGGTTCGAATCCCGGCCGGATCATTGGAACTCTCCTGACCAAAAGATGCACCCAACGTTGCTCCTCTTCACCAAGGTGTATAAATCGGTGCCTGTAAGGGGATAAACCAATATGCCGTGGCTGCGTTTGCTCAAATTTGTAAACGACCAATTTATAATCTAATGATCGGGGAGGTAATTGTCAAAGTCGCCTAAGTATTCCTAGCATAGATAGAAGACTATAAACCATACATTTAACACGTTATCTGAATGAGTCCCATTCAGCACAGGTTCTAAATACACGACGCCCGTATGGGAACCGAACTCATGGCAAGATATAACGTAACAGCATACTGATATATCATCAGGTGTGAGATAAATCGTTCACGCTTCTCCGATTGTATATATCAGTTGCAGCATTTGGTGGAGATTTATTGAGATATATGGTTGGCGTATGAACAACACCTTGCAAAAAACATCAGTATTAATAAACACCGTGAAGTTAACACGTTTTGGGTTCCCGCCACACCAGTTGCTTCTCGATTAACCCTTAGAATGCTGGGTAATTTTCTAGAAAATAGATTGATGTGTCGTCTGCTTTCCAAAACCTTAAAAAATCTGCTTAATTTAATTGAAGAAAGATGTTCAGATTAGCAAACAGGTTAGATCACAGGCCAGCCACCAATTTATTTTTTGCATAAGCATAAAGTCGGTTCGGGCACTATAAAGGTTAAGGTATTTGCAAACCTTTTCTTCACCATATTGTTGAGAAATACTTATTTTTGTCCTCATTTCTTGATGATATTGATAAATGTTGTTTCTCTTGTTTGTTTGCCCAATTTTCGAGAATAACATAAGATCATTGCTTTGTATTCTGGAGAGACAAAACTTATTACAAATGTCAGTGGGGATTACCGGTGATAAATACGTGGTTCCCATCAACAATCACTCTAACATCCGTCCGGGCTTATCAGTGACACTGAATCTGTCAATAGGACAGCCTCTGTATCACGCGGGATTACTTTATATGACAAATAACGGACGTTTGTTTTCTTTCGGAGTCTGCCTAGAATAGATTCTTTAATTTTTACATATCAACTGATGGTCCTCCACTTTCCGTCTAATTGACGTGTTGTACATGAATGTAGTATGAATGTTTCGGCTTAAATGCCGTTTCGTCAATGTTTCGGCTGTTAGACAGTCTAAGTACAACTGCAGTAGTGTTGGTTAAATTAATTTTTTTAAGCATACCTCTGTTTACTATTTGAGCATGCTTCGTGGTCAGCGTAAGTTGGTCCGATACGTTATACATACGTCTTGGTCATATATCTTTATTTCACATAGAGTCGGTCTTGTCGTATAGACTAGCCTGTCCGAACTTCATTAGTTGGACAGTGATGTCCACATGTAGACTGGAAAATGAGATAACATAGCACCGTTCATTATAATGCAGACCAAATATAAGATTAAGCTTTGTATCCCGTTTAATGACATACAGCCGGTCTGATTTTAAACGATGATACTGAAAAGAGAGACAATCGTAATATATAAATCAACCGATGGCTTAAACGAACGCTTATTGTCCAGAAAAGTCCAAAATTACAGTGAATATGTTCTGACGTGGTTTGAATCGCTTTGAATGCGTACGTTAGAAAGGATAGTGACATACTTAATCATTAATAAGAATACCATCTACAATGTATTGAAATACAACAAATGTTTTAATGTCAAAGGAAAGTAGAAGTGGTGCCTCACTCCTACAGAAGTAGAATTCGAAATAAGTGCTTTCCGCTCATGTTCCTTGGATTTCGGGATAGTATTAAGGCGTAAAAAAGAAAACAGAAAGGGGGGAAAAGTAGTTAAATATTGACACCTTTTTGAAGAGAACTTATTTTGTCGTTTTCTGCTCAGTCAACGTCCTCTTCGACCCCTTCATAGTATTGGCATTGGCATACGGTCAAAAGGGATCACTAACTAGCCAACATATCTTAAACATAATTTAAAAGGTCCAAACAAATTATATAGACATAATAATTTGCCAAAATAAACGTTCTGTGGATATCATAATTTGCCAACATAAGGTTTCCTGGCGTATTATTCGTAGTTTGGTTTGGCTGTTTGCTCCAAATTCTACAACTACAGGGTTATCAAGGGAACACAAATAACTTTAACAGAGACTACTGTATTTATATTTGTTTGTACATGTGCATATACACATTTGTATTTGAATCATGGTTATCAGATGGTTCAATCAATGACTGTCACTTTCCCATCGCAAGGATAACACACATAATAGTTACTGCTTTCTTAGCAATCAAGGACTAAAACGTCTGTTATATTAACCTTGCTATTAACTTGTTTTTGTTAATCGAAATGATTTCTGCCTGTACTTGTGGGCCTGAGACCTTTGTACTAAGATAATATAAGGATATATTTACGCGTCGATTACATAAAAGGATTCCACATTCTTTACATAAACAAGTGTTACGCATTTACAGTAGCAGATCTAATAAATCACTATATATCAGAAGTCTCATATTCTTTGTTTGGTTTTGGTTACATGCAGTTTTCATCTAATTTACATCAAAACAATAAAATGGTACTGAATCTTAAACATACGCCTCTTTACGATGCGAATACATGTACGTTAAAAACAATATCATACGACATATGCGCGCATATTCTTGTTTCTATACAGTTGCTTGCAAAGAAAACCTCTTAATTTGGGATGATACGAAATATTTCTTCGCCTGATACGATATTTACCTCTAACTCTATAGAACTTCACTTCGATCAATCTTGATCAAGAAACCACAGTGCCAAAATGATGAATTGCACATCATGAGCAATTTATCAATTCATCACAATGGTTTTTACCTTATATCACAAAAGAAAATACATTTTTCTTGCCTCTTTTTCTTTGCCGTCTGCTATCGCTTCCATTTTGGAACAGCACAACATCCCTAAATAATTAGCCGATTGGTTTTAAACGTCCGCCAAAGTGCACCGACGGTCGTCTGCAGGACGTCATTACAGGAAATCAATGATGGCCGTTGGCTATCTAGCCAAGCACGTACGGCGTTTGTCGGGATGTTGTTTTTTATCTTGGTTTATAGAGATCAATCACTGTGAAGAGTCGTCTGCTTCGTCTGCTTCGTAATCATGTGGATAGGCCCTAATATTAGAGACATTTTACGGGCATCGGTTTTATTGTCATGGCAACATGGTTCTGGTTACAATAGTTGTGAGCTTTGTGTTAGGCTATCCTTCTTTGTTCTATATAGGAAAAGTCATTTTTGGCCTTTTCGTAATGATTTCCAAGAGGGAATTCAGCCTTAATCACTATGTTTTTATTAATGCCATATCCTTTGCACAGTCCATAGATACTTAAGCAATGAGAACATGATCATCTTGGTTTTCCAATCGCCTGATTCGTTACACCAGCATCTATATTTACTTACAAAATTGCGGAATTCACCGCAGTCAATCGTCATCTTTGATTCACCATCTACATCAAATAGTTCTGAAAAGAAAATTAACAAAGCTAACGGTTCAAAACCATGGCTCACATTATAGAATTAAGGCAAATAAGGCATCTATGTGTATCTTATTTGCCGATGCTTCATTTAACATAAGCCTCAAGCTTAATAACATTACATGCACAGGCCAAGAATGGTCGCTTAAAACAACCTCGCCTGTATATGTAGCAATGAATCGATCGAAGTCGTCATTGTCCAGGAGTTTATTATTTATTTTTTCATAGCTATGATCTTATATAAGACGTATTGGTTATGCATTTCGTTCGTGTTGTGAGAGAGAAGCGGTGAGAAGAAAGGTCGTCCATCAGACATTGATCGCACAGAAATTGATATGATCTTATGTCAGACTCTGTAAAGATATTAACCTTAGCGATGTGTGTATGGTGTTTTATCGTGGTCCAGATATATGAATATCCGAGGCATTTTCTTTCCCGATGTCAAAGACCGTTTGTTAAATCCTATGTTTTTGATATTCGTAATAATCGTTAGAAAACAAATAAAGAAATAAAAAAAAACAATCGATTCAAAAGAGTATCTGAAACAAAATAATTGAGTTATATCTTCAACATACATTTCTAAAACAAAACGGGTGACAACTGTGTCGATAGTCTAGTTTTATGTAATTCTATAGATATGCAATATCACTTTATCCATAGAAGACATTTTTTCTTAAAAAAGATGTAATACTAGATATGTAAGAAAGTCTTTTCAAGCCCGGATACCTGTGAAAGGGGCGGAATTGTCATTGTCGCTTTATGTCACCATGTCCAAGGCATATAAATCCACTTCGTCAAACAACTACTTTATATTGACTGAACAATGATCACATGTAGAAGGGAATTTAGAAATCGTTTGGTGCTGTGACAGTGACAATCCATTAATAGAAATTCCAAAAATGCATCCTTTTTAAGCATTATTAACCCCCCCCCCCCCACACACACACACACACAAAACATAGAAACCACTGTGCCGAAATGAGCAAATCTTTCATTGTCATACTGGTTTCTTTTTAATATCATAACGGAAAATCTCTTAGAAAAAACAACCCATTGAGCCTATTCACCGCACTTTAAAGATATCGCACGCTGTTGCTTTGAGTTTAAACAGGTCGTTATACTCTATGTTGGGAAAATGGGTTAAACGAAATCGTTCAGGATTTTATAAAACGGCCAACGGAAAATACGTGCGTACATCAAAACTGATAAACATGGACAATAGCTTATATAAAAACACTATATTGTAATGTCACACATCATTGGAAGCGTCTCGTAGAGACGATTCCAATGATGTGTTACTCTACAATATTGCTTAGTCCAATATTAAAATCGGGGGGAATATTGTTCTGAACCTTCGCACATTCTTTAGCATAAACTGTTTCGTAAAACGATTCCCTGTTGAACGTAACGTAAAGTATTACGACTTGTGGGACTTACGGGCTGATTACGTTGTTTATACTCATAAATTATTTACTCACACGAAGAATGCCAATTGATTTATTGCGTACAAAGGGAATACCTAAAACTCTGCCAATTACCGTGTAACCGGGTTTTCCAGGCGCTCGTTTCTATAAACGCTCTTGACAAGGTTAATAAGAAGAAAAAAACGAAAGAAAAACAGAAAAAAAAAGATAGTTGTACATATGTCAAAGAAATTCTGAAGGGTAACACCAGAAACAATCAATTTCGAATGTCATCATGTAACAGATAGGTTTTCTTTTGCAGATTTTGCAAATGGCTGGAACTTAATTGATTAATCTTTCTCTAAACAGTCTTTCTGTTGCATCGTTTGCATGCATTAGTTTAGTTTAAACACATTCTATTGCCAATAGAACGTATAATACACAGTATACAACATTGGTAAGTAGACATAATATCAAATTTGGAAAAAGGGTCTGGAGATTACTAGAAAGGATCATGAGACAACAAGATCACCGGTGTACGTTTTAGAAGGGTTAATTTATCGCTTCACCCTTTACCAAACGCCAAATTTTCGACTGTCCCAAATTGAAAGTGCTTGCAGACGACATTTATTTCAAAATGTGATGAATTTGAAACATAATCGTCGGATAGGTCAGAAAACACTGTGAGAAAAGGAGAAACTGCTCGCTTAGAGCAATTCCTCCTTTGCCCACAATGTTTTCCAAAGTCGTAAGCAACAAACTGGTCAAATGTCGTTATTGTTTGGTAATGGGTTAAGATAACAAAGTTAAATCGTTTACAACGATTTTAATCAGTCGTTATGAGGTAAACCTTGAATCCAAACCAACATTTACTTATTTTAACGTTAAATTGGCTTTCCTGTTGCTTGCTATCTGCTTTACCTAAGATACTATAGAAGAAAAGCATTGTAATAAATTCATTGTAGAATTGTCATGGGATTGGCTTTGGACATGCCATCATATAGCCTTCCTAGTACTTGTGAAATCCAGGAAAGTCAGTTATGCATGTTTTAACTCTTTACCACCTGCGGACACCATTTCTCTTACTTGAACCAGAAGACTTTAGAAAAGCTTTGTGAACACGTGAAAAACCTTTCAGTTCAGCTGTTGTGCTATGTGAATAGATTGAAAAAGCATTGTGGCACAAGGAGAAATTGCTTGTGACAAGCAATTCCTCCTTTTGCAACAATGCTTTTTGAAAGTCGTCTGCTGCAAGATGGAACAATGTGGCGTTAAGTAGCAATGTGTTAATAAGTCAGTCAGTTGAAAATGTAATTTTCGTCACATTTCGTGCTCAGGGAACAGAATTTTCCAGCTTGACAGTTAATTGTAAAATATTAAAATTACATTCTCGCTCTGCAAACCCGATGTGAAGCATTTCTGCCTTTTTCTTCGATAGCAATTAAAATGTGGCTCAATGTTTCCGAAATATTTCAAGAAGACGGTTGAGAAATCACCAACCATGTCAATTCCACTCGTATGGGAACATGACAATGTATTATGTTTTTTGTTCTTCTCCTTCATTAGTGTGAGGTCTTTTGCAAAACAATTTAGCCAAGCATAAGTGTGTTTATATTACGGTTTACCGCTAATCGATCTACTTGGAAAAGTGTGTGCAAAACGCCTTTGTCAAGCTCAGTGCAACACACTTTTTTCAACAAGCTCCCTGTCTGAACCATGAAGCGAGCCTTATTAACCCTTTCCCAAACAATAACGACATTTGACCACTTTGATGCAGACGACTTAAAAAAAACATTGTTGGAAAATGAGAAATTGCTCGTAACGAGCAATTTTTCCTTTTCCCACAATGTTTTCTGCCCTATCAGAAGATTATTTGCCAATTTCATCACATTTTGAAATGTCTGCAAACTCTTTCAATTTGGGACAGTCGAAAAATTGTTGTTTGGGAAAAGCTTTATAGCCACATTCTATGAAGACACAAATGTTTCGGCAACGTTGCGACCACACGGTGTGATACTGGAAAGGTACAAACAGTTGTTGAACCATTTTATTGATTCATTAGTTATACAAGTTTTAGAAAAACTATTAATAAGTCATTCTCGTCTGGAAAAAGTATACAGCACTGCAATGTTCCATACATAAGTCAGAAAGAATGTCGTAAAATAGGTTAAGTGCTTTATGAATGAATTAGCGAGTTTGATTGTCGCAAAAGCGCTGCCGCCCGACCCATGAATGAGACTACTTACCACATATCGTGTTCAAGTATATGACAATGTCGTGTCACTTACGGCATCGCTTTACGGCACGACCGACACGTTTTGACAAACGGAAGTAGTTCGAGGGTCGAAATGCAACGCCAAAACGAGGCTTCACAAAAATGACTTCTGTGGACACCAGAATGCGTTGAGGTGTGATTGTAAAATTTACCTGTCGACAAACTTTTTCCAAAATGTGTCGGAGGCGTTTAGATAATAAGAGCAATTGAAACGTAGCAAACGGGTTAGATCACAGGCCAGTCGCCTATTTACTTGGCGGCTGGCCTGGATCAAACCTGTTTACATAAGCAGCTTAAAGCATGAAGTCGATTCCAGCACTATAAGGGTTAACACACTTCCAGTGGTTTAACCGTCATGACTATTCATATTGAGGCGATTTGTCGAACAGCTAAGAACGAACGAAGAAAAGGCGTTCTCGGATTTAAGCGAGAAGTGTTGCCATAAATCACCGTGTACAATTTGTACATGCTGACCTGTGTCAACGCTTCGCGACAATTAGCGTTTTATTTGTGCCTCGGAAAAGTTAACGATTTATAGGTTTGTACATTTGACAAAGACAATACTCACTCGTCGCTCTTTAACGAGAACCAATAACAAAGCTTGCTCACCTAATGTTGATAATAATATTTGAAGCTTTGTAATTATAACTTATACATTGATTTCATTTGTGTTGTTTTCTTGTTTGTCATTAAATGTCTTTATACATGTCTATCTGTATACTCTTCAATAACATTAGAGAACGCTACTCTGTTAAGGGACTGCTATGATATCTTTGATATCTGAACCATCACATGAACCTTTTATATAGTGTTTTAATTTTTTCTTCTTACATACAGATGTTTGTTTGTAGAGAAACTGTGTAGTTGAGGTCAACAAAGAATTCTTGATTCTTGATCTTCAATACTTGAATGAAGGATAATTTAACTTTGGCGAAGACCGAATCTGTTATATTGACATTCTTGTTTGTCTGGTATTTCTACATTATCCTTAGAGAATCGAAGCATGCATTATTAAACTGCGTAAAATATCACCCATTTACAACCGTCACATTAATGCACATTTCTCACCGAGAGACGTTTATTCCGCTGTTTGATTGATTCGAGATCGAAATCTTTATTCAGATAGCTCGCATCCAGACTTGCGTTATCTACCGTTTATATTAAATCCTTAACCCATTTACAAACAATATCGATATTTGACCACTTTGTTGCAGATGACCCTGGAAAACATTGTGTGAAAAGGAGAACAATGTTTTCTGCCCTATCAGAAGATTACTTTCAAATGTTATCAAATTTTGAGATGTCGTTTGGAAACTCTTTCAATTTGGGACTGTCGACAATTTGGTGTTTGATAAAATTGTGCCATGTCTTCATCTTTATTTCTTCATTCTGATTGTATATTTAGATGTGTTTGTAGCGACTGTTTATCGAACATATGATGCAAATGATAACAAAAAAAAATCATATTAAAAGTCGTGTTCAAAAAACCATAGTACGTGTTAGGAACCAAGAGGCATGCATGCATGCGTAAATTGTTTCTGTGATATAAATGAATAAACGAATAAATATGAATCATAAACGTTGAAAACGACTTAAAACATTGTAAAAACCTTGGTATCGGCATCTATATGATTGGTCATCGACCTCTGAATAGAATATTGTAAAAATTAATCGATTTTCAATTATCATAGTTTAATTCGCCATGCATACAATTGTGTGTTTTTCTTATCTAGGGACTGTATAATCAATATGTTTAATTTGCATTGAAGCGAAGGAAACCAGTTTAACAATAAGTGAAAATAAACACACCCGACGGAGACATTAGATTGGTTCTTTACTTGGAAATGGGGATGAAATGTTTGCATCTATGACACGGAGCCATTTTCTGAATTGATTCCGTCCCTTACATATTTACAGACTAATGCACATTTCTATATAACTCATTAAATCGAAAGGAGAACTTGTTCGAGAACAGTTTCTTCTTGATACCAAAAACTAAATGCCTCTTTTATACGTTGCCATTCCTGATGTCTGACGCTTTCATATTTTATCATTTTTAAATATTATATAAAGAAATGGGTCAAAAGAAAAAAGGCCCATGCTAGCAAAAACCGGATAAGAACTCTCGGGAGATGTGCCATTATGCACAAGGTCGCATGCTCATTAATTACTCCCGATTTTAATGTTGACACGTTCGTTTAACGGCACTAATTGGTGTCAATGCAGTAGCGCATTGTGGTATTGCATCCGTAATCACTTTACCAACTTAAAGTAATAACGGGATTGGTTCGGAAATTATCCCTCCAAGACACGCGACGTGTCACTTTCACAATGACTTGTTAACGTTTATGGAAAGGCACTAAAACATTTAAAATTATTTCAAAGATGTTTTTATAGCAAGCAGTTTTACATGTAGCTGTATGGTATTTCACCCTTAGAATGCGAGGTAATTTTCTGAAAATATATTTTTGTGTCGTCTGCTTTCCAAAACCTATTAGAGAAGCAAAGAGATTAAATCACAAGCCAGCCGCCAACTTACTTGTCGGCTGGCCTGCATTTAATCTGTTTGCATAAGAATGAAGTCGGCTCCAACACTATAGTGGTTAACCCGTTTTATGCTGGGTTATTTTCTAAAAAAAGATGTTTGTGTCGTTTACTTTCCAAAACCTAAGATATGTGCTTAATTTTGTTGTGGAAAACTATCCAGAGTAGCAAACAGATAAGATCACAGGCCATCCGCCAACTTACTTGGCGGTTGGCCTTGATCTAACCTGTGTGCATAGGTCTGAAGTCGGTTCCAGTACTATAAGGGCTATTTTTATTATAACATCATTTCACGGTGGTCTTTTTTTTATTCTATTTTATTATTGATATTTTGTATTGCAAGCAAATCACATCTAAAATGATTTCCAAGTAGCTTTCATTGACTTCATGATAATCGTTGATATGTAAAATTGTGTTCATTTGTTATGGAGGTTTGAAATTCTCCCAAGAATGCCTGAAATTTAAGATGATCAAAAGGGCATTCGGAGTATTAGATCTGCACCCAGTTTGCAACTAAACTCCCCAATACAATCAGTCGGGGGTTGCAAGAAAGGGAAACAGAAAACCCTGAAAAAAAGAGTTTTCTCCTTTTATTACAATGGTGTCTTCCAAGAAGGTACTGACTGTATAGAAGTTATCTGTTTCAAACCGTGCTAATTCTTTTCATGATTCCAAACACAAACGAACTCTCCTCCTATAGTCACAACAACAATCAAGGACTGTCATTTTGTTGAGCTTTCCTCTAACTTTTAAAACTCAAGGACCCTTCAAGAACGCGAATATCTTTAGCATGCAATCTTATGTGTGTTGTGTTCTTGAGTGGTAACAATTTCCGCAGTTCGCGGTGAATAACCCATAATTGGTCCGATATTCTTTATCGAAGTCCAAATCTTCGTACAGAAAAATCAACTAATGGGCCATTTCTGATGTTAATCGTTTAAGTGCATTGATAAACCTCAAGAATTAATAGGCCATTAATGGTCGTTCTATAAGAACTCAAGGCTGCTAGAAGATTACCTAATGGTCTTATAGTTATGTAAAGCATGCTTTCCCAGACTCTATATGCCTAAGCACCAATGTGATTGTAGTTTTACATCATCTGTAACGGAGGTTATTGACCCTTTACCAAACGCCAAATGCTCGACTGTCCCAAATTGAAAGAATGTGCAGACGACATTTCAAAATGTGATAAAATTGGAAAATAATCTTCATATAGGGCAGAAAACATTGTGGGCAGAGGAAAAATTGCTCTTTGCGAGCAATTTTTTCTTTTCCCACAATGTTTTCCAGAGCCCTCTGCAAAAAAAGTGGTTAAATGTCGTTATTGTTTGGTAATGGGTTAACCAAGCACGAGACATGTCAAAGGTTAAAGTGAAATATTACCAATGGCTTCCCTTTAACACTATAAAAAGGCATGCCAGTTAATTTCGATTTCAATTTCTACTCGCAGGAGAAGTGTTCATCTGCGTTCTATGTAAATTCAACATATTGATTTCGTGTAATATAGATAAGAGAAGTCAACAGTTGCATATCTTATCAACTAAAACAATCTCTTAAAAAATAAATATTAAATGTTATATGGATTAAGAAGTCAGACTGGTACGTATCACATTGAGAAATAACCTTACGTAAGCTTTTGGGGTTAGACACTTTACTCCTATTTCACTACCTACACATTATGCTATAAGTAGATTTTTATTATGTTGATCCAATGGTTACAAAAGAGATCCCAAGTATATAAGACGTAGAATTTTGTCGCGTAAGCTTTTCATAAATATCAGCACCAAATTGCTGTGATTTAAAAAAAAACATAATGACGTCCAACTTCTCATAATGTTTGATGCAGTTCAATCAATTTTCGACCTGTTTAAGGATAGCCTTATATTTCGTTTTACACTTTATTTCCTAGTTAAACATTGAGATTTCTATACAAAGTGCATACACAGATATAAGTTGCCTTAGATTTAAGAACCTTTCACGGATCGTTTTAGAGTGGTTGCTCAAGTCTTCATCAGTTTTAAGATCATTTGTTCCTCACTGCTCCTTATACCTTTCTCAGACATATTGATACCTCACTGTGAGACGACATATGGGCCAAAATACCTTAATAGTCCATAGTCTTTTAGTTTTATTGTTCACTTGTTCATTGTTGAGGATCTTATGGAAGATTGTCAGTTTAAATTTTCAAATAGGTTTCCTCGTTAAATAAAGTCTTTATTATTATTATTATCATTATTATTATTATTATTATTATCATTATTATTATTATTATATTATTGCACTCAAGCTTCGATATGGTGTATTGTCCAGAGCTGGCCAATGCCCTTGTCCAGTTAAATACCACGATACAAGTACTGTACTTTAGTCTTCCATAGCCTTTCATACATAGGCTATAATGAGAGAGACAGTTATCTAAGTAAATATTGTCATAAGGTCCTCATTAATTTCTCGTTTTATTATCCTTTTGTAGTGAGCGATCAGGTTGACCAATGGTGCTCCAATATACGTTTATTTGAGTATGGTTGACCAAGCGATTCTACCACGTTTGTATGCTTTTTCATCATGATTAAGATGTTTTCAAGGGTTAGGGATGAAGATATATGTTTGATATACAAGAGACGAATGTTTTGAGTTTAGGCAACTTAAGAAGTTATAACCACGAGGTATCATTACAATGAAGTTAACATTGCTTTCCGTAGATACTTTGAATTGTATATCGAACAGCAATTTCAAGACTGTATTGTTTCAATGACATTTATTTTGAGTTTCAATTTTTCTTTTCTATGAAAAAGAACCTGTACATGGGTATTATTATTCCAGTGATTGGCAATTTTATCGTATCCCCGCTAAAAACTGTATATGGTTGCTTTAAGCAAATAAAACCGATAATTATGATCTCGCCGAGGTAAAAAACTCGACGATTTACATATTTAAATAGTTTAACATTGATTTATTGAAGCGTAATGAATCTTTAACGAAGTTTGCTTCCAACCTTGTTCTGGTGTATCATAAACTACGTGAACTAGAGATGCATTTGTATCATTCACCAGGCCACGACCGTTTACATTCTACCACAGTAAACATACTAAATGATAAAGTGTTAAATATGATTTGAGAGTCTATCCGACAGATTAAACAGAACATAATTTCTCATTGAAGACTTGTTTTCTATTGATGGCGTTCCTTGACTGAAGAGTCTATCAGAAGCATAACGACTTTAATGAATAATAATTTTAGATTATTGATTGGTCCAAACGAAAACCAGTAGCTAATGACAAAAAGACTTTGATAAGAAAAGCATTGTGAAAAAAATGAAAAATTGATCATAGTGAGCAAGATTTATGATTGTTACAGAGTTTTTTTTAAGACTTGTGCAGCAAATTTAACAAGGAAATGTATTGTAGAAAAATTTCTTAAGGGGATTTTTGCCAATTTGAAAACATATTGAAATGGTAATCTGGTGCACTGATTTGATCTCATTAAATCGTTAAAGATATAATTCAATAAAGAGGAAATACAACAGTCATCACTTTTCGCAGCTACATTCGATTGTTAGATTGTATAATTAATGAGAATCAGATTTGGGTGTGATATGATCGCTCTTATGGCCTCAATTGAAAAATGATCGTTTTAATTATTTATTAGAATTTAATAAAATTTGAAGAAAAAAAAACAAAAACAATATAGCACTTTTATAATTAAAAGATGTGTCAATTAAATTTAAGAATTTCATCATTTTAACGTGTAATCTGTCCAATAAAGATTAAGTTGACAACTTTATGTGCTAATAATTTCAAATTGTAATGCTTTTTTGTTCATGACTTTTCATATTTCAAATGTCTTGAAACCTAGACTAAGCTAATTATGTTTTGTTTAAAACTATTTTCTCTTTCGGCAAATTGAGTTAACAACAATGAGGTATATGTTCAAAACAGAATAGCTTTACGTTTGAGAGACCCTATATTAACAAGATTCATAATGATATAAACTTTGAAATACAGGTTTAAAGCATTGTATGAAAAAGACGCTGGTACACCAATATATCTGAACATATTGGACTGAATTGCTCCATTTAACAGTTAAAACAAGCGTAAAAAACGGAAACATCTGCCTTCTATACCTGACTTAACTGTAGCTGTGCCGGTCGACTAAATAATTAACGAGTCACTTTATCCCTTTCAAACCAGTTCGAAATTGCCTGTAGCCGTATGGCACGTTGTCATGCAATCGCAGGAATTCCACGAAACCTTCACGCTTCTACTTGTGGAGGGGAATTGGTGCGGCATGCGGGAGACTTTGCAATGAATTCCTTTATTCCCTTCAACAGAAGGAAGATTTTTGGAGTCTGTATTTATTTCTGCTATTCATACATACACATTTCCTATATTTATTAGTTAGTTTATGAGTTCATATTTTACAAATTTTACAACTTCTGACTATTCCCGTTTTGACTTTGGCTGGCATTTCATCAAGTTTTTGTACTGAAAGTTCTTATTCCGGCGTCAGTTGTTCTTTTTACGTAATACTCTATATTCCTACCGAAAATGGTGCCAGTACTCTAATTATCTTTGTCATTATCTCACATTGCCAATTTGATCTTTTCCAAGGAATCTACCTATGGATATGATGACATCACAGATGCATATAGTTACACAAGACTAAACTATTGATACGCATATCAACCTTTCATAATTGTGTGGTCATGTGATAAAGGTATAGCACATGAAGAAAACCATTGAAAACGTAAACAAGTTCCAAGAATGTCCCTTTAAAAACAAGTTAATTTGTTTTGCAGGTAAAATGTATGAACTGCACCCAATTGCATAGAAAGAAATAAAACACGCCAAGAATTCAATCTTGTCTATGTTTCATCTCTTTGGCGCACAAACAAAGATTAGACAAGATATAAAAAATGTTACAAAACATTAAGAATCATTAACCATTGCACACACCTTGCTTGCCTTTCTACACCGGATGCACCCCGTTCATGAAAATGAAAGGACGAAATGATTCACTGCTAGAGACAAATGGTGTAACCTTAACATTTTGACCAAACTATTTATTGTTCAAGTGTAGCAACGCTGGATGCCGCAGCGTCGAAAAATACTTCTGAAATGTGTCCCAAATTCCAAAATTTGTTCACAAATGTTCTGACTGAGTTTCGAACCCACACCGACTACTAACAAAGCAACAATGATGATTATCGTTTCTGCTTCCAAAATCATACAGTCGACACATCGATTTAGCGTAGTTTGCGACACTTAACATCGGTCTAGCAACATTTATCGTTGCAGCGACATTTAACGACATTATAGCATCAAGGTTTGCTACACTAGAGACAAACAAGAGTCGCACAAACCTTGCTTGTCTTTCTACATCCGAGGCTAACTGCTCATGAAAGCATATTGACAAAAGGCTTCTTTGCGCGAGACAAATTGGGAAAGCTTAAATCAAATTTAACCGAATAACAAATTCAAGGAGCAAACTTTCAATTTTACCATACTGGCTTTGACTTTCGTCTGCTGCAGACCTTATACGCAATAAAGCAGTTCCTTGGTAAAATATCTGCTACAAAACGATATATTGGTTACCGAACGTATTTTCGGTGTAGATTTCTTCCCCTTGATGAAACGGGTCTGACCACAAATCACGGCTTCAATCCAATCAGGTCTTACAAGAAACCTTTCCTCCATTGATTAGGTTCAGTGATTTAATAATAAGATATCTTATCTGCCCTTTCTTTTAGTCATTCATTCTACAGACACTTACATGTATATTACCAGTAAAGTGTGTTTGTCGGACGATCCACTCATTACTGTCGTTTGCCTATCTACGTTGCCTTTAAGTTGGCAATTCCATTATTGAGCGGAAATAGGTAGGTATAAAATGTGTTTTTATGTTTTTGTTTAAACAATTTCTCTGTAAAATATATTTTTACATTTGGATTTGGACCGACACTTTAAGCATATCTCATCCCTCTCCTGAGTATGTTTTCGGTAATTTAAAGGTAGATCAGTTTTAGGTAATAGAAATAGGTACCCTTTCTTAGACCAAACCATTTAGATGTGTTTATATTATGTTTACATGAGACTATAGCCGTCGTAAACTGACATTAAGATAGAACGTTCCACAAGATTGATGAGCATATACCAGAACAGTTGTAGATGTACTGATCGTATTGTTATAACTGATTTGGTCCTTTCTTGAAAAATAGTTTTAAGCTTATAGTCCATCATTACATTTCCAGTGTATTTGCGACTCTGTTTTACTCTGAAAACCGTCGCTATAATAAAAAAGATCAATGGTAACCGATAAAATTTCTAGAGTCGCCGTGTATGACTTGTTTTAAGCAAACTCCTAAAATAATGCTCTGTAATGTAATAATTATTACATTTCCTGTTTTATCACATTTCCGGTTGTTACAATGCTTCATCTGGTAACATTTTTAACATCGTTCTGCTGGTTCTTTCAATAGAAACTGTCGCGTAAATGTCTTTGCTTAGACAAGAATTGTGTAGCCTTTCGTACACGAGATGAAAACCCATTCGACTTTTTAATCTTTCTAAGACAAATAAAAGGAAAAGAAAACATCTCAACAAAATATTATTCGATTAGAGGAAGAACGGGCAACCATTTAATTTTCTAAAAATGTCCTGATATATTGTTTTTCGATAAGCAACAGAACGAGCGAGGAAGAACATTTTAATGTATACCCCAATGATATGTTCCTTTTTAAAACATCAACAGAGGTTTCTTTCTTCCAAGACACACTTTCCCAACGGTATCGACTGTTCAAAGAATCTGCATACATAGGATGTCCTTCAGTGGTACCTCAAATCAAACTGAGAATAATGAAACTTGGAAATTCATCCAAGAACTTTGTTTTAGAAGATCAGTGTAAAGCTGAACATAACGTTTTCGCCTACCTGGAAAGCCAGATAGTATTCTTAAACTAGACAATTCAGCATTTCAGTTTGCCAGAGAGTATCAAAAGATTGTTTTTCATATTCCCTCTATCATGTTCCTGCGAATAATAATGCATGACCAATACAAGGTCTTTCGAAACAATTACTCTAGTAAACCTACGTTGCGTGGTTTGCTTAGATTATCTTGGGAACTCATCGTGATGATAGGAAGGATATTGCACACTATAAGCACTTTATCCCTTTGAAAAACTTGAAGGCATAAGTATTTTGTATGTTGTTAATATTATTTTGTTTCGTTTGCTGTTGGTTCAATTTGGAGCAGTTAAGAATTCCACCAGGGGAAAATGAGTCAAAAAGCTTTACACATTCTCTCGCAATCGCCTCTTAAACGGAAACAAGGGGCGCAATGTCAAGTCGATGAAGTGTTTCCTTTTCATGCGAAATCGATAGGCCAGGAATGTCTTCAAAACGAGGCTATGAATTTGCAGGTTAAATGATGCAGCCTCCGTCTTTAAAGCTAAATGTTACCCCCTCGAATGGTAATTAAATACTCCTATACGTGATGTACGGTTCGGGGTTTGCTGTTAGACCATCGATTTGACGGTTGAGCTTCGTTCTGACGTGGTGTTCTCTGGGCGTGGAACCGGAAACCAGAGATGAATTTATCGTTTCCGGTTCTCGGTTTTGACAACTTCCGGTTTGAGCGTAATTTTCAATTTTCATTTCACTATTGATTTCTTTTTTGTGACAGAGAAAAGCTTTTTTTTCTTTAGTTTAAAAATTTGAGGCTTCATCCAGTTTAAGCAGGATAGATGGTAATGCGGCTGGGTAATCGAACACAAGAATGACAAAAAAACAAGTCATGATTTACACTGGGCACTTCAGTTTTCGTCTCGGCCTACGTTTTATATTACAAAAGACTATGTTAAGTAAGAGTATATTTCGAGATCACCATTTTACTTCATTGTTTGTACTTGTACACAAATTCATACTCTTAATAATGGACATTTCAGACATGATTCAGCGTATACATATGTCAGTTACCGATTATATTCTGACCTGTCATTTGAGGTGTCTTGGAGAGACTATTTCAATGACATATTAATTTCGAATATCATTTTTTTCATGAAATAAGAGAAATAAGAGGTAATGTTTTTTAACCACGCAAGTTCAGCATGAGATTTTTAGTGAAACGCGACCCTCGATTCTGATACTGATTAGTTATTCAAACATGAGTAAATGCCTGCAAATAACTGCAACCATGCCAATGACATATATACTGTAATACATATATAAGAAATATACATGCATGATGGAGACAAAACGGAATGATGAAAAAATGTCTTGAAAACGAACGTTAATCCATTAAAAAACAATAACGATATTTTGCCACTTTGTTGGAGACGACTCTGGAAAACACTGTTGGAAAAGGAGAAATTGCTCTTGACGATCAATTTCTCCTTTTCCCACAATGTTTTTCACTATTTTAGAATACTACCTCCAATTTCATCACATATTGAAATGTCGTCTGCAAACTCTTTCAATATGGGGCAGTCGAACATTTGGCGTATAGTGAACACAACATTTTCCGTACAATCGTTTGGTCATTGTATTTCTTTTATATTAAGTTTTTGCAAATAAAAATTAAATATTATACACTGTTCCCAGAACGAGACAAGAGCTAGGCTGCAAGTTTGCGCGTTTTCCGATGCACTGACGTAATGACCAGGTGTATGGGATATAAGCGGTTTTAAATTGCCCCGAAACGACAGGGTTCGGCATGAACGTAGTAATCTTGTAATTGTAGAGGGCACTTCCCTAATACCGGGATGCGGATCCTGGAGGAGACTGCATTGAAGAACATCATGTCGATTTTAAGTCTGGGGCTTGGTTTTTTTCTCCTTTGGGGAAAAGGGGTTTTTGGCGACAGTGGTGTATTGGTAGAGCGTCAGCCTCTTTATAAATAAATTTGGTAAGCTATAAACATGTTTTTTGATGTTTAATGCTGAATAAAATTATGTTATGTTATGTTATGTTATGTTATGTTGTACTGGGGTCCTGGGTTCGAATCTCCATTTGGCGAGGAGAAAATTGCTAGGACTAACCCACGAAACGGCGCGAGTACTGGTGTGGTATCCAGGAAGCAGTCTTCGAAATTGAATTAAATAAGCTTCAAGCTTTCGCCGCAATCAATGTAAAATAAATGTTCAAATTAAAAGGAGTTTGGTTGTAGCGTTGAAGTGCGATTGATTCCGAAAATGCTTTAAGCATATGTCAACACGGTTCTTGTTCTTTAAAGCTGCTTATTCACAGATATTAGGGAGCTTTAATACTGAAATACAATTTATTTAAAACTGTAAAGCACCAGGGTACCGTTTTACTAAACAGTTTACGCTTAAGATTTGCGTAAGTCTAAAACAACAATACTCTTATTTCAGTAATGGGCTAGGCAATATTGCAAAGTAACACATCATTGGAATCGTCTCTCCGAGAATATATTTTCCTTAAGTTGTTTAGTAAAACGGTACCCAGGACTGTTGTGTGAGACGTACAAGGCAATAGCGACTGAAAATAAAGATAAGTTCGTATTTCAGTATTTATTGTCTGTATACAAATGAACTACGACCCCAAAGCGTTTGAAAAGTTTTGAAACCAATTGCATTTCGTTTGTAAATCCTCAAATATATACTGACACGTTCTGGGTATAGTGGGCGTTCAGTAGCTGTTTTTCGTGAAATATCATACTGTAGTATCAAAACTGTGTTGTTTCTATGACATTTTATTTTGACTGGCAAATTGTCTCATGATTGAACATGCGCCTTGACCTAAAATGATATGATCTCCATCTGTTTTTAGTTAAAAATAAAACACTGTCTGTCTTCTCGATCGATCATGTGTATTTCATGTTGCTTTCACAAAAGGTTCTTTTTTCCTAATCAAAATAAAGTATGTAAAGGACTGTACGCAAACATGTATTCCAAATGTATCTTATTGTTCGTATTCACCGTATTTGTTTTACATCGATTGTGAATGAAGCTAAAAGCTTGTTCAAAGCCACCCTCGATGACTGCTTCCTGGATAATTCACCAGTAACTGCGCCGGTTTGTAGGTTAGTCCCGGGAATCTTTCGGCTAACGGGGATTCACCCGGGAGACTCGGTACAAGAGCCTGACGCTCTACCACTGCACCAATGTCGCCCACATCGGACTAGATCGCCGGCTCCTTCTTTCGACGCTCTGTGATAACAGAGTAAGAATTAGTTCTCGGTGTTTGTTTATATCGGTATATGACGAGCATGGTCATCCATCTTCATGGTTTGCAAACATATAAATTATGCATGAGATTCATTTCTCCTTTCTCTAACTATATGCACACGTTACATGGTCAAAGCCATTTCTGGCGCCAGTGTAAACTATATTCCCCTATCGTATTGTACTCGTATGTGTGCTTTAAATCTTATCAGCAGAATAAGACATTATAGACATTTTGAACAGCTGGGGCACCATGCATACCAGCTTTTATATGCATTCAATGTTGTTTTAGGCGATCACTCTTGAACAGTGCGTGAAACGTTGTTTATCTTAAATACAAGACGCAAGTCATTGAGAAAGCTCCTACTGTATCTGTCTGCATGACTTGTGTCCGTCATAAACCATCAGTCGTCTTAAGTATCACGATTCTGTCTCATTTACTACGGTCGCTTAAAGCAAGTTCGACTGTACTGCCTTAATGCTTTAATCGATATGGAAGAGTATATAACACTTAATTGTGGACCATATTCAAAGCTTAAATACGTCAATGATTTTATTTCCACGATCTTTAACCCTGCAGTTATTCATTGAGGTACCAGTTTACCGGTTTGGTTCCTTGGTCGTTTTAAATGCGAGTATTTTTAAAAATATGTAACACCAACATGTACCCGCATAGGTACATGTTTCTCTTAAGGGCCATGAATCAAAGTTTCAATATCATGTTGTCCGATAAACTAATATAGATAATTTACCTTAAGAAGGGCATCATTCTAATAAAATAAGATTTCCAACATCGAAGGCAATCTGCATTGTCTTTCATGCCATTGTTCTTTTGTTGATTTCATAAGTGCATTTACTGAAATAATTACACTTTATTAGAAACTCCCTATTGGACTATTACCTTTTTCACAACGTGGCCAGTAGCGTTATCTCTAAAAAGCAGTTTCTGTGGATATGTTACTTTGACCATTAGTTTCAACTTACAACCGATTTCAATGACATATACCATAAATATTTTGAGACAAGGAAATGGTTCACATCGTATGACCAGTACATGGCACTACTTCTCGAAAAGGGTAAAACATATCACATGTATTCCCATAAGTGATACCTATCTATCAATTAACAGGTTTAATTCATGTTTCCTCTTGGACTGCAAACACATTGACGATGTACCAACGTCCCTTAGGGATAATAATTACTTTCAAGACAAAACATCGACACAAACTGAGGCTTAACTTCTACACCACAATAAGGGAATCGTTTATTCAACCATAGTTCATTTGTAATTGTTTCAACGAGTCAAATCAATTGGAAATTACGCTGTAGGATGCTTTGTTCAGACAGACTTTGTTTTTTCTCCAAGCAGCTCGCAATAAATTCAATCGATCTGCGCAAATGTTTTCTGCAATGAGATAAATGGAGAAGCTACAACCTAGTGAAATTGGTTCTGTCAATGTATATAAATGAGAGAGAAATATTGAATTATTCTTATTTGATCGATGCATGTTTGCTAATGAAAGATCAAGTCGTTCTGTGAAACAACAGCACAGTTGGTCATTCAAGTAACCAATCGTAACTATTTGGGAATTTTCGTGATCTGAGAAAAATATCATGTAAAAAAGGTAGTGTTACAGATTTCGGGTGAATCGTCAAACCGAATAGTTCCCACCCCGACCGATGTATACCGAAAACGAACTAATCCGACCAAAGAACGAGTGGTGAATTATGGGCATTCTACTTTAACTTAAAAAAACTAAACAGACATATTCTGTGTTTTGATGAAGTGGGTTTTAAGCATGGGAAGAGATGTCGTTTCACGCACCGTCATATATTTCAACGTTGTTCTGAAAACAAAAGAACGTCTTCAAGAAGAGAAATATCCTAATTGTGCATTGATGTTTAGGCAATTTAACGTAAAGACAATGGAATGGGAATTAATATCAAACTGACAGCAACATGAGTGAGACGACCACAAAACATCAATCCATACAAATAGTAAATAGTGGCATAACGTAAATGTAATATGTCAAACAGAATTAGGTTAAATCGCCCATATGATTACATATCATACAAGTCGGTGAAGTGTGTTTATGTCTGTCTGACGGGGTTGTTTGATGTATTGGGTTAGGCACTTTACTTCACACTACAGGAAACAAAACAAGAGCAGGTGTAGCGTCGAAATAGATGTTTTTTTTTAAAAATGTTTTGGGTGATCAGAATTGCTACGTCGTTATGTCTAACAATCGGCAGAGAAATCTCATTTGACAATTGAGCATGTCCAAAAACATTTAACGCCGCCATAAAGCATGGGTTATCATATACCACTCGAACCTGAAAGTCGATGGTCAGCTCATGTGAGGTACAAAATGTGGCTAGCATTGGCAAAAGTGGGTGAACAAGCAAAAATACCTGTTCCGTCTGATGGGCGCGGTCCTCTTGTTTGGACATAAGACTGTAAACATTGTCTCGTGACTCCCCGTCCTGGTTATACAAAATTGTTTTTACATGTTTGGTGTTTCAATAAGGTAACATCAACGACGAATAATTATTCTCGAAATACAGTCTTACGATATTGTGTAGAAACTATTGTCAACTAAAGATGATTTCTTCTTGTAGTGAGCAATTCCTCCTTTGATCTCAATGGTTTCTCAAGTGATTTTGCTGCAAGTTATTTTGTAGAACTGTAACATAAATCTGTTCATTGAGCTATTACACACGTTGCATTGCAATATAATATTTTACAACGATATTGGCGAAAGCTTGAAGTTTATTAAATCCACTCTCGAACAATGCTTCCTGGATACTAAACCAGTACTCGCGCCGATTTGTGGGTCAGTCCCGGCAATTTTCACCTCGCCTATTTGAAACCAGGACCCTCGGTACAAGAGGCCGCTGCTTTACAACTGCACCAATGTCGCCCATTACCACTAAGCGGATATGGTTAGGCTTTGAGATGCCTATTTGTTCAGTCCGTCATGAGCACGAGCTTTTTTATATGAGACCCACAGCCTTCAATATATGGGAAGGGTATTCTCAAGGTTGTACAATCACGATGGTCTCTTCTTTTCACAAGCAGGATGGTCTCTTCTTTTCACAAGCAGGACAGCGTATGCTTTACCGAAATCCAATTTTGTGTTCTCAACGTTATACGCTATATTTGCACATCTATACCCAGAATTACTCTGCCGTTTCTCTATTGTTAAATCAACAGTTTCCGTTTAATTGAAGAGAAATGTATTCTTTTGTTAAAGTTCCTTCTGAACCTTCAATAGAATTATACATTCCACATGGGATGAATCAATGTTAAAATAACAATGCCCTCAGCTACTGTATGCATCCAAAACAAGATCAATTTACTCGTTAGTTAGAAAGCTTTTTAACCCATCCGCTATATTTCGACCTCTTAACTATAGACGATTACTATCTGATTACAATGTTTTGCTATCTGTCAGTCGAATAAAGCATTTTAAACGAGATCGATTCATCGATTCTTAACCCTAAGAATGCTGAGCAATTTTCAAAATTAGATTTTTGTGTCGTCTGCTTTCCAAATCCTTCAATATCTGCTTAATGTTGATGAAGAATCATGCTCAGGGTAGCAAACGATTAGATACAGGCCAGTCGCCAATTTCCTTGGCGGCTGACCTGGATCTAACCTGTTTGCATAAGCTTTAAGTCTGTTGCAGCACTATAAGGGTTAAGATTCTTAAAAACTCTATCATAGGTATTCAACAGTTTTTACCATGATATCATATTGAAAAATTTGATAGTATAAAGAAAAAAATGAAGGAAAAAAAAAGAAAAGCTCCCAAATAAAAGCAAATTATGTCGGTGTCTTAGACACTTTCGAAAAATTCTCGAGGTTTCAATATCAAATTTAAATTGATTTGCTGAAGGAATCTAGTTATCCGAAGGAATGAAACCTAGAGGGAAATTAGTGGCTGGCGAGAGATGCGGGTGGGTTGGTCGATAATTCATAGGTAATCTAATTTAAAATGTTGCTTGTACGGAAACCTTTTCTCCAAGTAAACATAAACGGGTTACGAGTAATACAGTGTTATTATGAACGGGCTCACGAAACCAGACATACATTGTTGCTAACAAGGGCATCAAGAGGTCATCTCGACTTTTTGTGTTATGCTGGGTATACATGTAATGTCATACTGAATTGCATGTTTAGTTTTGAATTGATGCATATATCCATTCATTTATAGAAACAGACCTCACCCCTTTCGTTTTAGGTCATGTTGATGTATAATGCCGAGTAGCAGAAAAGCATTTCCTAAACTTAAACCTTAGAATACTGGGTAATTTTCTGACCTGGCGACGTCTTGAACCCACGACCTTCCACACACGGCGGACACCCACTCTCTGCGATCAACGGTTGTTGTACGGTGATAGAGAAATAGATGGTTGATGTCTTGATTCAGATATGCTATCGGGTAAGGCGTAGGAATATTATACCGTGAGCTGAAGGCGTATTGGATACTATTCCGAAGTCGAGCCCGACAACCTTTCCTATTCAAAGACACCAACCAACTATTATATTTTTCATGTTACCTTTATTGATTCTCATAAATAAACAAAAATAAAATAAAAACAAAAGTAAAAAACCCGAAACACAACCCTGTTAAGAAGTAGTAAATGGTGTACATATATACATGACAACATGATTCGTCATGTGACTGACTGTGTGTTATATGGTTAGTGCCCGATAGAACAAAAGTCATATGGCTCCTTGTTATCGGTCCTAAAATGGCATTGGTTACAGGATAAAACTGCATACATCTTCAATCCCCAAAACGGTTTCTTAAGAGAACATGGGAACATCTTAATAAACGGCCCAAGAAATCTTTTTACCTAAGTGTAGATCGATATACATCGATTTCATCTTAAACAAAAAAGTGTAATATTGTAATGAGAGACGTCCTTGGAATAACCTCGGAGAGACAGATCCAGTGAGGTGTTACTTTGCATTATTGCTTTTTTGTAATATTCAATAAGAGGGAATGATGTTTAAGACTTATGCAAGTTTCTTAACATAATTTGTTTAGTAACCTTCTCCGCAGGACTTTTTCGTGTTTTTTAAGAAAGATCAGAGGTGACAGATCTACCCCAAGGCAATTTTTCTCCCTCTCTCTTTAATTCTGTCCCTAATGTATAGTTCTGTTAAAATATGTTGCTACGGGCAAATCTGAAAGATTATTATGACAAAAACATATTAAAATGGTATCAATGCCTTCACAGTTTCCTGCTTCACTATGCTGCTCACTTAAAAGGAGTCATATCAGAAAATTATTACATCTTTTCTTTTACTTTTACTGATATATGTATGGCTTAAGGGAAGTAAATGAATTAATGCCTTCATTTTCCCCGTATTACTATATCGGAAAACAGTGCTATTATAAAACTCCCTATTCTTAATAAGGTATGACTAGCTGTCAAAGCAAACTTTACCCTTATAGAGCTTGAACCTACTTCATGCTTATGCGAAAAGGTTGGATGGATCCAGGCCAGCCGCCAAGAAAATTTGAAACCGCCATATCGTGTCTCCTTCAATGCAAACATTTTTACTTTGAAAAAAAAAATCGATATCGGTGTGCCAAAATAAGTTGATATGGAGAAAACGCTTGCGACTGGTTCCTATCAATCACTGTCTAAGCACCATTATTAGCCGGGAACTAGGAGGTTTCAGCTCGTAACGAGCCAACGGTGACATTTCTCAGACCTGTCAGTGAATTGCAGTCAACTCCATGTAATGAATAACGAACGAGACATTAATGTTTCTTGAGATTTTCGTTTTTATAATGATTGAAAACCGTGATGTGACGTTATTTCCGGTTTTGATGAGGCGTTGGAGTTGGTATTCCAGTAGAAATTAGTCTAAATTATTGGTGATAACTTCCCAGGCTACATCTTCAAGCCAAAATATAATTTTTCAAGGAGATGGTGGAACTTTTCCCTTGTCGTGGTACCTGTATTTCGCTTCCAAAGGGAAATAAAACAACATCTGACATGTCATTTCGCCATAGCACATTGTAATGAATCGCAGCGCAATCGACCCATTTCAAAAATAAACATAGTCCTTTTTAGTCTAGGAGCAACTTTTTCTCAATCCGTGTCCAGGACTTGCGCTTACATTGTACAAGAAAGGTCGAAAAAAGTATTTTCTTAGTCACTCGATTGCGAGAAGTCGTGTATATTCGCTATTCGCGACATATACACATGTTGATGATACCAGGCAGAGCGCATTTCCTTGCTTTTCAACTCCTCAAATTCCTGCATCTCATGGGAGAGAACGAGAGAGAGATGGAGAGGGATAGATAGAGAGATAGATAGAGAGAGAACGAGATAGAGAGGGGGAAAGAGAGGGAGAGAGAGAGGGGAGAGAGAGAGAGAGGGAGAGAGAGGGAGAAAGAGAGAGAGAGACGGGGAGAGAGGGGAGAGAGATAGAGAGGGGGAGATACAGGGAGAGATAGAAGCTGTAATGTAAAGGGAATCTATACTCGTATTGATACAACAATGCACAAATGAACAAGACTCGTGCAATTATTACAAATTTTCCAGTGCAATGCATCCTGCGATTCGAAATTGCAAATTAGACTATCTCGTCAAAGCGACAGGACTAACGCCATATTTCCTTATAACGACATGCCGCTTGTAACGACGAATTCCGTTGATTGATAGACTTTGCACATATAATCACGTGTGGTTTCGATACAAATCTGGAAAGGAGTGTCGTTATACCATTATCACAACGTTTTCTATCCAATGCCGTGTCGTAATACAACGTTGTTGTTTTCTCGAAATGGTAAACGAATGAAGTGATCAATCTCTCCTTCACGAAGTTGTTAGAGTTCCGAAATTTACAGGTAATTCATCACTTCCTCGTAATGCTGAAAGATATTTTAGTTCAAACATTATTAATCTTTCCTTCGTTTTGTCGCAGACATTTCACTCGTAACTGGTCCTGTCTTTCCAATGGCGTCAGAAACTTGTCTTACGTCGGGGACCAGTGAAAGTAATTCCGAAATGGTTGAATGATAAACTCAAAATTCTTCAACCCTGGATCTAGCCTATTTGCATAAGCAAGTCGGTTCCAGCACTATAAGGATTAAAAGATATCCTAGCATATCAGTTTTGACTTACACAAAAGTTTTCCTCAAGTCCTTTGGGTCATACAACAAAGATATGCCGGCCAATATATGATCAGATGAGTCAATTTATTTGAAAGAATTAAAATTTCAAAATAGGATAACGGTTGAGACGGGGACACGAGCACTTAACTTGTCCTTGGATGAGATTCAAGGTTGAAAAAGCAACACTGTTTCCTTTTAACTTCAACTATAATCATTGGGTCCTAAGGAGACTGAAGTTATCGTCTGTTGGTTTTTTCCTTTACAAATATCACATACATTGCTTACATTTTCAATCAAATCTACCAATGACAATTTCACGTTAATCTTACATCAGGATCCGTTTGGGACATGCCTCATCCATACCTTAGCAATCCTATAACGATAATAATATACATTTCGCACGAAAAAATACATGTGTATAGTTTCCTTCGGAAAGGGTCTAAGATGTAAATGTCGGGGAGAAGACGTTAAATGCACCAATTTCATTGACGAAAACGGAGTTCCATCACATGGCAGCCTCCAAGGGAGCAATTAGTAGGGCTTGCTTGTATCAAACAGACGGCGTTCTTAGATTCTTGGAAACTCATAGCCGCGGTACGACGGACGGGAGGGGTGCACTTGATTCCTGCAAATACGAACAAGCAACTTTAACATATCTTTGCTAACTACAGTCAAACCTCGTTTATCCGGACCCCGTTTATCCGAATGTCTCGCAATCCGAACGAAACTTTAAGGGAACGGAGTTATTTGTAGTAATTTGCCTAACCAATCACCAAACAATAACGACATTTAAATCACTTTGTTGCAGACTACTTTTGAAAACATTTTGGGTAAAGGAGAAATTGCTCGTCACGAGCAATTTCTCCTTTTCCAACAATGTTTTGTGCCATATCAGAAGATTATTTTTGAATTTCATCACGTTTTGAAATATCGTCTGCAAACGATCGAAAATTTGGCGTTTGGTAAAGGGTTATAAGTATACACATGCATATAGACCATTTATGTCTTAATGTGTATAAGACAAGGCCTTGCTTCATAAGTCCGGATGACATGTTAATCCGGAAAATTTATTGGGAGAGGACGGGTTCGGATAAACGAGACGTCACTGTATACAGTTACTCATGAAGTCATACATGTATAAGTGTGTCGCAAAAACGAGCACATCAGTAGCAAAGGGCTAGGCAGGCCTTGCGCATGACTTTGTTCCGTCGAGTATTTGTGGTCTGCGTTTCCTAGTCATTAGACAACTTGATAACGCGGTGAAATGTCATGCGGCATCATTGTGGACGTTGTGCATGGCGGAATTAGCTTCCTTTTACGACTAATGAATCACAGGTTTATTCTTGATTGCTCATCATTTTGGATCCGTAAAGTGACCAATTACTTCATGATTCCACGCTTTGGCGCACCAACAAACCTTAGAAACCATTGTGACTACAGAAGTTATTCCTTGAGACGAGCAATTTGTCCTTAAACCACAATTGTTTTACGCAATGTGGAAATCTTGTTCACGCTATTTTGATTGTCTATTATTTCCTTATGGAATGACAGAACTTAACTCGTTAAATTTCGAAACTCTGTGATCACGTATTTATCGTTATCCTACTCTCTCACCATCATGAACATTTTTCTGTGCTTTGTTTGTTTCTCATTGTGTTGTTGTTGTTCTGTTTTCATTTAAAAAGGCAAACTGAAAGACACGGCATCTGTGCTCCTTGGGAATCAACAGGTCGTATATCTTTATTTTTACATTAAAGTTGCTTCTTCACAGGAGTGAAAATTGGAAAGTCAAAATAAAAAAATGAATGCGAAGATAAAATAATAAGTTGTTAAGCATGAGTTTTGAGAATTATTTTGTGTTCATCTTGGCCACAGCTTTTAACAATATTCTACACCCTTTGTGATTCTCGTATTATTCATTTTCTGAGAGGATATGACAGCCATTAAACAATATAAGAACATATCCATATAAACTACACAATGGAGTCACATTATGTTAATTGTTGCAAATATGATTATGTATTCCGATTGTAAGGAAACTGTAACTTTTGCACACTTTATCTTAATGTAATCTTAGTACTACGGTATTGCTTAAGATGTCTTTATAAGGAAGAATTTACAAAACAACATACATTCAAGAACCCAGAAACAGAATAAAGAGCCCTATTCTTTAAGAAAATACAAACACTGAGTATGTACTTGTAAGCCAGAATTGATGTGAAAGACCCACATTTCATTTATTTTCCTTGCGTTTCGCCTAACACACAATCACTACGAAGAAAAGTAATTTATCGGTCGGACTGGCGCAATCTGTGGCTGTTCAATCAATGGTAAATCTGAATGATTTATGTATATACGGCACGCATGGCCCGCCAGTGTCGAGATGCATTCTGGGTAAAGAGGGTAACGTTTTATTTAACCCTTTCCCAAACAACACATTTTCGACTGTCCCAAATTGAAAGAGTTTGCAGACAACATTTCAAAATTTGACGAAATTGAACGAAATTCTTCAGAAAGAGCAGAAAACCTTGTGGGGAAAGGAAAATTTGCTCGTTACGAGCAATTTCTCCTTTTCCCACATTGTTTTCTAAAGTCGTCTGCAACAAAGTCGTCAAATGTCGTTATTGTTTGGGAAAGGGTTAACGATGATTTCATTAAAAGACGATTCCAATGAGATTCTTCTTTGAAATAATACTTTTCCCTCTATTGAAAAACTCAAGGCTGCACTCGTAGATGGAAGAAGGGTTTTAAACACAATTAGCCGTGTTCTTACATAGACGTTTGCCAGATGAAGAAAGCTACTTATACAACCGACATGTTTAATTGAGGATTTGAACCAAACCGTCCAAAAACCGTTAATGTATCTATTCTCAAGCGAAAACCGAATAACGCAAATATGGCAACGTCATAAATTTGCATGGTATCGTATACTATCCTTAATTGCTACCAATGATTAGAGACGACATATCATCTATAATGTAATCCTACAAATTCAAAAGTAGGGCTGATCGTACTCAACTACGCATGCGCTGCAAGTAAAGCTTCCGGTCTATATTTCTAACGAAATCCTCATCACTGCCCGATCCTTCCGCACCACAGTTCCTATTAATATTACTTAGGGTAACAAGCTTATTCGGCGCTCCACGTTGGGTCAAGTCCGTATCACTGTCTCGTTTCTCGCGGAGTAATAGTATTAATGTATCAGACACGAAATTGCGCATGCTCGTTATTGGGTTTCAGTGCAAAAGTAGTCCCGTCATCTGAGAAAGCTGCTACAATATCGCTTACTAAAGCTCATGTATAGTTTTGTCAAAATGTATCATGTACATGTTATCAGTGCGCTAAACGTGGTGCACATCTATTCGTGAAATACAATATATGCACATTAACATTTTACAGCTTTCTTCGCCTTTACAGTGATTACAAAACATCATCCGTCGTAGAAAAGCGACACGAAACTATATAAATATCAAATTTCTCTATTTTAATGCGAAGGTAAGGAAAACAAAGAGCGAAGGAATTTATAACCATCGTATTTCACAATTTCTGCAATGCTATTTGTAATTAAACGAGTTACACATGGGAAATGGTTACGCTATAGCAAAATAGAACGAAGCAAATCTTCATTTATTACTATTTTGCTATGTTGATAATGCAAAAAGTTTAAAATATTTTCCTTTGTATAACCGCCGTCACTATATTGTGATAATTAGTGCTGTTGGTTGCTTAACCAAAAATGATAAGTTTCGAACACTTAGATAAGTCAAAGCGTATCGGCTCAAAGAGTTCCAAGAAAGCCACATTCATTTATCAAACACGCCTTAGGTTATGGCACGTAGGCTAACCCCGCACTTGGCCTAGTACGGGGTATATACACACGGGTGGGACCCCTGCTTCAATACACCATACGCGATCTATATTTTGGTTCTTTCTGCCTTGGATTCTGGCCTGTGAATAAACCCCGCACTTGGCCTAATGCGAGATATACGGTGAACCCTCGTTTATCCGAACACGTCCGTTCCCAACAAAATGTCCGGTTTACCGAATATTCCGGACTAATGAAGCAGAGCATGTTCTTATTCACATTAAGACATAAACGGTCTGTATGAGCGGTGGATACTTATAACCCTTTAGCAAACGCCAAATTGTCGTCCGTCCCAAATTGAAAGAGTTTGCAGAAGACATATCAAAACGTGATGAAATTCAAAGATAATTTTCTGATATGGCAGAAAACATTGTGGGAAAAGGAGAAATTGCTCGTCACGAGCAATTTCTCCTTTACCCACAATGTTTTCAAAAGTCGTCTGCAATAAACTGGTCCAATAATTCCGTTCCCTTACAATTTTGTTCGGATTGCGATACATCCGGATAATCGGTGTCCGGATAAACGAGGGTTCACTGTATATCCAAAGTCAGGGACCAGAGGCTTGAATACACCATACGCGATCTGTATTTTGGTTCCTTTTGCCTTGGTTTCTCAAATCCTATCCGAGGCGCACTTTTAGAAGGAACGAAAACAGTTGCCGTCAATGGTATTGGTGAACTTTCTCTTTTAGAGGGTTATTCAACTTTCCACACTTCATCGACTCGCGTGTTAATTTATTGTTCTAATAATGTTACGCTCCTAATAATTTGTCTGGGAACTAATGTAATAAGATGACCTGGCCGAATTTTAATCAAAACTGTGACTAAAGTAAACGTGTCGAATATGCCACCAGATTAACATATAAAGTACACAAGGGTTGTAATGCAAAATTGTTTTTCACCATGTTTTCAAAATCAAAATACGCTGCCATCATCTCCAGATGCATGTATTCTTAACAAAGAAGTTGTTCTCGTACAAAATACACCAATTTTTGTGAGCAGAGAAAAGCTGATTAATTTGCATGTAGTCCACACCAATATTCGCCAGTCTATCAATTATTTAGGCGAAGGTCAGTCAACTTGGACCAAGCTAATCGACTAACGGGCATTATATCTCTGATGAAACTGAAGATTTACATTATTAGACTGTGAAAAGAAACATGCTAGGGTTTTGTAAGTGGTTTTGTCCCCAGATTAAACGTTAAAAGTTTGATATTCATAATCTTCGTTATTGAACCAAAGACCGTTTGTAATTGCTTTACTTATTGCCAAAAAAACCCCCACCGTGTTTGCTTTAATTAATGTGAAGCTATTCTTCGTGTACGTCTGTTCTTCTTTGGTAAAGCCGGTATATAAATAAACGGATGGATTCTTTCTCCCGCGCCTTGCTATGGTCACGCGACAACTAAAAATAAAGAAATACATAACAACAACATTAATATGGCGGAATCCTTGACATCCAATATAGAAAGCGCGAATATTTTTTATAATCATATCAAAATTGAGCAAGATCCAATAATATTAATAGTGATATATCGTATCATTGTTTCCTCCTCGCCCGACCAATCTTTCTTTTTGATATAGGATATAAACCACTGCGACAAAAGTATACAATGAATAAGATACAGGCAAGATGGCTCATAAGGAGATATATATCCTTTTGCCGCAGTGGATATTTTAGTCTTCCTTCTTCAGTAGATGTGTCAAATAAAACTATAACGGAGGGTAACTCCGATTTATTAGTTGCCCAGGTAGTTCGCAGCGATCCCCGGGTACAAACCAGGGTACCGTTTTACTAAACAACTTACGGAAAATATTTGCGTAAGTTAAAACTGATAAACACGGATAGTATCTTCAATAAAAGTACAATATTGCAATGTGACACGTCATTGGAAGCGTCTCGGAGAGACGATTACAATGATGTGTTACTTTGCAATATTGCTTCATCCAATATTGGAATAAGAGGAATTGTTGTTTTAGACTTACGCAAATCTTAAGCGTAAACTGTTTAGTAAAACGGTACCCTGGGCATATCTCACAAAGATTCGTAACCCTACTTCTATCCTTACACAATCATCAGAACCGTTGAATCTCAAACGTTATTCAGTTTTAAAAATCGGCATGGAATTTAAGTGTTTGTTTACGGATGTGAGGAAATTGGGAAAACCAATCTTTAAAACTGCACAATAGCCGTACTGTGTTATATGGTAGGCGCTAAATAAAAGTAATCGTAATAGTAACTAAAAATAGTTATCATTTTCACATTCAGCGAATTAACATGTATTTTAATCTAAAAGTGTGACATCGCTTTTGAGATCTACTGCGTTTAAGCTGTTAATACTTGAATAGGTTGACGCTCCCTGAATCAATTATGCTTTCAATAGCTACTTATAATTGTATATCTTACAACAATACAAAAACTGCAGTGTTTGACCTTTAAGGCATGCTACCGAATACTTCAGTGCATATCAGGCTATTGTCATAGCAGCATTACATTAATAGAGTTATTTTTGAGGGTTTACAAGAATTTTGAGACAAACATCTAAGGATCCTTTTTTCTAGAGAAATGCATGAGATTGCTGGACACCAATTTTCTCATGAAACATACAGACGTAAGGTCAGACTTGTGGTGGCGGGATATAATCATCCTCACAGATGAACCTATCATATATTGGGCATGGTGTGAATGCCTAATAAAAGTAATAATTGCCTGAGATATGATAACCCACTGGGGCCCGTTTTACTAAACAACTTACGGAAAATGTTTGCGTAAGTCATAATTGATAAACATGGATAGTATCTTCAATGAAAGTACAATGTTGCAATGTGGCACTTCATTGGAAGCGTCTCGGAGAGACGATTCCAATGATGTGTCACTTTGCAATATTGCTTCGTCCAATATTGAAATAAGAGGAATTGTTGTTTCAGACTTACGCAAATCTTAAGCGTAAACTGTTTAGTAAAACGGTTCCCTGGTGTATGATAAACGGCGACAATTCGGTTCGGGTATTTAAGTGTTTGCCTCAATCACAGCTTACGTTTTCACGGAGGTCTCTTCTACAACAAAATGATCGTTTACGGTGATATAGTTTTAGAATTAATTAAATTAGCGAAATATAACCTTAACCCATAACCCTTTACCAAACGCCAATATTTCGACTGTCCCAAAATGAAAGAATTTGCAGACGGAATTTCAAAATGAGATGGAATTTGAAAATAATCTTCAGATAGGGCAAACATCATTATGGGAAAAGGAAATATTACGAGCAATTTCTCCTCCCATCATGTTTTCCAGAGTCGTCTGCAACAAACTGGTTAAATGTCGTTATTGTTTGGTAATGGGTTAAAGTGCTTGAACCGACTTCATGCTTATGCAAACAGGATATAGGAAATAGGATCCCGGCAGGCTGCCAAGTAAATTGGCGGTTGGCCTGTAATCTAACCTGTTTGCTACTCTTAGTATCTTTCATAATCAAAATCAAGCCAAGTATTTAAGGATTTTATAAAGTAAACGACACCTAAATCTATTTTATGGATAACTACCCAGTATTCTAGGGGTTAAATTTATGCGCCAGTGCACCCTCTAAGCGAAACACGGCTTTACAATGTGCAAATACAGAGACAAACTCTTTTTGAGGGTGTTTGTGGTTACGTCATTCATCTTATGAAACATGCAGATGAAAAGCTAGACGTACTCTGACACCATCTGACCATCTTTACAAATTAGGCTGAAATCCTGCTGACAGTACATCTATATTGGGTTTACCAGAAAACAGAAACCGTTGCCTAAGAAAAGATAGATGTTGTTGATATCATTGTATGGTGATGACACGTTGGACGGCACACGAGTTGGATTCTAAAAAAGACAACCTAGAAGCGGAATCGAGAATGATTGATCTAAGTTGCTTGACTAACGATGTACAATAGATATGTTTAAACTAAGTAAGCCTCGGTTCCTGGAGAGCCATGGCGCAGCTGTTCTGTCTTGAAATTATGGCCAACTTCGCGTCCTAGACACTGTTATGGCATTTTTCTTTATCAGGAACTCAGTGCTCTTCTAGTATCGTCCGATCTCTCGAAATGTCTTTTTCACTTTACCTTTCGCGACGAACTCTTTTTGGTTGTTGTTGTTGCCAACTGCTTCCTATGAGTCTTCCATTCAGTATATTCTATGCAAAATACCATCTTCCGGTAGTCTGTACGACAATTGTTAAAACACACGTTGTTAAGTCAAACATTGTTTAGCCGAAATTCTGCATTTAACAAAGTCTTCAACCATGAACAATTCGCTAACAATAGGGTTTAACGAAAATTGACCCATTCAAACCCAGACCAGATATGATTTCTGAGTTGATATTACCTCTGTGCTGATTTAACTTCCTTTTATATATGTCATTATGATATTGGTCGGTGTTGAAATACCACTGGCGCTGAAAAGAATATCGTCATTCATATGTTTGGTTTTAAAATTGCATCATTAATCGTCCACTTTCATCGAAATGTCCAAACCATACTGAGTGGAGAAAAATACGAAGACTAGCATACTCACTGAAACCTCCAGCTTTTGTTAGTGAAGCGATGAGTTAACTTGAGTAATTGTCCTTTTCGGAACATGTGTATCATTTTTTTGCAAATAATCAAAATGATACATGTTTATGTATTTTGCCTTCATTGGTTACAATGTTGGTGCTCTCTGCGTATCAAATTGATTAAATCACATACAATAGGCAATTACAAATCACATAATAGCCCCATATATCAAGAAAAAGTAGTTCTGAAAATAGTTCCGTTTCCTTCCCTGATATTCGATTATTCACGCAATTTCTCCTCAGAAGTTAATTAAAGTTGACAGATTTCGACCGAGGTTGCCGGTAAATTGTAATTTTTCGACCAAGTCAAATAGCCTAGACTAGTTTGGGGCAGCAGGTCATAAAACGTACCCCAAAGACGAAACCAAATATTCTTGTTTCTGATTGGACTATATTCAAAAGGATCATATATATATTGACCAATCAGAATCAAGAATATTTGGTTACGTCTTTGGGTGTATTGTATTGCGTAATTATGATATTTTATGAGGTTTTATTCTAATGGTGTTTTGTTTTAATGTTTCACAACCAGAAGGTTCCAGAAGAACAAGTATAATGCCATAAAACGTTACATAAAAATGAACTATTTGCCAACGTTCTCCTTTATGGCTTCACACTTTTTTTGAATAATTTGTTGGTTGAAGTACCCAAAAGTAGTTCCATTTAGAACTGTTTATTTCGAGTTCTGGTTCATTGTTTTGCATGAAAGAGATGCCCTGGTACAATGTAGAACACTGTTGTGTTTACTGTATATGTGATAGCCATACAATGCTCTGAAGTTTTGTTTTGATTGCTTTGCTTATCACAGGGCTATCTGTTTGGGATGTACGAACGCCATTGCTGATGACTCGGGCAGACTTGGCAGCTTGTTGTCTGATTGTCGGACGGTATTAAAAGACGTTGCTGTGTATGAAAAAAAATGGGACGATTGAGATGTGCATAGTTTTTGTTTAAAAGTTTTTGAAAATTCGGTGAATCAACTTCATGTTTCAACATAAAGATTAGGGAAAACCACTTTTCAACATGTTAACACGTGAGTTCCCATTGTAGTCAATCGGAATTTAAATCCCAAAAGAAACAGACGTATAACCGTATGAACGAAATGCTGTTTTGTGAAAAGGATCAAGCGTTTCTAAGATACAGATTACGTTTAAACTTTATTTGACGTTTATCTCTTAAGCCGAATAATTCTGTTGTTGGCGGAAAATTAGAAAGTCGGGAACTCATTTAACGGTGCATATTTAGATTGGTTGCTGAGATTTCTTGTTAACTGGTAATTGAGTTTAAAATCGAGAAGTACTTTTTTTGTACGTCTGCGGAAATTTTCGAAGAAACAAAATAAACAATTTGGTTCCCATTCCGAATGAACCCCTTTCTGAAGGCCAGGTTTTCTTAATAGGACAATCTCACAGATAGGGATTTCAACTTTTTAAAATAAATTGTCGTCTATCGGTAAAATGTCGACGTAGGTTTCTAAAGTACCATAAGACTAGATTATTGACAGCTTCCCAACCGCATTCATAACTGTGCTGAAAATATATAGATAGTTTGTTATGCGGATATGGAAAACCGTTTAAGCGGGTTTAGTTCGTAAACAACGAGCAACACTTAGAATGAGAGGTGCTCTTTTTAAGATACGATCGTCACGTGGGTCTGCGGAAAGGTTCACGTGACGTTAGCAAGGTGATGTGAAGGAGTTCCTGTGTTTTATTACAAATCAGCTTTACTATAGAAGCGTTTACAGAAGTGAAGAATCACTTCACGTTTGTAACAAAATCATTGGATTTCAGCAACTTCGTACTAAAAAAAATGAAAATAGTCTTTTGTATAGTGACAGTAATTGTAAATTTCAAATTTCTAACGATTATTACTCCAATAGTAAGGGCAATCTAACATTTTGTATTATTGGTCTCTAAGGTAGTCTGCAGTCGCAGCAGAAAAGTGAGATATGTTTGTATAACCCTTCACCAAACGCCAAATTTTCGACTGTCCCAAATTAAAAGAGTTTGCAGACGACATTTCAAAATGTGATGAATATTACAACAGGGAGTGGCCCGCACACATCCGGGGCCTGTTGCAGTATAACGGAAACAAAAGACGAGTTCCGAATGACCTTTGAGCACACCATTGGTTCCCGTTGATTGGCGGAAAATTGGATAAAGCCGGACCATTATGGCCCATATTCGCACACGATTAGATTATCATTTCAAGGCGGAGAATTCCGTGTCGTTTTATTCAAACTGCCGCCTAGAAACACGTTTTGGCGGTAGACGGATTTTTTATGATTTTGCATTGGACGATTATAAAGGAAATATGTTTAACTGATATCATGGTTCTTTCCTTTCTCAGGATGAGCACTCTTGTCTTTGGTTCCAATGTGATTACACAGTTTCACCGACTTGCCTGCAAAAACAAAGAATTAATCATTTTCTTAAAATGTGTATTTTTCTGAACAATTTGAAGCTGCTTTCCAAATTTATTCTGCGAGCGATGTGAACAAACCATCACACTTGATTGGAAATGTGTTTTTGTGCTAGTCTGGTGCTTGTAAAATGCCATTTTATCCTATGTGCTTCAATACCTGAACGAAAGGTATTTATTGTGGATTATGATATAATATTATCATACTATTCCCTAAACATCAAAATGATTGTCTTGTTAAGTTAATTTAGACAGAGTAAAATGGGGCTAGTGGTGACTAAGCAATCTTGCAGCTGATTGATTACTGTTTAAATGGAACCATGATAAGATTGAAAGCTTCAACACGTTCCTCTGTGCGAACTTGTTCGAACAAGACAACAACAAGACTCTTGCTGAATGCATGACATTAGAATCCTATTTCTTTTTGTTTGAACGTTTTTCTTAGCTTTAATGTCTCTAACATGGTATTTCAAGAACTCCGAGGACCTTACTATTTTACGTTAAGTATTCGTTCAAACAAACAAGAACATCATATTTCGTCATTCAGGAAATAATAGGACAAAAAATGTAATGAATGGAAATGTATTTTTTTTTTCATATTCAAGAATCAATTGACTGACATCTTTTATTTCCTTTATATGCATATTCCAAACAAAAAGCTCCGTATCAAAAAGTTTTTCATCATGGCGCCTACGTCAAAACACCAAAGCTTGTTTGAAGGCAAAAACATGTTTCGTGAAGCCTGGCTAATTTTCTCGGAAAGAAGCAGAATGAGGGAACAGATTCTACACTCCGGTGGATTTAATCAAACTCTCTAATTGTTCTCTTACTGACGCTTCCCCAAAGGAGTTGTATTTGAGGGTTGGACGAGATCTTGTTGTAGCTTAAGCAGAAATGTTAAAGAAATAGTATTGACCAATGTAGGAATTGTTCGGCAATAACATTTCTTCCTTTGTCACGACGTATCATTTCTATTGTTTCTCTATTATATATACTCTGTTAATGTCATCAATTTTGATCTTTAAATAAAAACCAGTCGTAGGATCCAACATGAAGGAATAACCACAAACCGTCATTGAAAACACAAATAAGGACGGGGATTGAACGGGTTTGAGTTATAGGTTGTTCACAGTTAGCTTCCCCTCGTACGTAGAATTTGAACACGGATGTTAGATTTCCAGAGGTAATGCTAGATAAATCAACCAATCTTCAGGAGTTTACAAGGTCTTCTGCGACAACTTGTATTGTATGGAAATGTGAGATAGGAGAAACTCTTATTGAATAGAACACCAACTCGCCAATCTCTCAGACACATGCAGCTTAAAATCTAATTATCTATTTATCGTATGCTTACATGTACCACACACACTATGAATTAGCACCTTTAATCATTTTCAAGTGTTATTTAAGGGCTCATTTTGACCTGTCTACAGCAAACCAACTAGGAAAAACACCTTGTCACAACGAGCAATTGCACCCTTTGCCACGATAGTATCTACGTGGTTTTACAAAATGATAGCTGCAATTCGACCGCTGCAATTCCATTACTTGTCGCCCGAGCCTCATTCAATTTAGACGTCTCATATAATAGCATATTCGGGGGTCGGGAAAATCTCTTTCCTTGTTACCAGAAATATTTGAAGTAACATTCGTCACATTTATATGGATCTGCGTATTCTTTTGTCATTAGATTTACGCTAAATCTTTTTTTTTTTTTTGGCCTTTAATTCTGTTTGCTGTAAGATGCTGTTTGATCTTTTAAAGATAAACGAATACAGAACATATGGAGAAATGAGGATACCATCATCAGTTATGCAGTCCATCTGAATTCAAACGTGATATGCATATTCATAATTGATTACCCGTTACCTAATTAACCGCAGAAGTACATTTCAGAGCATTTCCCGTCGAGCATTAGGCGAAACACAATAAAATCTTTAGTGTAAGACTATTGCAACTCCTTTCCTATCTGTTGTATTGGATCCTACCTTCGTTACTTCATAAAAACACTTGCCATTCATCATTAGATAAACGTTTTGATGAATGAATACTCATAGTTTGGTGCAATGCTAATTAACCCATTACCAAACAATTACAACATTTTACCACTTTGTTGCAGACGAGTCAGGAAAACATTGTGGGAAAGGAAGAAATTGCTCGTGACGACCATGATGATTCTTATATACAATGTATCTTGAAAAAATCATAATTTAACTTACCATTAAAAAAAGAAGTTCGGTAAAAGGCGTCCGAAAATGGGCTGAAATCCAGCAAAACAGTTAGCGACAAGATTTAATCTGTTTTTTAGGAAACAAAAATATAACATACACTTATAGTTTCACTATCATGTAATAGTTTCCAACCAAAATGAGTTATACAAAGTGATACAAAATTATGTTCAACACTTCCATATACATTGAACTTCTCAACTTGAACGCTTCCAGGAAACTGGTCATTCGCCGAGATAAATAAGCAAAATCTGTACACCTACTCTTACGTTCGTGGTGTATTTCTCGGGTCACGGAAATACCTGAGTAGTAACGATTGTGTGTCCACGAGATGTTAGAGACAGAAACATCATTCAAATGACACGGCCTTCACAATCGACTTTTGTGTCGCATCTCTCTTATGTTCGTGGTGTATTTCCCGGGTCACGGAAATACCCGAGTAGTTACGAGTGTCTGTCAACGCAAGATTCGCGACAGAAACATCATTCACGTGACACGGCCCTCACAATCGATTTTTGTGTCGCTTCGCACTTATTCCTGCGCGATAAGTCGCCATTTCTCATTTGGACGATACAAATAGTAATCTAAGCAAGTTGATTAGATTGATTAACTCTCGCTCTCTCTCGCGTCTCTTGGCGGTGTACATGCCAATGTTACCTCACGTCATTTGCGACGTTGAAGAGAGTTTATAAGGACGTCTTTGTACAGAAAATAACAAAACAGTTGTCTTGTTATTGGAGCATGCTCCTGTTAATTCATTCTTCATGCCTGCGTGTCTGTTTGGCTATCTACCCTTATATATACCCCTTCATAATCGATCTTTCTCCCAGTCCGTTCATACGTCTTTATCTCTTACTTTTCGTCCTCCTTTCGTTTGTTTTAGATACTAACATCCATCGCCTGCCACCAGTTAACAAACCTACATGGCGTCCTGCAGCCTGGGTTCAAATTCCAGGGACAGCATTTGAAATTTCATGAGAAATAGTGTCCCGAATGAACTGCGGAATGCCGTTTGTTTTATCCGTCTTGACCAGCCCTTAACAGCAGTTTAGTTTTGGGCCATCCTCCATCATTAAAAGTCTGGCTTCGCAATATAACTGTTTACAAAATGTAAAACCATCAACATGAATAAATAAGGATTAAAACCTCCGATCACATGCCAATCGTCCGTCAACATTCTACCCTTTATGCATTTTGTCGTTAAAACCAGGCTAAGGGCCGTGCCAGGAAAGTTTATGACATTGCGCTCGAATGATATTTATTTAATATCGTTATAGTGCTTAAACGAGGAGTTAGCAAAACGGCTGATGATAGCGTGTGACTTTTCGCGATGGAAAGTAAGAAATGATAGAAGAAATGCAATACTACACTTAAGGTGGTGACATTTGGAATGAACGACATTTGGACCAAAGAAAGATGTGCTTGTAGTGTGTAGCGTGGCATGAATTTCAATAGTGAAAACCGTTATATCTAAGCATTGGTACTAAAACGTAGAAAATATATTGACATGGATGGAATTTAGATTTGGTGACACGTTGTTTCATAAGGGAAATGTAACCTTATTCAAGCTTCACCCTTTTGTTGTTGAATTTTAAGTTAAAGACATTCGAGCGCATAATGTAACTAAAGATACTATTTAATTACATTACTTTCATAGAATAGAGCTAGTTTTAAATGAAGGGGGCATTGAATTCTTTTCTTTGACAGGATAGAAAGTAAGACCTTGTTTGAAAGATAAGTCTTGTAATAAATGTCTCATTTCCAACAACATATCAAATAGATGAATGCAATGAACACGGGTTAAGTAACATGTTTTTTACCATTGCCAGTTCATTATCAAATCGACGAGTTATCACAGAATCCCTCTTTTAACCCTTAGCCAAACGCCAATTTTTCGACTGTCCCAATTTGAAAGAGATTGCAGACGACATTTCAAAATGTGATGAAAATGGAAAATAATCTTCTGAGGGGACAGAAAATATTGTGGGAAAAGGAGAAATCGTTACGAGAAATTTCTCCTTTTCCCGCAATGTTTTCTAGATGACGCGGTATTTGTGGGGAGAACTATACATACAGATCATTTCATGCCTCCCTTCTAGACCTCTCTCGGTCAGTTTTATTTCTTTATGCGTTTTCGTGAGATATTAATCTGATTCGACACCCACATAAAAGCGTTACTTCTAAATATCTGTCTAAAAAGTCTCAGAAAAATCCTTTTAAAGTCTAAGACATATTTTTCCCTGGAGAAAAAATCAGTCAAAATAGATATCACAGTAATACTGTCTCTGTCTGATAAGTATACCGGAAAAAATATTCGCCATAAACTCATTCCTTTTACTTTGTCTTCACATACTTCCATAGCTATTTTGCCCCACTATACACTAGGATTACCTAGACAGAAGCACGTTAAAAGCTTAGCCATTTTCTCCCTAGACGTTCATCTCATATATGGCGTTTGCTGATAGCGGAAACAAAAAAAAGGGACGCTGAGTTACCAGAAATAAAAGACGATCTAGTTAAACTCAGTTATTGTAATTTATACATTACATTTATGGAATATTCAATGTCACCCGTTAGTTAAAGCATGTTTCATTGCAAAAAGAAATATTTTAAGAATGGATTGAGACGGAAGCTTTGGGCTTATTGAATTATTTTCCTGTCACCCATTGTATTTCTATACTTCCTATCTAAAATAGACCAGTCACACTAAGGGTTGTTCTTTGAAAATGTATTTTTATGTAGGCAACGAAGTATAAAAACAGTATCGAGTCTATCTATCATCTCGTACTGTCCGTGGTTACTATCCAGTACTAGGCTTAAAATAGTTGAAATAGATGAAATTATTTAAATTGTATGTAATTATACTTTGATTATTGACCAGTATATATTGTATGTGTATATGTTTTGTAAAAAATGACTATACACATAAGTGGTGGTCAAATAAAAGATATCTATCTATCTATCTTAAAGCCTCTTCTTCACAGATATTTTGAAGTTTAAAATTAATATCTTCAAAAGTGTTCAAGAACTGTACTGTTGTTATTGATTAAGTTTCAGAGCCTATATATTCAATGAGTGGATATGTATTCCGATCAAAAACGTTGCAACGGTTTGAGATCTAACGCTGTACATACTTAGATATATTGACGCTACGTAAGTAAATTGCTATACTTTCAATATCTTCTTTTGATTGTATTTCAAACAACAATGCAACACTTCATTGTATCAACGATTTTTCATAATGACTTTAAAATGTTAAAGCACTTTTTTACAAGCCTTCTTACCCAAAACCAGTTACCGTTATCCTACGATTACCGGAATTTAGACATGATGACCTGATGATCTTTGCTAGTTCTGGGTTTGATCCTTGTTCACCCTCGATTACACAGCCTTGTACTGGACGATAACCTGAGTGTGATGAACAATTAACATGTCGTTGCAATAAACCTGTAAAATTGTTAAAAGAGGCATAGACCATTCCCTTCATAACAAACCATATGCTAAAGGAGGGTGAAGATACAATTGTTCGTAACAGTCTTTTCCAATCAACACAATAAAGGAAAGTTCGTCATGATAGTATTTTTATCGACCGCTATCAGTTTCGATTAAACAAAAAAGAAAAGAAAAGTAAAAAAGAAACATCTTGGAAATGGGCTTAAAGACAACAAACTAGCACAAGTGCTTTTAAGCCCTTAAAAGGTGTTCCCAGTTCGGAATGAAAGATAAATATAAAGGTCTTCAGTCAGAAACCATATAGGTCTTCAGTCAGAAACGAAAGTAAATGAAGACATAACAATGGTCTATATGGCGATGCTTTATATTTCAGAACCCATCTGATTCCATTAACTTTCAGTCTGAATATCAAAGTTTCACTATTTATATTCAACATTAAATACAGTGGGATAATAAAAACAGCACTAAACAAAACTTCCTTGAATTTTCTAACACGTTTCCGTTTTCCAGTTTTGATAAAGCTTGACGGCGTATTGGGAAAAGACGCACTTTTAAAACATTGTAAAAAGGAGAATTTGCACATCCTGAACAGGGAAATAAGATTATTTGCTTTCCATTTTTAGACTAGGCCTTTAATGAAACACAAACTGTTTTACTTTTAAAAATCTAGGAGACGACCACAGAGCAACAAAGCGAAAAATAAACAACTTCCTAAAGATATATAGTAGAAACAAATATGGTTAAAAGGAGAAATTGCTTGCTAAAAGAAATTTCACCATTTTTGTCATAGTGTCTTCTTTCTTCTTTTGCTACAGATGCGTCAAATGCAAAGACCAGTTATCAATGAGTAAGTTGTCAACGTCATTCATGGAATATAGATCAAGATCAAGAATTCTTTATGGGCTTGATGCTACATATGCGTCAAATGCAAAGACCAGTTATCAATGAGTAAGTTGTCAACGTCATTCATGGAATATAGATCAAGATCAAGAATTATTTATTGGCTTAAACTATACAGTTTCTCGTCAAACAAACACATCTATGTAGAATAGCAATAATAAGAAAAACAAACAAATTAAACATACAAATGTCTGCTTGCCTTACGCCGCTTTTCAAATGGCCAACTCTTCGTCTGTCTAAGGGTAAGTGTTGTCTATTTAGCGTCTGCGTTTCCGAAGACAAGTATTTATCGGGCCTTATGTATTTCGTTCGGGCGAACCGTCCCTAGGGAAATCTTCGGATACATTACATTATACAACTCTTCACTTTCCCAAACAATCGCGGGGACATGGAATGTAAACAAATTCGATTTTGTTTTGTTACATTGTATTACTATGTTACTGTCAATCAAGTAACATGATAACCGTGTGTTAAAAGGTAGGAGAGTTCTCACGCCGAGCCTTTTATCTCCTTTTATCACACTCTTTTTAAACATATGTTCGTCATCTAGAAATTGATTTGGTTATTCAGTGCATGATGCGAAGTGATCTGTGTCGAAATTCAATTCAGCTTCCCACTCAACGTGCTAATACGTATATTCGGATTTTCGTTTGTTTCGTTTTTTTTGCAGAAATACGCTTCTTGTGAAGGTTATGTTGATTGAATGTAAACGTTTAGTTTTCTTACAAACACATTGCTACCTTGTGCATTGTAGTTTGAATGAATGTGTGCTTTCCATATCAATATTAAGATTTCAGCAAATGAGAGTTTTAAATTCTGGATATCGCAGCATCAATTGTTGTAAAGACGATGGTGACACAAAAACATTTCATACTTAATTAGCCCATTCCCTTATACACAATTTCTTAACCTACCATAGTCTGGGGTCCTTGCCCATACATATCTGCATTAGGTGCGGGGTATACGTACAGGTCAGGCCCCATGCTATCCTGGCCCGTACCTATACCCCGCACTGCGTGTGGGTAAATGCAAGTGTCTGAACCATTAGTTAATTTGCAACTTGTCCGACTTGAAAGCAATTAAAAATGGCTCGGTGGTTTGTAGCTGTATTAAGATACGCTTAAACTGATCCATTTATAGCAATTGTTTAACAATTTTAGAATTTATATAAGTCACTCTCGATTCCGTTTCTTGGATACGCAATCTGTTTTCTTGAGGAACGTGGATTAATAGAATAGAAATAACCTTAATTTAACTTAGTAAAAGATCATGAGTTGAGCCCTGCTGCTTACGGGATTCAAACTAACGACCCCGTGTCTTGAAGTCGGAGGTCTACACAAGGACCACTAACTTATCTTAGAATCCGTTGTGTCAAACAAAAATAAACGAACATTCCATCCCTTTCTTTGCACAACGGCTTATTCGAAAATATGATTTATGAACGTTTACCCATTACCAAACGCCAAATTCTTGACTGCAGACGACATTTCAAAATGTGATTAAATTGAAAACTAATCTTCTGGTAGGACAGAAAACATTGCGTGAGAAGAAGAAATTGCTCTTTAAGAGCATTTTCTCCTTTTCACACAATGTCTTCCAGAGGCGTCTGCAACAAACTGGTCAAATGTAGTTATTGTTTGGTAATGGGTAGGTGGTCAATAAGCAAGCCGCTCGCTCTGAAATGCAATACCCCCACTCGCTGGTGATGAATGACTGAAGGGACATATTTTCGTACCGATGTATGCGCCAAATATCTTTTTTTCTCGCCCCATCTCGATGTATGGGACATTTTTAAAACAGTTTATCAAAGTCAAATGAAATATATCTACTCCCTGAAGTAAATAAATAATTATATATGAAAATAATTTTATTCGTAAACATTGAAATAATTTCGACAAAAATCTTTGCTTATCAGGAGCAAATTCTGATTTTGTCGAAATGATTTTAACCGTCGTTTGATGTAAATGCGTTTTCATACACCCATGTGTCCGCTCCCATTACCAAATAATAACGACACTTGGCCAGATTGTTGCAGACGACTCTGGAAAACATTTTGGGAAAAGGAGATATTGCTTTAAACAAGCAATTTCTAATTTTTCCTCAATTTCTCCTGCCCTATCGGAGCATTTTTTTCCATTTCATTATATTTTGGAATGTCGTCTACATACTCTTTTAATTGGGACAGTCGAAAATTTGGCGTTTGGAAAAGGGTTAAGGAAAGAGAGAGTTTGTCTGCGAACTGAACCAAAGTCGCATGGTAATGAAATGATTGTATATAATTGGAAATAAGCAGAGTGGCAGTTTTCGTATATCGGCCAGTAATCAAACAATTTCCTCTCCGCTGTTAATAAAAGACAAAATCACATACTCTTTTGGTGGAGCCATACCACATCAAGCGCCGACAAATTAAGAAATTGCTTTAAGGTATAAATGTATGACATCAAAGAATACGTCATGTGTGAAAACATTGTTAAAAAATGGGTTTATTAAACAACCATATTGTGTTATGTTGTATTTAACTGTTTATCAAACAACAATACAGAAACTGAATTGTTTCAACGCTTTTTCATAATGCCTTTAAAATGTTTAAGCACGTTTAACAACTACATGTATTTAAGTCTCTTGCTATGGGACCTTTTAGAATTGTCTTGAGAATGCCATATAATGCTATGCCAACGTAAAAGAAAGAAAAGAGGAAAATAAGGTCAGTTACAAAAGCTAATAGGTTCGAGCACTGGTGGGTCATGTATACTCCGTTTACATAAATGAGTTTTCAAATCGCTTTTAAGATCGGAAACATTTAAATCCATGGTGCAATAGGATAATGAATAAATAATGTTTCGATTGCGTTTTTATGCGCGGTTTCCTGGTACATTGTACTCTGGGGTGGTTACTTTCGTGCTGATAGATAAACGATATCGTAATAATTGCTCCCCTGTCAGATATTCATCTTATATTGAATCACTGTGTTAATGTTCGTTCTCAAACCTAGGTATCGTTTTACTAAACGACTTAAGGAAAATGTTTGCGTAAGTCATAACTGAAAAACATGGATAGTATGAAAGTACAATATTGCAATATTGTTTCTCGGAGAAACGATTCCAATGATGTGTTACTTTGTTATATTGCTTTGCTCATAAATGAAATAAGAGGAATTGTTGTTTTAGACTTACGCAAATCTTAAGCGTAAACTCTTTCGTAAAACGGTACCCTGGTCAGTTTAACCTGTCTAAACGCATGTTATCTTAGCCTGTATAGAAAGTTTTTTTTTTTAAATTTGCAAATCATGAGTCAAAACCATCGTATCTCATTTTCGTCTGCTAAGACTTCAAATTTCGGCAACGCACACATTTTGCGTTAGGGAGAAAGAGGGTGAAAACTAAGCAGATCTTTTGATTTAGATTGTGTTTATTTCATCATGTTAACTTACACGCAATAATCACGCCTGCATCCCAAAATAATAGTGTCTCAAATTTCCAGAATTTTCAACGATTTCAGAATCTAGAAACCTTCTGTTTAGAATCCAGACAAAAGACCCAAACATGAATGCCGTATTATGCTAGTCTTGTTAAACTTCAAATAAACAAACAATATTGAACCTGGTGCCCGTTTTACTAAACAACTTACGGAAAATGTTTGCGTAAGTCATAATTGATAAACATGGATAGTATCTTCAATGAAAGTACAATTTTGCAATGTGGCACTTCATTGGAAGCGTCTCGGAGAGACGATTCCAATGATGTGTCACTTTGCAATATTGCTTCGTCCAATATTGAAATAAGAGGAATTGTTGTTTTAGACTTACGCAAATCTTAAGCGTAAACTGTTTAGTAAAACGGTACCCAGGTACGTAATTTTTATCGCGCTTACGACATCTGGCTCTCGCATGTGCTTGTTTTGGAAGGTTTTTGTTTAAATAGATGCCAACAATTTGACACTTTCTTGGAAATAGAGGAATCAAACAAGAATTAAGTACGATTGAGGTTAAGCCGGTAAGGGATTACTTGACCGCGCTCTCGTATGGCTGATACACCATCTGTAAGTACGGTCCTGTATTTCGGGTCTCAATTATCGAAACTAAGCCTTCCTTATTCCAGAGGTTCATGGATTAGAATCCCGTGAGTAGCGGGATCTGCCTTGTGATATTTCATTAATTCACGTTCGGTACGAGTACTTGTTACGTATCCAGGAAGTAAAATTGAGAGTTATTTATCTAAGTTGTAAGAGCTGTTTTCACAATCGATGTAAAAGAAATTTGAAGTTTAAACTAAAGGAACTGCTCTACGAGTTCACTATTGAATGCATCCAGAATCCATGAGACCCACGAGACTATTATGTCAAAAAAGAAAAAGTGTCGCTCCTTTTTTTCTCTAATGATTTCTTTCCCATTCCAAAACGCAGATGACGCTTTGCGTTCTAGTGTGGGACAGAACACATTAGAAGCCGCTTTGACACCACGCTAAATTGCTTGCATGAACATTTTGTTGATCATATTTGTCACAATGATTTCTAATTACTTATCATGGAGAAAAAACGTTATTTAATTGCCATTTTCTGTTTATTATCTGTTGCTGCAAGTATAGACAAGTGAACAATAATCATCTTGAGAAATAGAACAAAACTTTCTGTTGCAAGTGGGTAATAGAACACCCTAGATAAACGAACACCATTTTCACATCCCACGTCCACCAGAAAACATAAGGGTAACAAGACAATCCAAACGCCTTGAATTCCCCCCAAATTGTAACTCCTAAACAAGAATTACCAGGCAATGAAGTAAAGGACATCTAGGAATTACCGGGAAATCGCGCGCCTTAGAGAGGATTCTGTTGCCATTACCGCGTATCAACTGTCGATAAACTTGAATAGTGGCTTCCTAGTCGAACCTCTGCTGTAGTAGGCTACCACTTTGCCTATTTTGTTGCATCCACGTTCCCGTACGCACTTGTAATTTTGACTTTTTTCTGTTTATCATTGAGTTTTTTTTTTAGAACCCTCCTGTCTCTTATGCATTGTATTGAATGTGTCCGAGCCAATGTGGCTTTGTTGTTCCGATTTCAGAACCATCCAAGAAAGATGCTTTGTATTTCCAATATCTTCATAATTAGATTGACATTTAAATCTACAAAACATTCTGAATATGAAATTCGAACTCACAGTTCTGATTTGGTGTTTTAATGCCTCTATATTTTATCGCTAACGATACAGCATCAAATCATGTGCAATTAAATTCATGGTGTAATGCAATCATATAGCATGATGCTGTTTAGAATGCTGGATACTTTTCTAAAAATAGATTTTGTGTCGATTGCTTTCCGAAACCTTAAACATCTGCTTAATTTTGTTGAGGAAAGATACCCAGAGTAGCAAACAGGTAGGATCAAAGGCCAGTCCCGAATTTACTTGGCGACCGGCCTAGATTTAACCTGTTTGTATAAGCATGAAGTCGGTTTCAGCATTATAAGGGTTAAACATGATTTCAAGCTGTCGGTTGAAGAGTTCAATTCATACTGTTGATTAAACCATAGGTTTTTATATTGCCGTGAATTTCTCTGTTGATGGCTGTGGTGAGTATATTTGGTTTGAGAAAATCTTTAGTTAAAGGAAACGATTGAATTAAAACCCTAACAAAACCCGCGAATGCTTCAGCATTTCGGTCACGTGATACCCCCAGGTCTCGCGAAATCTCGCTCACTAACCGTATAACGAGATGTGTTCTCCGGGCCGGGGGATGGATGAGAAATTAGTTTATTTGTCAGTCTCCGTTTGCCTCGCTAAACAATCACTGGAGCTGCCAGAGCGTTGAGTACCGAGTCCCGGAAGCCTATTTTCGTGGAAGGAAAGCAATCAAATTGAACGGTCGACATTTGATGTCGTAGAATACACAGTCAGTCCACTCGTTTAATATTGGACTAATTGGACGGCGCACTTGACATCGCAGTCGCCGCTCCCCCTAGCGACGGTGACTTGGAATCTCCTAAAATCAATGCTTAAATCGAGAACTCAATTGAAGACTTTGAGTATGCATTCACTTTTGCAACGAGCTTGCAACAAAAGCTTTATGAAAAGCCTATGTTTGGCAGGTGTATGTTACTACTGATTGATCAGTCGAACTTATCTTAAGCAGTTTTTAAGGCAATGAATAGGTTAAAGCCTGGTATATTATCGATGTTATGTTCATACCATACAAATACCTTTGACCTTGACATTCAATATGAATTGCACCGTATTTCAAGATTGATACTGAGTTTAAAAAAGCAAATGCTATTGTGCTATATACCCCGTTTATTCTTATAAAATGGAATCGCTTAAAACAAGACTGACAGAATAAGACCCATTTTGCTTTTTTAAATAACTTACCTCTCAGATTGGTAATGTAGACTCACTATGGACAGAACGACGAACCTTCATTTTAAGTTTAGGTAGAATACCCATAATCCGCGATTTTGAAAAACGCATTAGGTCATTTACCTACTACTCTACTTCGCTCATTCTCGGCATACATCGTTTTGGGTCGGAACTATTCGATTCACACCCAATAGTTCCGGTTCATAACGATGTATACCTAGGACGACCGAAGTAACCCGACAAAAAGTGTTTCAAAATTACGCATTATTGGTATTCTGCCATGAAGAGATATACTCGTTATCCATGAAGTTTTTTATGAAACTAAGAGCACATTATTATCCTGGGTACTGTTTAACCAAGCTACTTGCACAAATATTTACGTAACCCAATATATAAGGGTAAATGTGTTTTACTTGGCCGCGTGGATGTACGTTCTTAACTTTTTCCAAATCTGTTCCATAAAAATAAGTTCAAAATGCATATACATTAACTTCTCAACTTTTGACTCAATATTTAAAGGAATGGTTGATTCAAAGAAGTAAGACTTTCTTTGATTAGGAACATTCTAGAATAGAAAGTCCGTTTTGAATGCTGTATTTCTTGAAGTTAGATGAGAGAAAATAAAGTGTAAATGTATTAACTACTATTTATTCTAAAACATTTGGTTCGTTGTCAATTATTCTGTTTGAAACTGTAAAGTAATTGGTTTACTAACTCTGCCCTTTTTGAGCTAGAAATTAATTGCACGTTCTTCAAGTTAATCCTAAAAGCGTGTAGCGTCTCCGTACGAATGTAAGTGATACAAGCGTTTCGTTTTGTACATGGAATGACCAGTTCACCAAGACACCGATTTACAGCTGACCAAACACGACCCCAATAGACGAAAATGTTATTATAGAATCGATCCTGGTCAGACGAATAATTGCGCCCTACGTTGGTATTAGAATGTACCTGGTTCGGATTATCAAGTAACCATTCGTCTTTGATTACCTGTACCTGATGTTGATTTTGTATTAACACATTACATTATCACGCCACATGTTCGCGTGTTGCAACAGACGACTTTCAAAAAGCATTGTGGCAAAAGGAGAAATTGCTTGTCACAAGCAATTTCTCATTTTGCCACAATGCCTTTTCCAATCTATTCACATTATTATCACAACAGCAGAACTGAAAGGTTTCTCACATGTTAACGAAGCTTTTTTTAACTCGTCTGCTTCAAGTAAAAAAAAAGTCGTCTGCAGGTGGTAAAGAGCTAATGAGTTAATTCTAACACATACTCGTAGGTATCCGATGATTAGATAAACATCAAGGTAATAGAAATTATATATAGATCTATGATTGTTGTGGCGGAATGTTGGAGTTTACAAGTGCTTTGCCGAAACACCAATCGCCGTAGTAATGTCAAGTTGAAGGACATAGAACATGTGTTGTATTTGTTCGAATCCCGGATTGACCAGCCGTGTTTGCTGACGATTGTAGGCCTAATTATGAATAGGCCACTCCTCTCTTATTCCACTTATTCCATATCATATCGAGTAATGTTATTTGTAGCAGACTTCACGAAACTTCGTAGGCCCTAGGCCCTTTACTGACTGGAATCCTTGAGGTCTGACAGAGACCCTCTCTGGTCTGACAGATCTTTACATAGACAAAGAAAAAAGTGTTCAATTCGGTCCTACTGGGGCTCTCAGAGTATCGGCAAATCTGTTGTAGTACATATAGATACACTGTATGAATAAATACCTATTTGATGAAGTTATACCAGGATGCATGAACTGTTGCAGTGACCTCTGATTTATAACTGAAATAGATTTGGATGTAACCGAGATATCAATCGAAGTAAATGACAGTACAAAGGTGTTATCGTTTGTTGCAATCTTAAAAGGACTATCTAACAGATTCAGGATTTTTAGAATAAAGTGTCTTCTACCGACGAAATGGCATCGTATATCCATGGAATAAACATGAAATTGGAAAATTGATACACTTATCACACCTTTTGTATTCGTGCAGCGGATACGTAATACAGTTATGATACAGCTGTAGTCAAACGTATAGAGGCTTAGAATGAAAAAGAAGAAATAAGAAGATATTCTTGCTACTTGGTGGTAGAAATTCAATGTTTCTTGCAACTCTTACACTCTCATTTGTTTTCAACTTGTATTTTCATTACAAGTAAAAATAAGTAAGGAATCCATGTTACTTATATATGGGGGCCTTTTCGCTTAACAATAAACTATGGAGGGTTCATCAAATCAGGTCTGTTCATGCCTTTTCGAACACATCTAGTTATTTAAGGGTACCTATTTAGTTTCAATTCATTTATTTTACATCATTTATAAAGCAAGTATTTACAAGTTATATAAATCATTTGCGATTTCGCTTCCTAGATACATAACCAGTATTTGCGCAAAATGTGGATAATTTTACGGTCACAAAGTTGACACCATTTTTTTTAAAAAGATTCGAGCTCACGACCCTCGTGTTCCGGCGGGATCGAAGCCCTACCCGAAGATCACTGTCCTTGACTAATGTGTATTATCTATCTCTTTATTTCCACAGACGGTTACGGTGCGATCGTGAAGTTCGACGAGAGCGGGGACGCATCAGGTCGCTACAGCATCATGAACTACCAGCTAAACCGGGCCACACGGGTGTTCGAGTACAAGAAGGTGGGAAGCTGGGTCTCCTCACTCAGTCTTAACGTTAGCGACATTGTATGGGCCGGGGGGACGTTCAACATCCCGGCCTCACGCTGCAGCCAGCCCTGTAACTTCGACGAGAAGAAACACGTGGGAGAGGACGGGGACATGTGTTGCTGGGTGTGTATCAAGTGCCGCGACTTCGAGTATCTCAAGGATGAGTATACGTGTATGGACTGTGGGGCGGGCCGCTGGCCATACGAGCATCGTCGCGCCTGTTACGACCTCGAGGAGCAGTACATGCAGTTCGACACCGTTTACGCTATAGTACCGCTTAGTCTATCCGGTGTTGGAATCCTCACCACGCTCTTCGTGATGTTCTCCTTCATGAAGTTTAACGACACGCCGGTGGTTCGAGCCTCTGGCCGGGAACTGAGCTTCCTGTTGCTCTCCGGCTGCCTGTTCTCATACCTGATGACGGTGATACTCATTCTAAAGCCCACGCCCATCATCTGCGCCATCCAGCGGTTCGGGGTGGGGTTCGGATTCGCCATGATCTACTCGTCGATTCTAACCAAAACGAACCGCATATCGCGGATTTTTGACAGTGCGCGCACCTCGGCGAGGCGTCCGCCGTTCATTAGCCCGAAATCTCAAATAGTGATATCGTTGATTTTAGTGAGCCTACAGGCGGTGTTTACGGCGATCTGGCTGGTGCTCGAACCTCCGGGTACGCGCCTATACTACTCCGACGGGCGCCGGGACAATGTGATACTGAAGTGCAGAACCAAAGACCTATCATTCCTTGTGTCGCTTATATACAACATTATTCTCATCATAGTGTGCACATTTTATGCAATTAAGACGCGAAAGATTCCGGAGAACTTCAACGAGTCCAAGTTTATAGGGTTTGCCATGTACACGACGTGTATCATATGGCTGGCGTTTGTTCCCATCTACTTTGGGACCCTAAACTCATTTCAGGTAAGCTTTATTGTTTTATCACCAAACTTTGTACAAAGTTGATTCCGAAAGGAATTCAGGATGGTAATAACGTGACCAATGATTACGATTCATGTCCAAAAAAGATGGCCTCGCCCAGCGATTTTTGCTTTTTCTACCTACTTTTGCCAATGATAACCACATTGTATACCATGCATCAACTTTCCAGTTCTGGCATTACATTACCCATGCTTTATAACGGCGTTACGCCTAACACTAGGCAGTGAAATCGCAGTCGAAGTGTGGTGTTTTTGGAGATGTTCGCCTCTCGACTTCGATTTCTTTGCCGAGTGTTAGATGTCACAAAGCATGGGTTATCATATACCTAGAGGACCATAAAGATGACGGTCAACTCATGTAGGGTACTTATTAAGGCTATCATTGGCAACAGTAGGTGAATAAAGCAAATATACCACATACTACTATAATATACTACATAAAAACCCTAAGACCTTCAGCTTCTACGAGCAGATCCCACGACAATCAAGAATATGACCATTAAAGATTTAAGATTCTACAAAATCTACATGAACGATCACTCGACAGTGGTACCAATTGTAATAACAGATTTGTCGCTCGTTACTGACACGTTTCATGTAGACGAAAACATGACATATACAGTGACGTCTCGTTAATCAGAACACCTCCGTTCCCCCAAAAAAATCCGGATTAACAAGTCATCCGGACTAATGAAGCAAGGCCTGGTCTTTTACACATTAAGACATAATGGTCTATATGCAGGTGTATACTTATAACCCTTTACCAAACGCCAAATTTTCGATCGTTTGCATACGACATTTAAAAATGTGATGAAATTAAAAATCAATTTTCTGAAATGGCAGAAAACATTGTGGGAAAAGGAGAAATTGCTCGTGACAAAAGTCGTCTGCAACAAACTTGTTAAATGTCGTTATTGTTTGGTAATTGGTTAGGCAAATTACTACAAATAATTCCGTTCCCTTAAAATTCCGTTCGGATTGCGAGACATCCGGATAAACGGGGTCCGGATAAACGAGGTTTCACTGTATTCTACATTTCCCGCGTCACCGATGGTTCCACACTCCCCACCCCTTGGGATTACTGTGTACGGTTTATAGGCTATATCATACAGCGTTACGAAGTTAGGACCCTCGCTAGCATGATTTATTCCGGCGGTCGACGGTGTGCGAGACAGTGGAATCGGTTTATGGTCGAGACGAAACCATCATGATGTAATAAATAGATGGAAGATCTGGTAACACATCGTCACTACTTAACATGTATCTAAAAACAGTCAATGGTTTAACAGGAAATGGGAACTTGAAGGGGATTAATGCCAATTTGTCCGTTGTATGGCTATAACTGTTTTGAATTAACATGCAAATTCGTCCATGTTTTTGTGTGTGTATTATAACAATTGCCCGGTGCCTAATTAGACAATTAGCGAGTGTGTCCGATGGCATATTATGTGTTTAGATTTCTAAAACATGTCTAAAATTCTATTGTTATCACAAGGTGTATTAGATCTTATTTATTTCATGTAAAGTTATGGTTTGTTGCAGTTTTATCTTTAACACATTGATGCGAATCTGTGGTGCACATTATTGTTTAGGACGTCTACAATGATATTCAAGGGAGATAATTTTATACTTTTTAAATGTGCTCGTGAAATATTTACCCCCCTTCACGATTAAATGAAACCCAAATAATAAGACCATTTGTGTGAGTGCATATTTTGCTTTTCTTTTTTAGATGTTATAACAGGGCAATCAACAAATGCTTTAACAACCTTACTGGATTTCCAAAACTTTTGGAAGACAAAATTAAATGTCCTTGAAACGATCCGGTTTTAATATTGATGTTCGACATTAAAGTAGCTAAATATTTGAAGCATTATTAATTCAGGATGCTTTTACAATTTACCTTAGAATTTACAGTTTATATGCAGTAAATCTCAAAAGCGACGTCACGCTTTCGGATTAAAATACATATTAATTCACTGTATACACACTTTAAAGAAAAGAAATGACCTGATTTTGCTTTCAATGACTATTCTTCAGTTCGTATAATATCCCATGACTGATGTAGTTTAGTTTAAAATATATTTATTTTCAACTTCTAAATTTGCTCACATCTGTGGACAAGCAGCTTTAACCCTTTACCAAATGTCAAATTTTCGACTGTCCCAAATTGAAAGAGTTGCAGAAGACTTTTTCAAAAGGTGATGAAATTAGAAAATAATCTTCTGATAGGACAGAAAACATTGTGGGAAATGGAGAAATTGCTTGTTACGAGCATTTTCTCCCACAATGATTTCTATAATTGTCTGCAGCAAAGTGGTTTAATGTCGTTATGGTTTGGTAAAGGGTAAAAGAAATATTATAAATGACTCCCCGCTTTTCTCTATTCAGGTTCAGATAACCACGTTATGTGTCTCCATCAGTCTAAGTGCGAGCGTTGCGCTCATATGCCTGTTCACACCCAAAATGTACATCATCTATTTCCAACCGGAGAAAAATGTGCGTAAACTCGCCATGATGATGAACTCAATGCACCGGAAGACGGGTAAGTTCGCGATTCCAGCATTCCCTCTTTTTTCTTTCAACTTCCGGTCGATGTTTTATTGTGACACCTGTCCTGGTTATCGTGTCCACCCATTGGTTGAATAGTGTCTGGCTTAACGAAAATGAAACAAAAACAAGTCATGTTATGAAATTGGTAAAACCTGCCCTAGTTTGTTTGTAAAAAAGACACATTTGATATAATTTATTCTAGGTTTATCGTTTTTGGTTGTTAAATTGCCAGAGTCATTTGTAATAAACGTATATTGATCATAGGTTATCGTATTTTGTGCGAATTTGTCAACATTTTATATCCATCTTCTACGTACACCTCTCCCAATTTTAATACATGTATCATTATATAACGAATGTTTCCCTAATGAAAACAGAGAAATTATTATAAATACCTGGATAATTTCTGTCTTTTAAATATGTTCACTCACTACAAAATTCACAGTTTAAAACGTCCCAAGCAGTTTCCATAGGACGATGCAAGCATTTTAAACATTAAACTCATTAAAATAAATAATCGATTTGACCCTGTGATCAACTTGTTTACAATTTTTTCAGATTGCTGTGTGTTATGTAGTAAGGCATCCTTGGACGATTGAAATTCACTTCACTGTATCAGAAAAAAAAATCCACTTCTTGTAATCAATTACATCTGTATATTCAACACATTTGTTTAGTGTTTCAAATAATTCTACTATAAACATCTACATTTGGTAAATCAAATCCTCTCAACATGGCACTATAAATGCAAAGGTTTAGTCAATAGACAATATCTATCATTAACTGATGTGAATTCTTATTGATTTAAACGCGTTACATCATTAAAATAAATGAAAAGGAAATGTAAATGATTAAGTATAATTGTGCAAGAAGTCTTAATCATTAAGCATGTCTTTAGTTGAAAAACTTGACATGGTACACTATACATGTGTGTATACAGTATATACAGCGTATATTGATACTTAAATTCGATATACATAGTTGACATACTAAACCATTCCCAGTTTTCACTCTACTTAAAGTCAATATGGACCAAATAAAACATTAAATCATTGAGTCAACACCTAAACTAGCCTGATGTTATATTTATATTTCTGTCGGAAAGATTGATAATTATCAGAAAGAAAACTCTGAATAAATGTTTAAAGTGTAAACAACCATTATATTTTTCTCTGGAATTTCTTGAAAAAAAAAAAGGTTCACAATAAGGGGTGTTCACACCGTTTAATTCAAGCGAGCACTCGTATCTGTAGATTCAACGTTCTCGGATTTCAATTATTTTGACTCATTCATCTTCGCCTGTCTAAATAGCTGAGAATTGCTTGGAAAATTGCTGTGTTTTATTTAAATTTTCGCGCAGTTCTTTATCCTGTTATCGCGTGTGCCAATTGATTTTAAGTTTTCGTCACGAGGTATGCAGTGTAGGTGATTGATTTTCGATTTTTTCAACAGGCCTAATATAAATCAAGATCTGATCCCACGGACAATTTTAAATAATGACACACAATTGATTAAAGGAAATTTTGAAAGTCACATATCGTCAAATTCTGAAAGAATTCACGTACTCTTGATTAGATAAAATCTACTAGAGTCATTTAAACAATTTTTGGAAAACGGAGAACATTCTCCCATGAACACTTAAAGGCGAAGAGATTATTCGCAAACAATGAAGTTTTTAGAACAAAATTTCTAAACGATGATTTCTTTAACCAAGGAACCAGGCTTTCTAACACTTTCTTAACCACTCAGAGTTTCATTCTTGACACGTTGAGTAATGAGTACCAACAACATAGGATAATGAAATTACCCAACCCATTTTTGTCGTGTTTACCGTTCCTTACCCCTCCCACCACATTCCCTTACTTGGATACCTTACCATTTTGCTTGAAACGTCCATTTCCAAACGTATCTGTCCCAATGTGGTCGTCCCATGAGATGAGGCCTCAAACTCCTCACAGTGATCTCCCTTTGCCACGCTACATCGATCACTGCCACCACAAGATTTCCATTCAAAATTGGATGAATCAGAATAGATGCTTTTTTGTATTCCTTCATTTTTTCCAGATAAAGTAGTAAATTTAGTTAAACTTTCCTCTTGTGCTGATCTCTGACCATTTAAATTGAAAAAAATATTTCGTTTTCTTTAATAATAAAGCACAACTGGATAATTTACTTGGTGTCGCTGCCATCTTTAAACACCATTTTTGTTTCTAAGCAGATGGTCATGTGACAGATTGTGGTGTCAGTGATCAACCATATAAAGGGAGATCACGATAAAGAGTATGTTACAGACCCGTCATGCTGGAAAACAAAGGTTTACTTCTGGTTCCGGGTTCTGGGACCATGTTTCTTATATGCTCACTCGAATAATCCAAACATTTAACGTATTATATAATGTGTTCAATATAAACAAAACGAATTTCAATTTGTTATTTGAATCAAATATGTCTTATGATGCCACTGTCGCATACATTAGAAACCCCTGTGGCCAAAGGATAAATTGCTCATAAGGAGCAATTTATTCTTTTTTTTTAACAATGGCTTCCTCCCGATACTGTGAAATAAACCCATGTGTTTATATGGTCTTCTATCTTTTATTGTTTCTCACAGTCTTGGCATGTGATAAATACCCATCAATAGTTCAAAATGTTTTAATACATTGGATTATTCGAGTGACGTTTATACATACACCTTCTCTTCTCTTATCCTTGATTAATGTTGTTGTTGTTGTTGTTGTTTTTCACCAAGTGTTGTCTATTCACATGCCCTATTTCTCACACGCCACAGTTTCCGACGTCACCATCGATTCACATTTAATCAATAATAGCGAGCTGAACAATGCCGTTGATAAAGCGAGTAAGTACCCACAACTTAGGGGCGAGCCAATGCGAAAAGATAAATCAATGGCATTACATATGAGATTAACATAATATTCTGGAACTGCCTATGCAAACCCAAAATGGTTGAGCGTATCTTGGATGAAAAATAAACAAATCTATCTTCATTACTTAGTAGTGGAAACTAAATCTAGATAATCGTAAATATGCGATTCTTACGCACACATTAATATTTATCTAATTTTCATCGAAAGCAAAAAAGAAAACAAAACCGTAAAACTGTCAACATTTAACAGCCATCTGTAATATAGATGTTATTTCGGTTTTCTAAAGTTTCTATATCTTTAACCACTTTTAATAATACAATGTCTTCTTTTCTCTAATTTCCTTCGTTCCTAACCAAGGTACGCTCTAGCTCAGATTGCAAAGACCTACACTTTGTTTTAGTTCAAAGGTTTCACGATATAAATTGGGACATCAATTTGGACTGTTCAAAAACAGCCTATCCTGTTTAAAATCATTTAAATTTTAATGAGTCAATAATTAAATGTTTACTGATTCAATTTTCTAGAGAGCAACCTGAGCTTAAATATACCTAATCAACAGTTTTATGACAAAGTGTATTCCCTGAAGAAATTGGTTAAAGAGTTAAATGCCATGTTTTATCTTTTCGCATCGGCAGTCTGAAATTAACCATGTCGATGTAAAACCTTTCTCAAATCGCGAATCGATCCGCAGTCGCTGATGATCAGGATCTTGTCTCACAAATCTTCGTAACTTCACGTGTACGTTGACATTGTGGTTAGGTATTGAATATCAAAGGTAACTTTGTTTTCTTGTAAATGAAAAATAGATAAAGGTTTCAAAGTAAAGACTCATTTTTCCTTCAAGTCTAAGTTGTCGCATTTCTGTGGTACTAGATTCTTCTTTCCATTAATTATGCTTATATGTGCGAGGCGAGGTATCGTACGGACTTTTGTGGGACAGATGTATAAATATAGGAAGCAATGGACAATATTTAATGTGACATTGATTCGTAAACTACCACGCATCTAAAACATCCATATGTTTCATATTGGATCTCCGCAACTTGGAAGCGTTTTACTAAACCGCTCTAGCGGAAAAATTGCGTAAGTTTTAAACAAAATTCAATTTATTTCAATATTGGGTTAAGCAAAGTAACACATCATTGGATGCGTCTCTCCGTTACTCTTTTGATGAAATGTATATCGGTTTTCGCTGATGAACAAACAACGAGAACTGATAGTAAAAGGGCATTCATTTATTAAAAAGAGTTGCATACAAAACTTTATTACCGAACAGTTACCATACAAAATACGATGTATCTTTTCTATAATAACTTCTTTTCTAAAGGTTCTTTAGTAACACAAATATCGTAGCGCCACCTGTTTCACAAATTACCCAACATACCATTGAGCGAAGCCATTACATCCACGTTGTTCCGGTCCTTTTGTGAATGACAATAACGCCACGTATATATTACAAAGCATTGGTTTTACTTCGACATGGTTTAGTTTCGAAAACATGTATAACCTTGTAGATCTATACAGGAATGTGTTGTTCTATATAGATATAAATGTATAGATAGAATAGTTATATGGGGAATGGAAGTTGTGTAAATGTCGCTTTCTGAGGAAAACGACCTGAAATATTTAGCATAACCTAGTAGAATGTACGTAGATCATATATGTTCGAGCACAGACTGTTTATTAATTTTCTCTGAAATAAAGTATGACCTCACTTACATATATAATCACGTGTCTGTATTTATAAAAATATCGTTATGAATCAAAACTGAATAACTGTTATTGAGTTTGGAGGGTCATACGACCAATTATGATAGTATTGTTCGGACGTAATGGCTTCTTTTAAGAAAGTGACATAACTGTTGACGTGTTTTAAAGCGAGGTTTAACTCTGATAGAAGTGTATTCTCTTGTATTGCATGACCATAGCATTAATACGATTAAGTGCCGCCACAGTTTTGACGTTTTTATATTTCATAACCTACTTCCGCTTTGTATATCTTCATATTTCCAGGTATAACACTTTAGATTTGTAATGAACCATTATATTCCTTTTCAAATATACTTCCACGGTTTTCTACCTGAGACGACATGAGGACACTATGTTTCCTATGTGAAACATGCGTCGTCAGTGTTAACGTTTAGATCGATTAGTAGTGCGTAATGACCTAGATTTAATCTTGCTATCTAATAAGATTCTTTCATTTATATCGTATACCCATATCTACAGTTTACAGTTATAATACAGTTTACCACCAATAATTACCTTATTTGACCCTTTTTCCGATCAAATAATCTGTTCCTACTTAGGTTACCATGATTATAAAGTTTTGAAAAAAAATGTATGAAGAAAATGCTGTAAAATGTAAAACTCTTAGGAATAGCTTCATACAAAGCACACACAAATGGACATTCAAAGGTTACACATTTTGTTTAATGTGTCAATGGCTAATTTCACATCTCCTATAAGCGTTCGCGTTGAGTAGTTCAATGTATATTTGAACTATTGAACATCATTTTCGACCACTATTTTGGTCGGTAACTCATAAGTAAATATGAAACTATAAGATGCCATGTATTTTTGTTTCTTTAATCAAATAAGATGCTTATTTAGATATTACATTTGGCTTTTTCATTTGAAAACGAAAATACAACGAAATTAGTCTTGCAAGGAGCAATATGGCGGCTTCCATACTATGTCAGAGGTGTTTTCATTGGATAAACCCTATATGGCGGCTTCCATATTATGTCAGAGATGTTTTCATTGGATAAACCCGATGAGTTCAGATTGCTTAACGCTGTCAGATTTTAAGGTTGGGGAACTTACGGTTGATTTACAGAGGGTAGGTCGCTCCATCGTATTGGAGTAGGTACTTCTTTTCCTGATCCCACCAATGTCCGTGAACTATACCCTGCTGTGGCATAGAACTACAGTCTTCGACTGATATGTAGATGGTTGTAGGTTTGCTTTTAGCTCTGTGTTTGAAGGAACCAAATATAAAATAAAAAGTTATGATACATCTCTGTAATCTTATAGTAATGAAGTTAATATTTTATTGTAACGTTCGTGTCAAAAATAGAATGACAAAAAGAGATAAGTGCTGGTGTACAACAAAACTAAACAGCGAGATCCTTATGTAATCCATAAATGAACATAGTTTGTGACACTAATCTATCATCATGTCCGTCTGTTTTACCTCTTTTACCATGGAACATCAGTTATCTATCGCATCTGATGCATAACTCTTAAGAAACTACCATGAAAGGAGGATTAATTCCTCATATGTGTCTCTGTACTAAACCATGTGATTAAACTACATCGTTTATATTCTTTTATGCGTCTGATTTTGCTTTGTTTTTGGATTGAATTCCCAAGCGGGGGAAAGTAGGGGCAAATGGTTTAAGTAATTCCACGTTTCCATTACAGACAGTCCCGCGGAACTGATTCGCCTGAACGTTCACCATTTCACCCAGAAGTTTAACGCCACAGATGACGTTAACGCCGCCGCCACAGAAAAGGATAGCCTCACCTCACTGTAAATACTACACACTGCCACAAAAGGTAAGCATGTGGATGGAGAAAGGCAACGGGGAGCCTACAAGATTCGATTGGTCAGAATTCAACGGTCCAAAATACGACATAAAGCAACACCATAGACGGTCGTTTCCCTAGAATCAGTGTTGCAATGATCAAAGCAGTCAGCCCCTATTCAGATGTTGACTATCCACTTACTTGTATTAATTTTTTTCTCTTCAAAAGTTGAATTTCAAACCATTTTGATAAACATTTACGTAGCTAAATTTCGTTTCAAGACCAACTGCTTGTTTGAATAGACAAACTTTCATCTCTATGGACAGTGTGCTGTTTTCGTTCCTTCCGTTATCAGCCAGAATTCTACCTGGTAGATTGGTTCAATACCCGGGTACTGTTTTACTTAACATTTTATGCTAGAAATCTGCGTAAGTCCGAAACAACATTCCATCTTTTTTCAATACTGGGATAAACAATATTGCAAAGTAACACATCATTGGCGTGTCACATTGCAATATTGTACTTTCATTTAAAGTACTACCCCTGTTTATCAGTTTTGACCTACACAAAAAGTTTCCTTAAGTCGTTTAGTAAAACGGTTCCCCGGTCTATATATTTCGATAGACGAGCGACCCGTTCACAGTCCAGGTAGTTTCTGGTATAACCTGTGGGTGGAAACCGTCATAATCCGAACCCACGTATTACCTTTTCGAACGTTCATGCATAAAACAGTTGCAGGCGATGGTTATAAATAACACGATGGAAAAGAGCATCCTCTACGTCATATCTGATAGGAGAATTATTGTTACAGTTGTATTCAACTTAACATTGAGTTACTCTTTGTTATTCTCCCATCTTAACTGTGATCGATCGCTAGCCAAAAACGATTAAATTGTATGTCTACGTTGACAATCTTTATATCAAAACAAGTTTCATGTTTCGTGTTTGTCGAACAATTTATCATTCAGGTTGGAAAAGACATTGTCCCATTTAGGTTATGCTAACTTTTGATATGAAAGACAAACGACTTTGAATAGAAAAATCGGTCAAAGGAGTTATCTATTTCTCCCTGTCTCAAAAGACGCTTGAAATATGTTCATAAAACCAATAATAATTGTAAATGGAGCATTCATTTCGAGTGATTTGTAATGACACGTTTATCAGAGTTGCAAAAACGCTTTGACAAAAATGCTTTCTTTCCATAACAATTGGTTGTTGACTAGACGTTTGTTGTGTTCAAGAATATTGCACAAGGGTATACAAAAGGACCGCATGTTTCAGATAAACCCATATAATCTTAATGTTGAAACACGAACCTGTTTACAGTATAGAAAGTACACGCATGAATAAATATTTGTGAACTAGAAACATAACATGACACCCCCAGACACAAACTCATTATGTTAATAAGCTATATGGTATCTTATCGTGTTTTCGCTAGTATGAGAGAGTATCTAGCGTACATTGAACGAGTTAAAACAACAGCTTGTTTAACCCTTTGCCAAACACCAAATTTTCGCCTGTCCCAAATTCAAAGGGTTTGTAGACCCAATTTCAAAATGTGATGAAATTGAAAAATAATCTTCCGAAAGGGAAGAAAACATTGCGGGAAAAGGAAAAATTGCTCGTCTCGAGCAATTTTCCTTTTACCCTAATGTTTTCCAGAGTCGTCTGCAACACAGTGATTAAATGGCGTTATGGTTTGGTGATGGGTTAAACAAGGAGCCAATGGCACCTGCCATTCATAGCCTAAATCAAATGTTCATTAACATACAGGTCGCCGTAAGAGAGGTATCTGTCTTTAGCTTTCTAGCTCTTTTCAGCTTATGCATTTAGGACTTTTAACTATTCATCTTGTGTAGTAAAATAAAATTGTGTAGGCTCAAAACAACATTGTTTTCATTTTTGATGCTGAAAACAATTCATATTGTAAGTTAACAGTTGTGGCGACAGTGGTACAGTGGTAGAGCGTCAGACTGCTGTACCGAGGGTCCCGGGTTCGAATCCCCGTTAGGCGAGGTGAGAATTGCCGGGGCTAGCCCCCAAACAGGTGTATTCTCCAGGAAGCAGTCATCGAGAGTGACTCGATGGGCTATAAAGCCTCCTTCATAATCGATGTTAAACAAATTGGAAAACAAACAAACAACAAACAAAATTGTGCGAAACGCCTCCAATGACGTACGTCTAAGATATTAGCCATGTATATTGAAAATAACTTGGCAAAACGCTTCCATTGGATCTTTGGTGAAATCTCTAGGGAGATATTATTTCTCCTTTTGTTTTCTTTTTTTTTTTTTATCGTTTTTTTTAATTGTCATACATCAATGCTTTTAATCAGAGAAACATTACATACAGTGTCGTTTGTATACATGTATTACACAGTACGAAATATGTTAGATGCAGTCATGATTGTTGTGCTTTCAAATTAAAGGAATACTAGTTTTTAATTTCGTTCAATACGCAATACGAAATATCTTCACTACAATAATAATCGTCGAATCAGTAAATAAAAGAAATACTAGTTTCGAATCTTATACAATAAACAAAGCGAACTATCATCAAGACCGTAATAGTTTTTTAATCATTTGAACAAATGACTATTTGTACTGAATGAGTCTTATAAGAAAAGAAATCGGTTTTGAAAAACAATACATCCAATCTTGAGGTATCTTCCATAAAAGTTTTATAAGAATCCTCTTGAGATGTAAGATTTTCACATTATTTGTTCTTTCCTTTCTCTTTCTACATCTTCCTTTTTAAAACGTTTCCATTTAATAGAAACCATTTTTTGTCAATTGGCCTTTAAGAACATTTATGTTTCATAACTGGGATTTCTCTATATCTTACTATGTTGAAGAAAAGGTTGAGATGACATCTTATGATAATGCAATGACTATGGGGAATAGTCGTTTCTAAGTTGTGAGAACTTGTGGCCAAAGTTGCTTAAAGTTGATGATATGACTACTTTCCAACGTTGTATACAGTGAATTATACGTTCAATTGGCAATAAGATGCATGTATGTTTAAACTAACATTTTTACATAGAAACAAAATTCGGCACATCTCGAATGATGCAACTTTCTGTTTATTTCAGATGGCGCCCCTGCACAGTTCCCGCTACGAGTTGATACCAGAAGATATGTCTCACTCTGTTCTTTCCGTAAAACGTGTTTGTTTATGTTTAAAACAATCCCTATCGCCTGTATCGACATTATAAACTGTATTCAGCTATCCTTGGTCATCTCAAAGCCAACGTATTACGCACCATATATTACCGCCATAAACTATTACCGAATCACCGCACTGGAATCAATGTTATAAAAAAGGCTTGCTCAATTCACAGTCAAACTCGACGATACTTTGATACGATCGGTCAATTGAACACTGGCCGAGACACAGTTCGTTCATAACGCTTGGACCCATGCATTTGACAGAACTACCAACAATTTCGAATAGCCGATGTTGAGTATGAGCGTTAAACTAGGCTTCAGGACTGAATTAGGCAACGATGAAGACGACTCTAAATAATCGATGTTTAGGTTGAGTACGCGTTGCCATTAAACCTTACAAAGTGACAATGCAACGATGTAGACAACTTTGAATAATCGCGGTTCGACTTGAGTACAAGTGTTATCATTAAGGCTTACAAAGAGACAAGGCAATGATAAGGATGACTTCGAATAATCCAGGTTCGAGTTGAGTATGGCTGCTTGCAATAAAGCTTACAAAGTGACAAGGCAACGATGAAGACGAATTTGAATAATCTAGGTTTGATTTGGGTACCAGTTTAACCATTAAGCCGTGCAACTTGACAAGGAAACGATGAAGACGACTTTAAATAATCGAGGTTCGACTTGAGTACAAAATGTTACCATTAATGCTTGCAAAGAGATAAGGCAATAGTGAGGACGACTTTCAACAATTGAGGTTCGACTTGTGTACACGTGCTACCATTAAGCCGTACAACTTAACAAGGCAAGGGTGAGGACGACTTCGAATAACCAAGTTTCGACTTGAGTACCCGGGCTTCAATCAAGCCATACAACTGAATAAGGCGACGATGAAGACGAATTTGAATAATCGAGGTTTGAACTAAGAAAAATCGTCACCACTACGGTTTACAAAGTGAAAGTGCAACGATAAAGGCGACTTTGAAGAATCGTGGTTCGACTTGAGTACAAGTGTTACCATAAAGGCTTACAAAGTGACAATGCAACGATGAAGGCGACTTTGAGCAATCGAGGGTCGACTTGAGTACCAACCTAAGAAATTAAGTTAATTTACACCGACAATACGGGTACCGTTTTACTAAACAGTTAACGCTTAAAATTTGCGTAAGTCTAAAACAACAATTCCTCTTATTTCAATAATAGACGAATCAATATTGCAAAGTCTTTCCGAGACGCTTCCAATGGTGTGTCATATTGCAATATTGTACTTTCATTGAATATATTTTTCATGTGTATCACTTAAGACTTACGCAAATATTTACCTTAAGTTGTTAAGTAAAACGGTACACATCTGGTCCTACGACATAGTGTTCCACACTTTTCCAAGTTCTTAATAGGTAGATAGATATCTTTTATTTGACCACCACACATGTGTATAGTCATTTTTACAATACAAACAAATAAACATACAATATACGAGTATACAGGTCAATAATCAAAAATACAATTACATATATCTTGAATAATTACTTTCATTTCAAATGTGGATGAAATACATAAATGATTAGGTAATATTATGCATGAAAGATATTCTTTCTTTAAGAGCAAATTTGAAATATGTTGCCAAACTTTTATCGCAAGATTTTGATAGTTGTATGAATTTAAACATGCTTGGTCTTTTATAATAAAACTCATTTATGTATTTCTTTCTTATAGAGATATACTGTGGACATTTCAAAACAAAATGATACTCGTCTTCAACGTCTCCATTATGAAGATTATATCGACATGTTTGAATTCTCAAAGAATGCGAAGATGTTCTTATCTTAAAAATGTACGATCTCAATTCTACAAGTTCTTAGAAGGTTGAAAACTAGATGCATTAGCTGGATATGAGTGTAGAACAAAAGCTGTTCTGGGATGTAACGTAAAATCTTGTGAACCATGCTTTCGTGACATGTTCATTTGAATAAAGTCAGTACCGAGCGTCACCATTAATTCTAAACTTCAAAGATGCATGTTCACAGAGACGTAGGAAATTTGAAAATTGATATTTGATTTTCTTTTTTAATCTGTACAACACCAATACTGATGTATGACATTCACTGGATAAAGGCATATAAATCAAAACTTATAAGCATTTAGGTTCTTCGAGGCTGTGTAAAGTGACTTGATATATATTCATATCCAAAAGCGTTGTAACGATTTTAAGATCTCCCACGTTTAACCCGAACATATATATAGGTATATTGACGCCTCCTGAATCACTTATGCTTTAAAAGGCTAGTTCTGGTTACACAAAGTGTAAATATGAAAAGACGAATAAGATTTGAAAGATGATACCTTGGGAAGACGCATTTCACTACTATAAGAACCATATTGCATGTCACCTTTTTATTACTTTCTTAAACCCTTTCCCAAACAACAAATTTTCGACTGTCCCAAATTGAAAGAGTTTGCAGACGACATTTCAAAATGTGATGAAATTGAAAAATAATCTTCAGATAGAGCAGAAAACCTTGTGGGAAAAGAAGAAATTGCTCTTGGCGAGCAATTTCTCCTTTTTCCAAAATGTTTTCTAAAGTCGTCTGCAACAAGGTGACCAAATGTCGTTATTGTTTGGGAAAGGTAAAGTGCTTGGAGTGTCTATCTGTATATCTAAATAGAAAAATGATATGTTAACAACCATGCATTTGGTAACCACGTTTAACTATAGACGGAAACTAACCGGATATGATCGGTTGTTCAACTCTTTGAAGGCAAAGAATGAATGTACTTTTAAAGGTTATTAATAATGCGGCAACAATAATCAAGCGGAGGAATCACGTGACCAATGTTTACGATCTTATGTTAAACAAAATAGCCGCGCCCAGGTATTTTTGTCTTTTTTCACTTATTTTTTCCAATGAAAGTCCATAGTGTGTACCCGTACGGCATGAGCTGACCATGCGGGGTACACAATGTGACTATAATTGGCAAAAGTATGTCAAAAAAGCAAATATACCTGTTGCGCGGCCATCTTTTTCGGACATAAGATCGTAAACATTTGTCACGTGATTCCCCCGCCTGGAAATCAATCTGTTACCATTTATTGACAAAGTTAGTACTAAACAGAATTATGGCTGTTTATCTACCTTTTCATGTCTTAAGAATCTTTATTTTAAAACGTTAAAGGAAAAGGTAACAATAATTCATTTGGTTAAATAATTAAAGTAAGTACAGTAAGATATGTTATTTTTATTCACTCATTCAATGCGGAACAGATCGACTTGTTTCACACACATCTCTGTCCTTCATTTAACGTGCTTAAACACTAGAAAAATCACGATTGAAAGATAAAGGCAAAGTCATACAGGCCACTGCCGTGAAAACGGTACATTAGAGGTTCCGAGAGACTGCGATTGCATGTATAGCCAAAACGTCAAAGCTGCCGGGGACCACCTTCAATAGCCTTCAATTTCGAACGTAATGTGTTAAAACAAATGTAAGCTTGTATGTCTCGTATAGTTCAATACTCATTCAAACTAGTTGAAGAAATACCTTTTACAGCAAGTCCACTGTTCCGTACAATTTCCCCAGTCCCCTGTTCCTTTTAATTTCAAACCGGTGAACTTACGATATTGTACTAGCCAACCTATCCTTACCAAATATTTTACACTGTCCCAAATTGAAAGAGTTTTTGCAAGCAATAGTTCAAAATGTGATGGAATTGGAAAATGGTCTTCTGAAGGGGGAAAGAAATCATTGTGGGAAAAGGTGAAATTGCTCGGGACGAGCAATTGTTTCTTTTCCCACAATGTTTTATAGTCGTCTCCAACAAAGTGATTAAATTGCGTTAATGCTTGGTAATGGGTTAAACAAGTTGAATAACCTAGTAACATGAGAAGATTCACCGCTGGTGTCCCATAAAGTATTAGGTCATTATACAAGAGAGAAGATTGAGGGCAGATGATGAACTGCTCGTCATGCTCCAGTAACACGATTAATCTTAACTGATCGGGCATTTCCGTGACTTGAGAAATACACAAAGTACATAAGTCTAGGGTTACAAACAAACGGAATTACTCGGGTATTTCCGTGAGCTGTGAAATACACCTCGGATATAAGTGTAGGGTTACAATATTTCGGGTAAATCGGCATCCGGCAATTAACACATTTTCTAAGCGTGCACGTTAAGTATTTCAATGTGTATGGAACCAAATGGCAAAATTGTTGTTGTGACATGTATCAAATTTAACGACTTTTTAGATTTCACATTTAAGATCTATTTTTAAAATCGAAAGTAAAGTGACGTCATTGTCGCGGGAAACAACATGGCGTCATCCCTATTATTTCAGAGGTGTTTTCATTGGATAAACCCGACGTGTTCAGATTAGGGTTACAAACTTAGTGTTATGGGTCCGGGCTAATAACCCGTTGCCTGTGAACGTCTACGTTGAGTAGCTCAGTGTATATGGAATGCTGAACAGTATTATCTTATAATTGTTTTGGTCGGAAACTCATACATAGAAGTAGAATTATAAGTTGTGACAAAATCTGTTTCCTTAATGATTTTAAATGGCTACACGTATTTACTATTTAGATATTACATTTAAGATTTTTTTTTAAACGAACGTACAATGAAAGTATTGCAAGAAGCAATTTGATGGGTTCCATATTTTGTCAAAAATGTTTCATTGGGTAAAGCCGATGAGTTGAGTTTGTAGGAAGATCCGAGCTGTTGTGTGGGCAATCTAAAGGAACTAATTAATCAATCGGGAGTCTAAAATGGTTGTATCTTTCGAGAATATACACAACGGCTATCTCCCCAATTGTGGATAAGGTCAATATAATAAAACGTGCTATTGACCAGTGGGAAGAAGCCGGGTGTTCCCTTGACCTATCGATTTATGCTAATTTTGGGGACTTTTAACCCATAGGATGCTAGGTAAATAGATGTTTATGTTGTCAGCTTTCCAAAACCTTAAGTATATGCTTATTTATGTTAAGGAAAGATACCTAAAGTAGCAAACAGATTAGATCTCAAGCCAGCCACCAATTCACTTGGCGGCTGGCCTGGATCTAACACTTTTGCATGAGCATGACGTTTGTCCCAGCACTTAATAAGGGGTAATACCATAGTGAAAAAAGCCTTTCCTATTTTTCACAGCAGTTACTTTCCGTATGTTTCAATAAATACTGACCTGCGTTCAATAAGAAAAAGCTTTTTGGTGAACAATCTGTCTCGCGGAAAACAACTTTGACAGAAAAACGTTGCGCCAAATCCAATGCTATCCTATCTTGGGAAATCAAATAAGTAGACAATGACAATAACAACATCATTGAAATTGTGTGCGAGTGTGTCTGTGTACTAAACTGATCCCGAAGTTACAGAATGTCGAAATTATAAATCATAAGTGTCATCTTATATATCTTATCTTTTACGGAGTAGATATCAAACGAAAAAATAGAGAAATATTCGAGTAAATGACAATGAACATGTCTTCATTACAGAAACAGTGCAAACATTGCAACATGTAGTGATAGAATCCCATGCCCACCATTTCCTTTCATCATTGGTTTGCCTTTGAAACAATACAGTTTTGTATTTCAGTATGCTTTTTCATGGAAACAGCTTCTGAACACATACAGCAGATCTCAAATAAGTTGCAACGACTTTTGGATCCGAATACACATGTCTTCATTGTGTACACTCCCCACATACTTTGATACGAACTATTTGATTTCCGATGCCTATTCTCAAATGTTTTATATAAGAGTACAGCTGTTATACCGATTGCAAGATATCATCAGATCTTATTATCCAAATTTGCACACTTCTGTAAACAAGTAATTTTAACGCGGTGTAGAACCAACGGTATTCCGTTGATGAATCGAAAAACAACGTTGTGATTGACTAGTGTTCATCTCATTCAACACCAACCACACATAATTAAGTGGTATTTTAGTGTGGGGTTCTGACCCGTGCCTTATACCCAGCACTAGTCTAGTGCGGGGTATTAGCGGTATACGCACGAACACGGGTACTGTTTTACTAAACAGTTTTCGCTTAAGATTTGCGTAATTCTGAAACATTAATTCCTCTGATTTCAATATTGGATGAAGCAAGACGCTTCCAATGACATGTCACATTGCAATATTGTACTTTCTTTGAATATAATATCCACGTGTATCAGTTATGACTTACGCAAATATTTTCCTTTAGTTACTTAGTAAAACGGTACCCAGGACCCCAGACTAGTGGCATTTATAAACATACGTCTCGAAAGATCGAGCTTGTGTAGGGTATATATTTGCAGGAGAGATTTTCCCATAAAACTAAATTGCTTGGATAAAATTGTTTGATTATATTCCATTCTAGAGACGTCATGCCCTGATCGTAAGGCACCATAGCGTGTGAGCTCGATTTCAAACAGGATTATAGGGTTCATTAACTTTTCTAAAGCATTAATAAGTTACGTACCATCAGATACTTATATAGATACCGTAAGGATTTCGCGTGTACTCCGTTTCATGTTTTATTCCCACAGAAGTTACTTAGCAATATGACTTCATTTTAACCGAACTCAATTCAATGATTAACCCTAGCATTCCGGCTTATGTCGAATTTTTATGAACAAAGGTCCTTGAATTATTAACCAAGTCAACCATCTATCAAAGACGTATTCCAATCAGAAATGACCGATTTCTACTACAAAAGATGAAACATGCGATGAAAAAAAATCTCTAAGATAAAAGCAAATACTGTTTAAGTACGTGGAGGCTCGAAGCGTTTAAGGCTTCTAGTGTTATCTTTTAAAATATCTATTAGACAGATTTTCCCGAAAACAAAATCACTTTCTGGGAATAAGGTATTAACTTCCTGCACTGTCAGTTCGAAGATGAAGGTTTCAATCATTCGTTTGCAACAAGGAAGTCGTTTCGTGCGATCCGGCTAGGATGGGAACCGGTCCCCCATCTGTCTATCTTGTAGAGCATAGCGCAACAAGGAGACAGCGGGGGACCAGTTAAGCGATCTGACATGGAACGTGTTGGCTGGTCCCTCCTCTGATCCATAAGTTGATCAGTACGCTCTCGAACAATTAATACTTCCCCACAGTTGTGAGGAAAATTGAAAGTTTAAACTTAACCTCTTTAAAACTGAACAACAGCTGTTCTGATGTATGATACGCACTTGAGAATAGCTATTGGAAGAAAAATCAGTACAGTGATGTCTCGTTAAACCAAACACGTCCGTTCCCAACAAAATGTCCGGATGACCGAATCATCCGGACTAATGAAGTAGAGCATGTTCTTATACACATTAAGACATAAACAGTCTGTATACACGTGTGTACTTATAACCCTTTAGCAAACGCCAAATTGTCGACCGGCCCAAATTGAAAGAGTTTGCAGACGACAATTCAAAATGTGATGAAATTCAAAAATAATCTTCTGATATGGCAGCAGAAACATTGTGGGAAAAGGAGAAATTGCTCGTCACGAGCAATATCTCCTTTACCCACAATGTTTCAAAAGTCGTCTGCAACAAACTGGTCAAATAATTCCGATCCCTTACAATTTCGTTCGGATTGCGAGACATCCGGATAATCGGGGTCCGGATAAACGAGGCTTCACTGTATGTACTTAGCTTTTAGAACCTGTTTACAATGAATTTGAATTATCTCAAAGGCACATAAAAGGAGATTAATGCTATATCAAACTATTTCATATGATAAACTTTTGATCAGATTCAATTAGTTATCACCAAAAAAACCCATCAGCTAATCTTGAATGTGAAAGTCAACTAGAAATAACCCAGATTAGCAAGTTTGATAATTCAGATTGCCTCATTCGTCACCTCTGACCTTGACAGTTGATACACAAATATTTGAGCTGACCAATCAGAATTCTTTATTTTGAATATGTTAACAAACAGGTTGTTGATAAACATGATTGAACTGGAGACAACTATATTTCAAGCACAAAATAACTTATGTTAAAGGAATTTTTTAGATAGGGTCTAAATGCATTTGTAAATTAATTCTCATGACTGTTATGAACATAATAAAAGAACTACATATTTTTTTTCCAGTAATTTATTGGTACTTATCTCCTTTTATATGCCTTTAAGCCAGAAGCCTTGCAACTGTTTTGAGATGTACCGCATTAAGACCGTTCATGGTTGGATTTATTGACGCTTTCGATATCAATTATACTTTCAATATCTAATTGCAATGTTACATTACAATACAAAAGTGTAATGTTTCAATAATATTTTATTTTGACTTTCAAAACGTTCTCTTATATGAACAATCATTATCAATGAAACAAGACCAGCATGACCTATTTGTCTAACACCACTGAATTGTAGTCGCCTTTGAAAATGACATTATGCAGTCAATTCGCAAACGGGACATAAGTGTATTTGCACCTGGTAGGGATAAATGTAAATAATGCTGAAATGCCTTATGACTCTATTCAAGTCAAACTTTCCAATCAGAAACATTACCATGGTGTAGTCCATCAGATGCTGACTAACGATTGAAGTAAAAATCAATTCACAAACATGAAAATGACAGGCTATATTAAAATCAGGTTAAATCTATTGTTTTAATCCAAATGAATGCTTATAATGATAGAGATAAAGATGAAAAAAGAGATTTCGTTGTTCAAAAATTAAATACATACATTTGTAATCACATATAAGTCGTATTTCATTCTGTCGAAAAGTCGAATTTGCTCACATTGAGTATGTTTTCCTTATTGAAATTGTTTGTTTTATAAGTTGTTTGTAAAAGGAGGACACATTTTGGGCGAAGACTGACCATTACGAAGTACAAATGTCGTGTTGGTGGATGAATAAAATTCAAACAGGCTGTAACAATGCTTTGAAATGTTTTGATTAACCCTTTATATAACGCCAAATCGTCGAGTGTCCCAAATTGAAAGAGCTGCAGACGACTTTCAAAAAGGTGATGAAATTGAAAAACAATCTTCTTATAGGGCAGAAAACATTGCGGTAAAAGGAGAAATTGCTCGTTAGGAGCAATTTCCCCCTTTTAACACAGTGCTTTCCAGAGTCGTCTGCAACAAACTTGTCAACTGTCGTTTTTGTTTGATAATACATAATTTTTTGCATAAAGTCATGCGTTTGACAACGCGAACAAAAATAATTTGCACATAACATGATAAATTATTTTGGCTTTCCTTCGCATTTTTTTAATGAATGAAAATAAATAAAAACGAAAGTAAGAGACATGAGAATAATATAGCATGATGCATTAGTTTCGGATGATGGCTTGAATAAATTGTTACAAAAGAATGACAAGCTTATTAAGAGCAAATGCCCGTTTTGTCACGATGATGTATTAGTTTGTAACAGATGTATTTCCATGTATACTCATGAATAATGATCGATTTGCTGCGACGTTTATCTCTTCAGTACGGTATTAATTGTGTTCAATGTATGTAACCTTTGCTCACCACTTGTTGCCCCTTATACAGCCATGTGCCCGATGTAAATACATGTACAAATAGAGAAATCCGAGATTATTTTGACATGAGTCGCATCTTCATTATGTTATGGACCGTATTAGCTTGTTTCAATATGTACATTTACCTGTAAATATGACAGAGGAAGGTCTGAGCTGAAGGTCCTTGGATCTTCTGTTCCCTCATAGAGGTATTTAGTTTAACCCTTTACCAAACGCAATATTTTCGACTGTCCAAAATTGAAAGAGTTCCCAGACGACATTTCAAAATGGGATGACAGTGAAAGATATGTTCTGGTAGGGAAGAAAACGTTGATGGAAAATGAGGAAATGCTCTTTCCCACAATGTTTTCCAGAGTATTCTGCAACAAACTGGTCAAATGTCGTTGTTGTTTCGTAATGTGTTAATCTTATTCATTCCTCCATGTAGCAACGTCAAATATTGGAACGTCGTTAAATGTCGCAGCCGATGTCAATTGACGCAAGGCTGGCGCTAAGTGTCGCAACCTATGCTAAATTGACTTTTGACTTTAAAAATTGGGAAGCAAAATTGGTCGATGGGGGTTCGAATCTGGGTCAGAACATTTTTTGAAAGGTTTTAATGACTTTTATACTGCTCATATCTATAAAAATTGCGATCATGCAACAACATAATGTTCCTTTGATAAAGCAATGATATTTTGACAGAAGAAGATGTTGTCCCTAAACTACAATTTTCCCGCTCTCCCAGTAATCATGATGAGCTTTTTTTCCATGTCCCAAAATAGTGTGTAGGGATATAAAAATGTATCAGACATGTGTGAGATTAAACATTTGTTCCCGAACTGTTTTCTGTTTTATCAATCATTATAAAATGGTACATACGTTTGTAGTTCGTGTGTTCATCATTCTGATACGAAACACACGCGCGGAAAACTTTGAAATGTCGATTATTCTCTCTTATTTCCAAAGTCTTAGTCGCTGTTTGTCAAACAAATTACTAGAATCAAGTGTATACAGGATAAGAAGATTTAAAAACTGTTGTGAGAAGAACAAAAAAGGAAATTGCCTTTGACCATTTAATTACCCTGAGATGCAATACAAACACTGCTTTGTTTTAAAGGCGTTTCATACTGACTTGAACAGTGTCTAATGTGTGAACAAGTACATTTAATCAATTACCAAACAATAACGACATTTGACCTGTTTGTTGCAGACGACTTTGGAAACATAGTGGGAAAAGGAGAAATTGCTCTTAGCGAGCACTTTCTCTTTTTCCCTCAATGTTTTCTGCCTATCAGACGATCATATTTCGATTTCATCATACTTTTGAATGTCGTCTGCAAACTCTTTCAATTTGGGACAGACGAAAATATGGCGTTTGGTAAAGGGTTAAAATGATCCATTTACCATATAACTATGTTTTTATTGGAGAGCGGTACGGTATTGGATATATAAATGGAAAGTTCACTGTTTTATTGTTGGTATATATTACCCATCATGCATCGAGTCCGTGCGAGGCAAATAGAACAACTGTACACCCTATTACCATGTCGTTAACCCATTGCCTACCGTAAACAACGTTGTTTACTTCACTGGAGTGATGAATTAATTTCGACACGAGTACAAATCAACATTGCAATAAATGTATCGTTAGCCCCAGGCGAAAAGCCTTTGCATTATGTATATATATTGTAAAGATAAGGTTGTGTATAATTAAAGGTACATATCTATTTTGTACATATAGTTGAAATAAATTCAATACTTCCCAATCATGAAAGCTTGTTTTCTATTCATCACCACTTTATTATCATGTTGTGTTCATATAAAAGGTCCTGTCAAACCATAGAAACTATATCCGTATTTCATAATTTCATGTCTACACTTTCGTGAATATTTAAAATGTAAGATCTATTGGTCGTTTAGTTATATGCTTATATGGTAAAGGTGGTTTGTAATTCCTATCATTCTTCCAAACAGAAATAGTCATAATATTGCTCTCTGTCACACATAGTGCTTTGCCCAGAACGGAACCAATAGTTAATTGTTTACGGAATAAACTGTTTAAACAGCTTACTATCACTACAAGATAAATGGGCTATATCTTTACCAATCAGGAGATAGAGAAGTAAATAAATAATCTGACGGATATTAACATTTAAACCCCTTTTTGAACGGTTTATTCTATAGCGATTATCAATTACCATCATCCTTCGATATCACAAATATGGTTTAACCCTTTACCAATCGCCATATTTTTGACTGTCCCAAATTGAAAGAGTTTGCAGACGACATGCGATGAAATTGGAACAAACTGATCAAATGTCGTAATTGTTTGGTAATTGGTTAAGATGGTGTTGCTAAGATGGTTGTGAAATAGTTTAAAGACGCTAGTTCACAGAAGAGAAAATCTGACAGTCCAAATAAATTGTCGTTGAAACAATAAAGGAATTGTATTGGCTTTTTTAAAAATTCTTAGGTCAGAAAGGTTGTGTAATTGATTACCCATAGCAAACCAGGGCATATCAATATGTTCATCGAAAACCGAAAAAGACGTGTAATCAAATTATTAAAAGTTGAAGAGTTTTGATTTACGCGATAGCTCTATCAGATTCATTACTAAGAGCGGCAACGTTACAAAAGTTGTAGATTGTTAGTCTTGAAATTACTTTTTTAAAGAAGAGAGAGTTTGAAGTCAAAACAAAATATCAATGAAACAATGCAGATGTTGTATTATTGTTTTGTATACAATTTAAAGTAGCTATAGAAAGTATGATTAACTCAGGAAGCGACCCTTTTTGTACATATAATTTAAATTGAGTAGATCTCACAAGTGTTGTCAGATTTTTAGGATAAAAATACTTGTAATTCCACTGCATACAATTGAAAAATTAAAAACGAAATAAATATTCGTTTCCAATGACTTTTCTTGAATGCACATTTTATAACAGTACAGCACAATATCAAAAAAAAAATAGTTTTTAATTTTCAAATACCTAAACTATGAGAATAAGCACTTTTAAATGAGGAATAACGATATCGTAAGCTTAGGTGATAAAATGTGTTTTTACAACCCTGGTGGTTATGATCTGAAGGCGGGATATGGCATTTGTTGACTCCGCCCATAGGCATGTTGGGTGCCTGTATAATGAGTAAACGATACAGTTCAATAGCATACGCGAGGATTACTACAGCAGTGAAAAGGAGGTATGTTTGCATGAGCGATTTATATAAGTTTGCAAATATGTGCTTGTTTGATTTTTTCAATTTAATCACCATTATGAACAGTGTTTCTGTCATATTTCATTTTCTTGGATCGAAACCATTGCTGATTTTTCTTTTCTTGGGACCATTGCTCATGCCGTAAGATTCTCATTATCACTCATTGTGTCACAGTGAAAACCATAAGAAAAAACTGAATTTGTTTTGTTTAAGTTTGTCTTACAATACAATTATTTCATACTGGGTGCGTTATTCCTAAGAAGTAATAAAGCAAATACCAATGAAAACTTAAATCAAGCATGGCAACCGTGAATACCATATCAATTGACATAAGTTGGTTAAAAAGGAAGCACGGCGAAAAAAAAAACGTTTCAAATTCAACATCAACAAAGATGGCCACGAATCAATAATTGTTTTTATTAGAACCGTCAAAAAGTAAGGGCAGTTAATTCTACATACAATGCTGATTTTCGACCGACCGCTCTGGTTGTTATACAGTTCGTCGTCTGCTTTCCAAAAGTGACGAGGAAAGATACTCAGAGTCGCAAGCAGGTTAGATTACAGGCCAGCCGCCAATTTACTTGGTGGCTGGCCTGGGTCTTACCTGTTTGTATAAGCATGTAGTCGGTTCCAGATATTTAAGGGTTAAAAAGAGTATTCTTAAACAGTGTGTCAAACTGTATTTAGTTTGACTGTATCTTAAAGCCGCTTATTCACAAAAGAGAAAATTCGAAAGTCAAATTAAAATTCCGTTGAAACAATGCAATTTTTGATTTAAATTTAAAGGAACCATTGAAAGGATAATTTATTCAGAAAGCGACAAATTGTTTTGATATATACAGCCTTTATGCGGTAGATCTCAAAAGGGGTGTCACGCTTTTGAAAAAGAATACATGTTGATTCACTTCTTAAATGCTCTAAAGAATTAAAATCGATCTAATTTTGCTTACAATGACTTTTCCTCAGCGCGCATCATATAACAGAACAGCTTTTGTGCAGTTTAAAAGAAATTGGTGTCTTACATCCAAATTTCCTCAAATCTGTGAAGAATCATTAATCATAGAACATACACAGTTTTAGTGTACACGTGCGAGCTCTAGTATGGCTTTATCACTTTCCCAAACAACACATTTTCGACTGTCCGAAAATGAAAGAATTTGCAGACGACATTTTAAAATGTGATGAAATTGAGCAATATTCTTCAGAAAGAGCAGAAAACCTTGTGGGAAAAGAAAAAAATTCTTGTCACGAGCAATTTCTCCTTTCCCCAAAATGTTTTCTAAAGTCATCTGCAACAAAGTGGTCTAATGTCGTTATTGTTTGGGAAAGGGTTAACAAATGAACAATCTAATTTCGATTTCAATGCCTATTCTGCAGTGCATATCATATAACAGTACAGTTGTTGTGCAGTTTTAATGAAAATAACTTCAACTTTCCTCATTTCTCTGAACGAGCACCTCTAATACGTAATATATAGCTCGCGTTTGATTTGTCCGAGAAAAAAAAACGGAAAGAAAACATCAACAAGAATGTTACGGTGCGTATAACGAGATGTGCCCATTTCTACATCACTGTCGGAACCGTATTTACATAGGATATACCTATTTATCACATACCACATCTAGCCAAGTGACCCGTATTCATTATACAGTTTTTAAGGTGGGTATCAAGTTGTTTTTTAACGTAATATGAGGGTTGTTATCATGACCCCCTTCCCCAGGGATATGATCGGACAAAGACCGCCCTTTGAATGTTGGGTTCAACTGTCAAGTAAACAAGTATCGTTTGCTTTGATTAAAAGGACTATGTTACATATTTGGATACCTTTTACAAAAACAAGTCTTCTACCGACAAAATAAGAGTTTATAGTTCTAAATTAACATAAGACTAGAGTAAATCACACAGTTTCAGTTCTTAGAAGGAAATTGGGTTAAACATTGTATTTGGTTTAGTAACAATGATTGTTGTTATCACATCTTTAACATGTATAACTCCCAGACCACAAAATCTCGGAGTTAGTCCATTTAAATCATATTATATTATATGTTATGCTTCCGTCATATTTTGCTCGATTGTGTTTTTGGAAACCTTTCAAAACGTTCATCGGGATTTGGCGTCCGAACGTTGTGGTACCATTCACTAATAAGTTATCTTCTTTAAGGGAGACTAAACGCAATGACCATGTAATGGCAGAGTAAACGTACATGTGTTTTTATCTCCTTACAGTAAACTCCCTTTATGGAATTGATCACTGCAAACAAAAATGTCACATGACCATCTGCTTAGAAATGAAAACGGCGTTTAAAGAGGGCGGCGACACCCCATAAAACCAATCGTATATACTCGGCAATCCCCGTAACACGTCGGTAGATATACCTCGTAGGCAGTACATGAATACACCAGAAATCCTGGGGTAATTCGCCTTATTTCCGGCGGCTAACGCAAAATGCACACAGGCACTAAATATGTATTAAAATACACACAAATTGGTTATATATCACAATTGAATGTTTTTTTTACCCTTTTCATTGAAGATGATCATATCAACACATCTTTGTTTCATATTTTGTCAATCGGCTCTTTCCGGCAATCCCCGACTAGTGACGGGGATTGCCGAGTTGATACGATTGGCCCTTCGTTGTTGACCTACTTTCAAAAATGGCTCCCAATTACCTCCGAGGTTATTTTAAGAAATGGCCGAGGTGTTCCGAATGCCCATAAAACATCCATTTGTGTTTTATTTGTAAAGAAAACAAACTATATTAGATTAAACTGGGCAGAATTCAACACAAGAAGACATTTCTAAATTAACTATTATATCCGGTAAATTCTTGAAAAAAAAAGACCGTTCAATTTTATCCAGATTTGGATAAACATCTTGTAGTGGCAGTGATCGACGCAGCGAAGCAAATGACTGTGAGGAGTTTGCATTAACGTAGTGTCCGAAAGGTAAACGATGTTAGTTCTTGGCAAGAGAAGTCAGATCCATGTGGGACAGAATTAACGCTTGCTTGGAGCACACGAATAAGTGCCTTGCAGTGCTATGATGAAAAACTTAATGTTAAAATAGAAGTTGACTAGATGTCTGACCTTTCCAATTGGAATAAGTCGGGTATTTCTGTGATCTGAGAAATACACGAATATAAATATTCAAATATTCAATTCTTTGTTGACAATGATCGACAAAATTTGTCAATGACCATTTACAATAACATAGAATATGGCTTGGACAAAAAATAAAAAGATGATCAACAAACATTGAGCACAATATAAAAAAAATGAAATTTCAAGAATGATGATACTATAAGAATTAAGAAAGTCGGTGGTTAAGGGACAGCAATAGTTTTTAAAGTTTCATCACGAATAGCAAAGCTCTCCGAAAGATATTTACAAATGCTTGGTAAAGTCTTTCTTTTTGACGACGACATTAACTGTATAAAACTATTGGAATGCTGGGATACAATTTATATGTTTAATGTCCTGGTTAATAACGCATTTCCTATGAGCGTCCACATTATGTAGTTTAATGCATTTGGAGGAGTTGAATATCATCTTAAACCATTACCTTTTGTCGATAACTTATACATAATAGTGAAATTATGATAAACATCTGTTTCCTAAATCAGATTAAATGAAAAATTTAATATTGCATTCAACATGGTTATTTAAGAACGAATGTACAATAAAAGTAGTTTTGTATGATGAAATATGGCGGCTTCTATATTATGTTAGAGGTCTTTTCATTGGATAATGCCGATGAGTCCAGAATGTGGATACTGTGTCGACCTATTCCATTTGTTGGTTCCCATTTGAATGAATTTGCGCGAAGGATGTAATAGATCATGGTTTAGCTAACTGTTTTTCTCAGGGTCGAGTTATTGAAGAAACCGTTTTTTTCTGGCACCATTACACCAATTGGCGGAGAGAATTGGTTCAAAAGGCGGTCGTCTGTGTGCACAAAAACGATGTATAAAAGGTTACTCACAGGTTAAATGTACATTCAGTCGACGACAATCGCCATTGTTTTCCACGGTCTGTATCATTGCTAACCACGTGATTCCCTGCCCTATCATATGTAACAGGATCATCACATATCACTCACCGATCGTTAACCTAGTCGGAGACATAAACATCTATTAATCTGGAGTTACTAGTGAGATATCCATGTCTCTGACCAAGTCAAAAGTCGCATAAACAGGTCATTGAGCCAGACATGACACCAGAGCCCGACCTTGTTTACAGGTCACGCAATGAATCTATTTGATTGGCCGAAATTTGACGCAGGCTTATATGTTATTTGATCTGTTAACTGTTGTTGCTTTAGTAATCAGCGAGTCATATTTACCGATAGGTCGTATAAGAAGAATCGTGTAAGTTTTATTTATTCATTCTCTATTATCATTTTACTGTTCCGATTATTGCGTTATGTTTAACTCAGTTTTAAAACAATTCAGAGGTATAGATTATGTATATGAATAGATACAAATCTGTAAACCCTTTTGGTTTATTACATGATCGATTGAACATACGGGAATACATTTTGTTCAGTTGATAATGTAATTAAAACGGATGATTAGACAATATCATGTAAGTATGATATTTATTTGAATTGTTTACCGAATCTTGAGGAGACAAACCATATCATCGTATCCTTCGTTCGAATCGTTCTCATCTGTTTACTGTTTAAATGTGTATATTTGTGTAAAGCTGTACAAAATGACGAATACTATACTGTTTAAATAAGTATTCAAAGCATATACATGTAGATGGTTTTACGTCCATTTTGTATTCAATAGCCAATGGCTACTCACAGGACAGTTTAAAGTCTCATCATCAAGGACTGATGATGCGGAAATATAGAAAATATCATTGAAATTTCCATAGGATAGACCCGGGATTGAACCCGGAAACCCTGGACATGCGAATATTTGGTTTTAGGAAGCTAACTTGTTATTTGGGAAGTGAAGGATGGTGCCCGTAATTCACGAGACAATTATAAAAGCAGCAAATCGGTGCTGTGAAAGTGATATAATACGTCACATTCCAAATCTAAGTATTGAATGCTTGATATGAAGTTGATCCTCTCGGACTCTATAGAGGTAATTCGGGATACGTTCGGCGAATCACTTTTCATTTTTCGTTCTTCAATGAATTTGACCCTGGCTTTTGTATGTATTTGAAAAGTGCAAGAAAATAATCATTTATCACCCGTGTATGTATATATGACACGCACAACCCTAACTCGGATGATCCAAGCTGTAACTACGTAACATAGTAGAATGAAACATCAACGTCTGGTATATTCGGACTAGCCTCAGGCGTACTTTCGCAATCCGTAACTCAATCGCAACTCGACCGCAACAAAAGTTCCTCATGTACTAAAAGTGCTTTGGCGTGTCTGCGTGCTCCCAAATCAAGTACGTACTAATACGGTACACAACAGGTACGGAACTCCGAAATTTTGCCTGTTTTTACAATTGACTTGTCTATTGTTTTACATCGATTGTTAAGGAAGCTTGAAGCTTGTTCAAAGTCACTCTCGATGACTGCTTCTTGGATACTTAACCAGTACTCGCACCGATTTGTGTATTAGTCGCGGCAATTTTCAGTTCGCCTAACGAGGCTTTGAACCCAGGACCCTCGGTACAAGCGGACGACGCTCTACAAGTAGACAGCACGTACTTTCAAGTTTGGACCACATCTTAAAGCTTTACACATTACCACCTTACAACACATTTCTTGCGTCGTGCAGCAAACGACTTTCAAAAAGTATTGTGGTAAAAGGAGAAATTACTTGTCACAAGCAATTTCTCCTTTTTTCACAATGCTTTTTCAATCTATTCACATATCACAACAGCAGAACTAAAACGTTGTTCACATGTTTACAAAGTTTTTGTAAAGTCGTCTGCTTCAGGTTAAAATATGTCGTCCGAATATTGTTAAGAGTTAAAAAGATGCAAATGCAAATTTACCTGGTTGGTGGAGCGTGGTTATATGCATTTCTCTTCTCAATGCAGCGTGACTAACCTTTTTGATCTTAACTGACTCATTGTACGATGTGCTTATTTATTTTACCTAAGAGCGCGCGTATTAACTATACAATTAGGTAAATATCACCAGAGACATACATGGCATTATTCATGCCACTGATGTAACATACATTTCCATTCTATTCTCTTCACAAAAGGTTACGTTTTTCACGTGAGTGATAAAGGACACGTTTCTCTTAACCCATTACCAAACGACATTTCACGCTTTGCTGACGACTCTGTGAAACATTGTGGGGAAAGGAGAAATTGCTCGTGACGAGCAATTTATCCTTTTTCCACAACGTTTTCTGCCCTATCAGAGGATTATTTTCAAATTTCAACACATTTTGAAATATTGTCTGCAAACTCTTTCAATCTGGGGCAGGCGAAAAAGTTGGCGTTTGGTAAGTAAAGGGTTAAGGAGCAGTATTTTCAAAATATGTACATGTACATTTGTGAGGACTTTACAATACGCCAAAAAAGCAACAACAGACACTAAAATAGCCTGAAGAGTATTCCATATGAAAGCAGCAGCAGACGATCAAGTGGCTTGAACGAATTGTGACCTGAGTAATACATACGTGAAGGGTTACGAATTTTGTTTTATTAGTCCAGGGTAATAATGTCTGGTAGTATAAGGGCAATGTTTATGGGAGTGCTGTACATCGAGTGTTAAACATCATTTCAAATCATTTGTTCATGGTCGGTTACTCATGCATAATAGTACAACTGTAAGTTGTGATATAAATCTGTTTCTTAAATCAGATTAAATCACTATTTAGAAACTACGAAGACAAACTAAAAATGGGCCACGTCACGGGAAAAGGGGCACTCGGACATAGCAAACAGTGTAGCCCCAGACCAGCCGCCACGTCAGTGACGTGGCGGCTGGTCTTGGGTTACACTGTTTGCCATCTTAGAGGACATCAAGTTCTACCTTTAAATAAATACAAATGACAACTTTCGTGACTAGATGATGGAATAATAGCGCTAAGAAAGAGCTGAGTCAGCGGTTTTCATTTATGTCCGACTGCCCCTTTTCGCGTGACGCGGCCCAAATAGTCTTGCGAGAAGCAATATACATGTAGCGGCTTTTTTATTATGTCACGGATGTTTTCATTGGATAAACCCAGTGAAGTCAGATTGCTGGTGACGCCATTTTCTTTTCGAACAAATTAAAAGCACGGTATCTAACACGCTTAACCCTTTCCCAAACAATTACGACATTTGACCACTTTGTTGCAGACGACTTTAGCATACGTTGAGGGAAAATGAGAAATTGCTCGTGACATGAAATCTGTAAAATTTAAACAAAAACACAAGAAAAAACAAACATAGTGATATACCGTACAAAGAAAACGTAAAATACCAACACTTTCCAACATTCGCAACATCTTTTGTTTAAATTCCCTTTTTCTGACAAATGTGCATTCAAACAATTATTGATATAATTGACAGTGATTCATCGTAATAATTCTACAAACCTAATGCTGTATGGAAAACATAGACAGATCTACATCCATAGACATTATACATAAAGATATGAATAAATGACGATGACAAATCGCTTTGCATCCTACATTTAATACCGTTCCGGTAATAAATACAGACATGTACATGTATGTTCTTTTACAAAACTATTATAAACACAAGTAATAAAACGATGATGAATTGTTATAAATAGTTATCACTAACGCTTGTCTATCGTACACATAATACACTGTAATAGATTAAATCTTCAATAATTCCACAAATATATCTAAAATTTAAAGATAAAAAAAAATTCCTTTGATTATCTCAAGCGCTAAATGAATAATTCAATAAATGTGACTATTATCTTCATTGGTTAACCTTTTTTTTAGCATAACGTTAGTTAGATTTCAGCAAGATCTTGACAGATTTTTCCATATTAGTATTCATAGTTGAGAAACCGCTTCATTATAGTATCCTTTAAACCATTACCGTTGGTTAGATGTTAGCAAGGGCAAAATTGATAATTCAATACAAGTATTAATTATTTGATAAAAAAGAAACACACACACACATTTTCACCATCATCTTTTGTAAGATTCAAACAAGGGCTACATTGAATAATTCAATACAAGTATTAATTATTTGATAAAAAAAAAAACCCACACACATTTTCACCATCATCTTTTGTAAGATTCAAGCAAGGGCTACATTGAATAATTCATATACAACGTCATTATCAAATAAAAAAGAAAAATATTATCATTGCATTATAATTGCAAGTACCTTTGGTAAGATTTATTAAGCAAAGGGCCAACCGAAATAATTCCATACAAGTATTCATTATTCTAAGACCAAACAACCCTCAGCACAGTATCCTGTTTCCTGTTTTACCATTTTAGTTATATCTAAGCGAGGAACCACGAAAGAGTGATGGGACGAAGGATATGTGTTATAGGATCCGGGCCAGCCGGAATGTCTGTGCTGTACCATTTATCCCTACAAGATAACCCTCCCGATATCAGCTGTTTCGAGAAACAATCGGACTGGGGTGGTCTGTGGAACTATACATGGATGACAGGTACTTGAAACCACCAGTATCATGTTTTATCTTCACTATTATGTTAGTGGTTTCGTAACCCTTTCCCAAACAATAACGACTTTTGACGACTTTGTTGCAGACGACTTTAGAAAACATTGTGTGAAAAGGAGAAATTGCTCGTTACGAGCAATTTTTCCTCTTCACAAAGGTTTTCTGCTCTTCCTGAAGAATATTGTTCAATATCATCACAGCTTGGGACAGTCGAACATGTGTTGTTTGGGAAAGGGTTAATGAGACTTAGTATTTAGCAGTAACACGTTGATGCACAGTCCATTTTAAATTGTAATCAATCGGGTATTTCCGTGAGCTAAGAAATACTCCTCGGACGTAAGTGTAGGGTTACATTATTTTTGTGAATATCGTCCCGGCTAACAACTCCTGTTCAGTAGTTCAATACATATAGCAATTTCGTTAATTTGATATGTTATTCTTAACAATACGATGGTTTTAATCCTTGACAATCGTGCATGGGGAGAAAACAACAGTACGCTTTTTCCACGACGCTATTAAGAATGTATTTCTATCCAATCAAAACGTTCAAATGTTTATAAAAATTTAAAAAAAATGAGTTTATTTTCGGCAGGCACAGATAAATTTGGGGACCCCGTTCATGGAAGCATGTACAAATACCTTTGGTCCAACGCGCCGAAGGAAGTCTTGGAGTTTCCCAACTACACGTTCGAAAAGCATTTCGGGAAGTTACTTCCGTCCTATGCACCGCGACCGGCGATCTACGACTATATGAGCGGTACGTTTTGTTACAATGCCTTTCCTTTTGCACACTGGTCCCGAGCTGTCTACTAGCCTCACTATGTTCGACAAAAAAGACAAAGAGCAGCCTTCATACTTTGAGCGCTGTGGTTGGTCAGAATACAACGTTACAAAACCAAACAATAGCATAAAGAAGCAACGACAACAAACATTGCCCGAATCTTTCAGCCTGTGTGATCACGTGAATAATGTTTACGATATAAAATAGATTACATGAATGAGCAGGTGTTTATGCATTTTTCAGCAGGTTTCCTTTGGTTTCCCACTATTTCACATACACCATGTTCCGACGATCAATTTTACACAACAGCTCGTGAATGTTGTTCCCATTTTGGCAGTGTCGTTCGTGTCAATACCCCGTAGAGAATTTAGAATCGAGGGATGCGAATGATCTAAAATATCACCCGTCGACTGTCGGAACATGGCGTATATAAAATAGTTGAAAGCAAAATTAATCTGCTGAAAAAAGCAAATATACGTGTGGCGCGTCCATTTTGTTTGAACATTTTTTAAGACTGATTCTTAACAACGTACATTTGCACATATTTTTCTTTATTGTTGGAGATAACATCCTTCGAAAAGATTTTTGGTTTTTGTTGCGCTTTCGGTGTTCTATCTTTTTCTTTTTTTAAGTGTAGCCTAGTAATTGCGGGCCCAGGAAAGCCCCTATATAACTGAAAATTTGTTGATAGGCCCACCATGCAAACAAACACACAATAATAGAGTTTTGTGTTTTACAGGTCGGTTTACAAACACGGTACAAAAGAGCCTGAAAGATCTGATCAAGTTCAACTCGCCCGTTCGACACGTCCACTATCGCGAGGACACGGACGATTTCAAGGTCACTGTCCATGACAACGTCGCAAATCGGACATACTCGGAGGTCTTCTCGCACGTTATCGTCGCTACCGGGATCTTCTCGGCACCCAAGAAACCGGATTTCCCCGGTATTTCAGAGTTTGAAGGCCTCGTGATGCATTCCCACGATTTCCGAGACGCGAAAGCGTACATCGGACAGCGCATTCTCTGTATCGGGGCAAGCTATTCTGCGGAAGACGTTGCCATCCAATGTATAAAATTCGGGGCCAAATCGGTCATCTGTACCTGGAGGTCAAAGCCGATGCACTACGAATTCCCCAAAGGCATCGAAGAACGTCCTCTTGTACAGGGATTCCATAACAAGACGGCTTTCTTCAAAGATGGTACCCAAGCGGATATAGACGTAGTGATGTTCTGTACTGGGTACCAATACAGCTACCCGTTCCTCGAAGACAGTCTGTGTCTGAAAGAGGAGGTAACCATACTGTATCCAGACAATCTATACAAAGGCGTCGTTTGGACGAAGGGCGGGAAAAACAAGCTATTTTATGTAGGCGCACAGAACCAATTTTTCACGTTTCCCATGTTCGAAACCCAGGCGGCTTGGATCACAAGGTGAGAGTGTACGCTCGTCATTAAAGGTATAGCCCACGTAAAACGCCGGTTGTCTTCCAGGTATATTCGATCTAATATATAATACAAATGCCTAGCCTGGGGCCTGGTCCGCACGTATATACCTAATGCGGATATGCATGAGCAAGGACTCCAGGCTAACAAATGCCACGAAATGCTCATCGGGTACCCTTGTTAACCTCCCAAGCAGCTGTACGTCCGAAACCGTGCAGAAAATCACATATTGATATAAAACTATGATGGCCCGACATGAATAATATTTGCCGTGCGACTCACTGATTCAAAGGTGATAGACAAATCTCGGTCTAAAAGACACCGGCCATCGCCATATAATTGAAAGAAAGATTCAAGAAAGATAAGCGAATACTTTTGTACAAACGGTACAAGCTTATGATTGACAAAAAATCTGCAAAAATTACAAACTTCCGCTTACAACACTTTTTAAGTGTCCTGGCTATCTTGCGATTGGCCCTACCAAATACATGACCAAATATATATGGGTCGAGTATTTCTTAAATCATAATAAATAAAATAAAATAATTATCAATAGGATGTCGCGGACAGCCGACAGAAAACGTGTTGACACCAGGTAAACTAACCGTTCATAAATCAACATATCGACACATCAAAAGATATCACTTCATTTCGTTCGCACATTACGCATGATTTTCCTTTACCTTTTCGTACAGGTTCATTAAGGAAAACGGCAAAGACGAACCAAAAGAAAGGAGTGAGATGGAGAGCGATATCAGACTCTGGAAAGATCGATTGGCTTCGGTGTTAACCCCAGAAGATGGAATCGATTTCCAAGGCGACTACATACTAGACCTTGAAAGGAAGACCGGTTCCCAGCTTCCAATGGACATACTGAAGAACATCCTGAAAAGCTGGGTCCAAAACCGCCAAGACAACATCAGCACCTACAGGGACCACTGCTTTTCGTCAGCCATTACTGGTAAAATGACTCCAGCTCTGAAGACCAAGTGGATCGATATTCACGATGACAGTATTGACTATTACACCACGTCTAGTGTTAGTGAGCAATGAATCTTTACAGAAAACGACGCCAAAACATGTTCCATAACCCTTTCCCAAACAACAAATTTTCGACTGTCCCAAATTGAAAGAGTTTGCAGACGACATTTCAAATTTTAATGAAATTTTAAATAAAATCTTCTGATAGGGCAGAAAACATTGTGGGAAAAGGAAAAAATTGCTCGTAAAGAGCAATTTTTCCATTTCCAATAATGTTTTCTACTCTATCTAACAATCATTTCCCAATTTAATCACATTTTGAAATGTCGTCTGCAAACCCATTCAATTTGGAACAGTCAAATATTTTGCGTTTTGGGTTAAGACAGAGTTCCACTTCTATATATACCAGCTCTCCACTTCCATATAGACCAGCTCTCCACTTCCATTTCGACCAGCTCTCCACTTCCATATAGACCAGCTCTCAAACAGACATACAAACATTGCTTGTTCCATTTCCCATGTACCCTAGGTCTTATCAATCTTCTCTCTTTGGATTGTTTTGAAATTTTTCATGGAGAACGATAAAATGCTCACAAAGAAATTAATCCTTTTCAAATAAAATACTGTAACATAACACTACTAGGAGAGAATCTAATTAAGCCACAATATCAATGGTTTTCTCAAATTTATTGCATGGTATTTTTTAGATAAACAATCAATTCACAAAACGTGATAGATGCTTCTTATATTCTTATTACCAACCAAACAATCAGTTCAACAATTAATCAAAAACAAAACTTGAAAAGTATGCTCAAATCCATTCAAAGTGGGACCTGAGGATCTTTGCATTTGGTAAATCAATAATCAACCTTATAAAAAGAATATTCATTGTTACCCTTTATTATTTTGATTCAGTCGGTTGTTTGCGTTTTTATTTGTACCTAACCACATTAATCTATATTAAAATCTATTCACATGCTTTTCTTTTTTTTGACTAGAACCATAGGAAGTGGGCATACGTTGCTATCCATCTACAACCTCGACCTCTGCAAACCACAGATCCACCCTATTTCATTTCTTTCTTAAAGGCACATAAAAGGAGATTAATGCTATATCAAACTATTTTATTTGGCAAACTTTTGCTAAGATTCAGTTAGTTATCACCAAAAAATCCCATCAGCAAAACTTGAATGTGAAAGTCTACCAGAAATAACCTAGATTAGCAAGTTTAATAAGGCAGATTGCCTCATTCTTCACCTCTGACCTTGACAGTTGATACACAAACATTTGAATCGACCAATCAGAATTCTTTATTTTGAATATGTAAACAAACAGGTTGATAAACATGATTGAATTGGAGACAACTATATTTCAAGCACAAAATAACTTATTTTAAAGGAATCATTTTAACAGGGTCTAATGCATTTGTAAATTAATTCTCATGACTTTTATGAACATAATTAAAGAACTCCATATATTTTTTCAGTAATTTATTTGTATTTATCTCCTTTGATGTGCCTTTAAAAAACATCACCAATTCATGGAAATGGAACACAAATAAACAAATTTGTCCTTATTTCATAATGAAGATTTCCAAGTTGACGATACTGTTTGATTGTGTTCCATTGATTTGTTTGGCTTGTGCAAACATTTCTCGGAGAAGAATAAGGAGAGGGTAGGTTAGGGGTTTAAAACCCTATCAACATGTGCCCTTGGCCTGCAACTGGATCTAGATTTCTTGTTTGTTAACACAGGGTAAAAGGCTTGGTCAACAATTATTTCAATCAAAAAACAGCTTTCCTGGATTCACTAGAACTAAACTGGGGCTCTCAAGTGCTTGCCAAGAGAGAGTCGTATTGTCATCACCATTACCCCATGGTTGCCATGGAATTGAGCGGTAACTATGGTACCAATGCTTCTTGATCTTCCATAGTCATGTTCATGTGAATCAAATGGGTACCAATTTCTTTTCTTTCTCTTTCTCATCCCAACATCTGCATGCTTGTTTTGACATAATTGGGCCACATCACTCAAAAAGGGGCACTCGGACATAGCAAACAGTGTAGCCCCAGACCAGCCGCCACGTCACTGACGTGGCGACTGGTCTGGGGCTACACTGTTTGCCATCTTAGAGGACATCCAGTTATAATTTTAAATAAATACAAACGATAACTTTCGTGACTAGATGCTGGAATAATAGTGCTAAGATAGAGCTGAGTTAGCGCTTTTTTTATATGTCTGAGTGCCCCTTTTCGCGTGACGCGGCCCATATTCTTATCTTCCATCACTTCCCATTTCTTTTCATCTCTTTCACTTGGTACATTGTTCCAGAAGTGTCAATTCTGACATGCTATGTCAATAGGGTAAGTCATCACTTCCATAATTTTGAGACCATGAGAATAAATGCACAGGCATCATTTGTTTCACTCAGAGTATGTTCACCACACAAACGGAGCGCGTTCTCGTAACATTCGCACATCAAACTGGCTCCACTCGCTTTGCTTGATCCAGAGCTCCTGCGTTGTGTCAAGGCACGCCAAAATAGCAGCACCTTTCCAGCCTATTATCTGAGGGTCCATTTCCTGAAGGAGTAAAAATAATTGTGCCACAAATATAACTTATTTCTTTATTGTCTGAAAGAATTTCTTTATTACTTCAATGTCAAAATAATGGTGGCACAAAAATAACTTGTTTCATTATTGTCTGAAAGAGTTTCCTTACAACTGCAATGTTTTTCTGTCCATCAAAATATGTAACTTGATCACTAAAACAATAAAAACATCTGCCCATAAAGGTTGGTCAAGTCAGGAAAAACCATAAGCCTTCAATAAGTCAGAAGAGATACAATCAATAATCCTTTGATTATGCTAAGGCTACCCTGGATTCACCATTTTGCCACAGGAAGCTCCAACTAATTCTAAAGTACTGATACAGCTTGAACACGAGACCCCCAGTTGAAGGACCATACCATAAACCACTACATGACAGGATCTGGTAGGAGTTTTTAGCATGACTTGCATCTTGTATAAAAGGTAGCCTAAGATCAAATATTATTTCATACATTTATTAGTGTGGTCCCTAGCAACAAACAAGACTGTCTGTGTAATCATAGCAATGAAACCAACCTTTGGTCTGGTAATGACATCCATGGTTTCCAACATGGGTCTGTAGTAGGCGGGCATGTTTTTCCAGATACAATACTGCAGCCAGGGCTGGGCACCCTCAAAGTTTAGACCCCCGCCCACAACTACGATACAGCTGTACATTTTCTTCTTTATTTCATCTGTATCTGAATATGGACACAATATAATCATTTTCTTTATCATGTCATAATCTGAATACAATACAATGATTCAATTTTGTCATTATCTGAATATCAAACAATGTAACTTTTTATTATGCCATTAATTGAATACAATATCATTATTTTATCTTGTCATTAACTGGAAACAATAAAATATAGTTCTTTGAACATGTCATTATCTGAATACAATATAATGTAATTATTTCATCTTGTCTATATCTATATTGTCACAAGCAATTTCTCCTTTTGCCACAATGCTTTTTCAATCTATTCACATATCACAATAGCAGAACAGAGAGTTTTTTCACGTTTACAAAGCTTTTATAAACATGTCTACTTCAAGTAAAAAAAAAAGTCGTCTGCAGGTGGAAAAGAGCTACACACAATATCATAAAATACATACCTGAACTATATATATAATGTATGATCAAGGATGATAAAACCTACCTGTACATAATTTGTTATACCAAAATTATAGCCGATTTACCCCTAAGAATGCTGGGTCACTTTCTAGAAATAGATTTTTGTGTCGTCTGCTTTTCGAAACCTTAAATATCTACTTAATTTTGATGAGGAAAGATAATCAGAGTAGCAAACAGGTTAGACCAATTTACTTGGCGGCTAGCCTAGATCCAACCTGTTTGCATAAGCATGAAGTTGGTTCCAGCACGATAAGGAATAAACATAAAATAATGTAGAGCATCATATACCTACCACATTTTGAAATACTATACAGAATAGCATCATCTAGTTTCATTAAAGGTGGCGCCACATCTTCACTCTCCTCCTCCTCCATTTCTTCCTCCAGGTCCTGTCTGCGTGTAAGCTTGCTAGTATCTGTAAGTGCCATTGCTTCTGGCATATCATTAGAGTCATCATCGGCAAGAGTGTTCAGGACAGACTCGTCAAGTGACATATCAGGTCCCTCCCGTGTCACATCAGCGTTATCTTTCTTTTTAGACATTTTTGCACTCTAAAATAAAAATGAAAATGTAGAAGATAGTTTATTTTTAATTTTTCTTTTTCAATTGCAGGCATGTCAGCAACACTTTGCAATTGGCCATAAAATTGGATTGAAATTCTGTGACCATTTCAACAGAGCTTCCATCATAACATGCCAAGCATCTATTGCTATTCTATAGTAAATGCTTCACATAACTGCAGGACTTTAGTTTTGCATTGATCCCACAATGTAGGTCTGTGCAACCATCCATATTCCTGAAAGTTCTTCCATCGCCAGTTAAGTGGCATAATCTTTCTATGACAAAGAGTGTTTTCTAACACGGAAAAATGAATTGTTCTGAGACAAATTTATCATGTCACAATGATTAAATTTATTTGTATACAGTTTAACACCACGTTAACAGTATTTCAGTTAGCTCACAGCATTCCTGAATTTCAACAGTGCTAGGCAGGGATCTGCAGTGTCTTGCCCAGGGCCACTCTCACAAAAGTATTCAACCCTGGATACCCATGTTGCAAGTCCAACACCTTAACCACTGGGCAACTCAGGACCCTAATGAGTTCATTAGATGGAAAGAATAAATGACCATTGGGCTCTCAAACCAGGAACCCCAAACTTCCAAAACGTCATCAAACATGGTAAATCTAGAGTAAAAGGTTGTAACATACGGAATCCTGGCCGCGCTGGACTTGTCGTAGATAAAACTCATCATGTGGATCACTGGGGTCACCTTCGTTACGTCTCTGGATATGTGTTAGACTCTCCCCTGTTACACAGAATATGATGAATGAATTATTCTCAACAGCTCAAAATATGTCAACATAATGTCAATTTTCCTTTAACTCTTGTAGTGCTGGAAACGACTAAGTGACATAATAGATTGAAACTTCACACAATTGTCTGAGGTTTCAATCTATTCATTTAGCAACTTATGAGGTATTGACTTGCATTTACAACTTCAACAAATAATTTTTAAGGGTAGCAGGTCGATTCGTACCCAAACCAATTCGTTCCCACCCTTTTTTGGCTAATTCGTACCCACTTTTCGGTCAATTTGTACCCATCCTAATTTTTAACAAGTCAATTCGTAACCATCCTGTACTTCAGTATTTTAAGATCATTTTTTTACGTTGTTCATGTTTTGTTTTTGTCTATTGTGTTTTAATTGTGAGGGAAGCATTGTGAGTAGGTGTATGTGTGCTTTGTTTTACGTAAAATGGTGTTTAAAAATTAAATAAAATGATATTTTTTTTAGCGTTTCCCTTTGAGTTATATTTGTTTCCTTCATTTGATATCTAGATTTGTTTTCTTGCTTTTCACACTTACCTCATTTTAACTAACTGATATGGATTCTTTTCATCATGTGCAAACCGAAGAATGGTCGCAGGGGATGCAGCGTCAATTGTCATTTATTGTTCCATCAAATGGTGTTCTAAATTACTAGGCTAATCATAAGCCAGTTACAACAAAAGGGGTGTTACAAAATTATAGCAAATTAAAACAAACTGTTATCGATTAATTTATGATAAGTTACTTTCAAATCAAATTGAGACCAGCGCCAGCCAGTCCAAGATTCACGCAGTTTGGGACAGGTACCGGGCTGGAGATCTTACTAGCACAGGACTATTGAAGGAAATGTCCCTTGTGTACAAGCCAAGGGTACACGACGAAAACACAGATACATTATAAACTGATGCATTGATTTGTAATTTACAATAAAATAAAATTTATAGTTCTTTTTATATGTTGTTGTTTTGTTAATTCTTTGATTAAAAGTTTCTTTCGGAAATTCATTTATATGGCCGCCTATTTACGAAAATTGCCTATTGATAGCTGACTTACATGCCTCAAAGCTCAAAGTTTAAAAAAAAATCTTTCATTTTTTATGTACTATAATTCGTTTCAAAATATGGAAAAAAATTTATTTGGTATGTATTATAATTCGTATTAAATTATAGACTGGTTACGAATTGACTTCTTAAAAAAAGGGTGGGTACGAATTGGTTTGGGTACGAATTGACCGGGAAGCTTTTTAAGTACAAAAATGGGCATTACTTGCTTTATGAAATGAAAGCCAGAATTTTCTCTTTAATCAGGAAACTCGCATAATGACTCTGAATATTTTATAACCCAAGATATGACACAGACATCCGGGAGAGTAGTTTATATATCTTTTGAATAGTCCAGTTAAAAATGCATCTCTTACCTTGTAAACCATGAATGTCTGGGTAAAATAAGCTGAGTGGGGCCAATACCAACTCGTCACCTATTTGGATGAAGTATTTCGTAATATGCTTGTTGGGTTTCTTAATCTGCACAGACTCTTCTAAATAACCGTACCTGTTCTGGGTAGATAGATAGATTTATTTCAATATTGAGCAACAAGACAATAATCAACAACACATACATCTAAAATAAGCAATACATTGAATAAAATAATGAAATTTAAATGATTGTGTTATGAACCATGTTACAATTTCAACAATATCAATATCATGGATAACACAAAAAAGAGAAAACACAAAATAAAGCAATTAATAATTTTTGATGAATCTAATACTTCAACCCACAATGAGCTTTTTTCCCCAAATTACTCATAAATGCTATATTAGGAAAAGTTATACACTAAATTCAATACATTTTTGTTGGAAATGAACAGATCTTTTCATTTCTCAGTTAATAATTCATCACTGCTCTTATACCACTCTAATAATGTAGAAGACAGTGGTCCAGAAGTAAAACATCGGCCTCTAGTCACAATTGTTGTCTGTTTAATTCCTGTGTGTAGCAGGGTCCGTTTTTTGGCCTTTCATTTATATACAACCTTCTTGAGTTATTGTTATGCATAAAGGAAACAGATTCAAGAGTGACAAATTAAAGTTGTAAGAACTTGTTTCACAATAATCATTGTAAAATAAATCTATCTGAACTAAATGAATTTTGAAAAGTTTCTTTTTCCCATTACCAAACAATAACAACATTTGACCATTTTTTTTGCAAACAACTCTGCAAAACATTGTGGGAAAAAGAGAAATAAAATCATTGCTCTTAACGAGCAAATTCTCCTTTAACCACAAAGTTTTCTGCCCTATCAGAAGATTATTTTTCAGTTTCATCATATTTTGAAATGTTGTCTTCAACCTCTTTTAATTTGGGACAGTCGAAAATTAGGCCTTTGGTAAAGGGTTAATAGTCATGTGTGCTTTCTTGTGGATTCACTGATGAATGTTCCACCCTATTTCCAACAAGTAAATGGTTAAAGGAAAGAATAATAAAACACTTACATGATCTAGATGACAAAGGTTTTCCTTAATGTCTTGCATCAGTAGAGCATCGCAGTACGAAGTAAGATCTAGATCGGGGTTAAACCCAAGACGATTTAAAAGTTCTAAAAACATCCGTGTGATATCGCTCCCTCCTATTTCCATGGAAACCCTGTTGGATATAAGAGTAAAGAATACAAAAACAGGTTGAATTTATCAAAGTTATCTTTATATCGGAGGGAAGTCCTGGGTTTATTATAGCAGTTTTTTCATAGAATTGCTGACACATTATCTTATCATTCAGTAACTTAGAAGTAAATAGATGGAAAATGGTCTTTGGTTTGGTGATAATGCTTACTAATACCAAATCTTAAATGTTTATTCCTCCCAGAGCACAAATCTCTCAATAAGACCCTTTAACATCACCAAAATACATGCAACTGTAAAATACCTAGGTCCAACTGGTTACATTTTATGGAGAAGGTTGATGGACTACATATGTAAGACATAAAAACATTCAAATAAATCATTATAGTAACGATACATGACCTTGTATGCCTATGTGAGATTCCATCCTCTATACATGATATGCTTGTCTTTTGGTCCCCAATATCCACTAGACATCCATTGGCCACACCTGCACCGAACATTGAACACACAGATTCCTGAAAGTAGAAAACAGGCTTTAAAGCTACATCATCAAACATGAAAAAACCTAATAAGTGTAAAAACGAACTGCTGTTAAAATGAAATAGTTTTGTATGGTAGAATAATTTTCAATGAAAAAACCCTTTGAATGAAAAATATTCCAGGGACTGCATGGCAATCAGATGATTTTCCATTCTCAAAAATCCATTTCTATTCCAGTAACAAATTTCCACTTAATAGAAAAATGGCTAGAGTCTACAAGTCAAAACTCTTTGTCGAATGGCTGGCCAAATCTAAAAAGTTCAGTGAAGAAAGGCATTTAACAATTCAAATGAAACAACCCTAGTTTGACCTAAGTTCTCCCTTTTTACTTGTCATTCACTGTTAGACAAATCTTTCAATGTGTGAAAGTGTTGGAAAAATTATAGCGCTCAGTGCAAATGAGGTTAGTTTATACATATTTTATTCAAGAAATAAATACCATTGAACACATTACAAACAATTTGGTGAAACAAATTGGATTGAAGATGAGGTTATTTTCGGAGCATCGAAATCTGGGGTAGAAAAATTTGAATTTGATTTACTTGTTCATAAATGCAAAATCTTTAGCAGCACTGGTCTGTATAACGGTTATAAAGTGAATTTCAGTAGAATTCCACTTGTCCTGTTGGGCTATTGGACAAGTGGGACAATACAGACAATTGAATTTGCCACACTTGGACATGTGCATTAACAGTTGTGATATTACTAAGATAGAAAACAAATATAATACCAATCAGCATTAAAGCACATAATAGCAAACATACCTGGTGTATAATGGCTGCTCCAAATCCTAGCTTGTCTAACAGAATACTCATCAATTCTCGCACATGTTTATGATCGTACACATCTGGTATCAGTAATAGAGCCTTGTAATACTGCAAAAATTGGGACATAATCACCTATGATGAATCCATTCACTAGAAAAAGTGTATCTTATGGTAGGTTCATTTTGAAATCTTTATGACTAGCAGGAAAGATGATGGAAACCTAAGCAAATAAAATACACATAGTAAATGAGAAACTTCAGTCACAAACAGAGAAAGGTGCCTGTGACAAGCATGTTTTCCCTTTGTTACAATGATCTCTAAACAAAAACAGGTGTTAAGGCCTTAACTCTTTACCAAACGCCAAATTCTCAACCGTCCCAAATTGAACGAGTTTGCAGACGATATTTCAAAATGAGATGAAATTGATAAACAATATTCTGATAGGGTAGAAAACATTGTGGGAAAAGGAGAAATGAGCAATTTCTCATTTTCCCACATTTTTTTCAAGAGTCATCTGCAACAAACTGGTTAAATATCATTATTGTTTGGTAGTGGGTTAAAGCAATATAGCTTTTTATATATGTAACAGCATATTTTATCGTCAAAAGTCCAATTATTTGGGAGGCATTGCATCCTAGGCACCAAAAACATCACCAACAATCTTTACATATAGATTCATAGGTCAATCTGAAGAAAATGTTATTTACTCTAACTGCAAGTCAGGGCTCAACAATTATCTTTGTAATACCATCAAATTTATATAAGCCAGTCTGAGCTCTTTCCGAAATTGAAATTCTTAACCCTTCTAATTCTGGGTAATTTTCTAACAATAGATAGTAGTCTCCTATCCAAAACCTTAAATATTTGCTTTATTTTGATCGGGAAAGGTACTCAGAATGCGAACAGGTTAGGTCACACGCCAGCTGCTAAGTAAATTGGTGGCTGGCCTGGATCCAACCTGTTTGCATAAACATGAATTGAAGTCGGTACCAGCACTTTAAGGGTTAGGAATTAAGTCATAAATTAGATTGTTTTTTCAGGCAAAAGTAAGTACATTTGTATCACAAATGATCCAAACAATTTTTATAAAATCATTTTTGATTCATGGCTGATGTTTACAATAAACCATACTTGATATGTATAATTCATTAATGTATCTAAGTAGCAGACAACTTATAAGTACCTTCAAATCTTTTAATGGAATATCCAGCATGGTTTCCAGAACGCTGCCCCAAATTGTCTCTATATCGGCCAGAACTGATGTCAAAGTTCCACCAGGGCCCTTGTGTAGGTTTAACTGACCTCGATGAATGGGCCAGTGAACACTATATCCTGCATCAGGTTTTATATATAAGGCCTGCAAAAAATAGCAACCATTCGTAATGAATACCTACAAATATATTTGGCGTGAAAAACATAACAAACATAACCATATATGGTAGGCATGAAAACATACAAATCAGTCATAATCAATGCCCATATATGTCAGGTATGTAAACACACAAATCAGTCATAATAACTATCCAAAAAATGATAGGCAAGAATACATAACAATCAGCCATGATCAATGCCTAAATATGCTAGGCATGTACACATAACAATCAGCCATAATCAATGCCTAAATATGTTAGGCATGGAAAGATACAAATCAGTCATAATCAATACCCATATATGTTAGGCATGTAAACACACAAATCAGTCATACTCAATGCCCATATATGTTAGGCATGAAAAGATACAAATCAGTCATAATCAATGCCCATATATGTTAGGCATGTAAACACACAAATCAGTCATACTCAATGCCCATATATGTTAGGCATGAAAAGATACAAATAAGTCATAATCAATGCCCATATATATTAAGCATGGAAAGATACAAATCAGTCATAATCAATGCCCATAAATGTTAGGCATGACTAGATCCAGATCAGTCATAATCAATGCCCATATGTTAGGCATGGAAAGATACAAATCAGGCATAATCAATGCCCATATATGTTAGGCATGAAAAGATACAAATCAGTCATAATCAATGCCCATACATGTTAGGCATGAAAAGGTACAAATCAGTCATAATAAATGCCCATATATATTAGGCATGAAAAGATAAGATCAGTCATAATAAATGCCCATATATGTTAGGCATGAAAAGATACAAATCAGTCATAATCAATGCCTACATATGTTAGGCTTGAAAACAAACAAATCAGTTAAAATCAATGACTACATATGTTAGGCTTGAAAACAAACAAATCAGTTAAAATCAATGACTACATATGTTAGGCTTGAAAACATACAAATCAGTTAAAATCAATGTCCACATAAGTTAGGCATTAACACATAGAAATCAGTCATAATCAAAACCTACATATGCTAGCATTAATACATAGCAATCAGGCATAACCAATACCGACATATGTAATTATTAACACATACAAATCAGCCATAATCAATGCCCACATATCATTAACACTTAGAATTCCATAATAATCAATGCTCACATAATTCTATCATCATTCTGACAGATTCATTGTAACCTCCTGTATGTATTTTTTTAATCAAAGTTATAGCCCCAATTTTCAGAGAGCCACCTGGGGATTTCATATTTCATAAAGATATGTTTAAGTCTTATGACCTATAACAGTCTTGATCCCAAAACATTGTACAAACAAGACAGATGTTTAACACCATGACTAAGATACATGTTATTTACCTCTTCCCCAATAACAAACTCAGGTTTTTTATCAACATTCGTCCATCTCTGAGGGGTAAGCACATTTGTCTTTTCTCCTTTTACCCGAACATTGTTTGTGTAGAGCTGGAAATAAATTAAATCACTTATCAAAGCTCTTTATTATTTAATCCACTCCCTCATAGAGAACTTTATGACTTGTTCAAATTGAAAGCAACAGTCAATGAGAGTTGTTTAGTATGAAACAATAGTACTTGCCCTCGGATATTGGGAAGACCATTGTAACATGAGGGGAATTACAGTGAACCCTCGTTTATCCGGATCCTGATTATCCGGATGTCTCGCAATCCGAACGAAATTGTAAGGGAACGGAATTATTGGACCAGTTTGTTGCAGACGACTTTTGAAAACATTGTGGGTAAAGGAGAAATTGCTCGTGACGAGCAATTTCTCCTTTTCCCACAATGTTTTCTGCCATATCAGAAGATTATCTTTGAAGTTCGTCTCGTTTTGATATGTCTTCTGCAAACTCTTTCAATTTGGGACGGTCGACAATTTGGCGTTTGCTAAAGGGTTATAAGTATATACCGCTCATACAGACCGTTTATGTCTTAATGTGAATAAGAACATGCTCTGCTTCATTAGTCCGGATTATTCGGTAAACCGGACATTTTGTTGAGAACGGACATGTTCGGATAAACGAGGGTTCACTGTATATGAAATTCTTTAATATATGACAGCAGTTTGACAGTCCTAACTACATCTGTGTTTTAACAATTGCATGTGACGGAGTAAAGACTTAGCCATCAAGAAAATTAAATGGAAAATTAAAAGGTTTTCATACGGATTTTGCAGGACAAAAACAATTCTGGAAAAGGGACAATTCATATGAGCATTTTAAGGTTGTCAACAATAACTTAAAAACTCCTCTGCAACAAGCAATCCCTGCTTTTGTCAGAGTGATTTCTTATACCTCAGGCTGTATTCAGATTTAAATGAGTATGTGGGTCATGTGCCTAATTTCACAGCTGACTAATTTTCTCTAGTTACATAACTCTTTCAACATATATTTTTATTCTAATATTTTTCTCATTGCCAATATTTTCATGATAACGTAAACTTACTTCTTGTTAATAAATAACAACTTTCTTAGTAAGATGAATTTTTTACATCTTTATCAAATATTTACACCATACTCTACAAAACATCTTTTGCTGCATCTACATGAGTAGTCTTTACAAATCACTATTTCAAGAGGATGAAATTTCAGGGCTCACGTTGGGGATTGCCAAATGTGCCAAATGACTCCTAATTCATAAATGGCATCTTTTTTGTCATTTGGAGAATGTGCTGGCACCGACTTTTTATCAGTCAGGGTGTGTCCTGAATTATGTGTAATAAGTAACTGTAATTTCTATCAATGTTCCTTTGTTCACAATGGATTATACACCATGGACCAATGGATTATTACCTGTTTAACAGAAGATGGAGGTCGATACTCCCCAGAATCCATGGGCTTTTCTTCCAATGCATCGTTAGCTGCTTTTAAACCTTTCTCTCTTTGAAGCTTGTACCCAGGATGCTATTGAGAGACAAAAAACATCCTTAACCATTTACCAAAAGCCAAATTTAATTTCTACTGTCCCAAATTGAAAGAGTTTGTGGACAACATTTCAAACTGTGAAATTGAAAAATAGATTGTGGGAAAAGGAGAGTCGTCTGCAAAAAACTAGTAAAATGTCACTTTTGTTTGGTAATGTGGTAACATACCTGCAACAGAAGTTTAGGTTTACTCCTAAAACCAGTCAAAATGTTATGAAAATTACAATCAAAATATCATAATTAATATAAAATTGTTGTCTGAGATGCTTTAAATCTGGACATATCATATATATAGGGAAAGGGTTAAGTGCATGTAGAGCAGTAATTCCTTACTCTAAATATATATCATTTAATATATATCATTTATCTTAAATGACAAAGAAAGACTTGAACCAGGAGTGACGAAATCTTAACTTTAATTGACTTGTCTGTAAACGCAAAATCTTTTACTGGACTTGTCCTTAAAATGGTTACATAGTTGATTTCAGTAAAAATGAAAGGTTGTCTGTAAAGGTTTTGGGCAAGCTTCGCAATACCGACAAATGACTTTGCCACCTCTGCAGATGATCTATTTTGCTATTAGTTTCTATTACATCAAATGAAACGAGTAGTCTTATATTTCTATTAGTATTACTATACTTAAAGAAATCTTAATGCTACTTAAAATACCACATCAATGATCAATTTAACACAGTAACAAAGAATGAATTTGATGCTTAACTGCTAGCTGCTAGAATTTATAATCAAATGTTTGGTTAAAACAACTGTCAAGAAATATTTTCCCAACCAGGTAGCTAGGCTGCCCTTGCCATATAGATCACAAAGCATCATTTGTCTTTCAGTTTTAAAGTTTCAACCAATGGTGTGTGCAAAGCAAAGTTTTGTGGAACAACTGGACAATTGTTTTTGTTTAGGATGGGTTTTCAGATTCTTCTTTATTAGTATATACAGTTGGTGGGTTGTTCCAAATCATAAAACTACACAAGATCTTACCTTGGCAACTTGCAGTTATTTTTGCCACTACCATTTCTGTTATCAAGTGACAAAACAGCAGCATTCACATCTAAATTAAAAGCATCAGCCATTTGTTATTGTTTTTAATTCATTGTTGTTACTAATGCATACAGTGACTGATGCATACAGTGACTGATGCAACTTTAAAAACTTTGAAAGTAGCAAGACATTTTCAAATGGGAAGGTACCTTTTACACCCCCTGTTGTGAATGCAAAAAATCCCTAGCTGCATACTTACTTTTGTTTCTGCCCTAAGCATCCATGGTTTTTTATATGCAGCTGTTTCCGGGTTCTTCTTCAAACGAGCAACACAGTGGCGTACTGTCACAGGAAAAGTGTCTGACGCACGTCCAATCCGAAGGTTAAGTGAACCTGGGTGAATAACTACAACCGTCTGTACTTGTACTTGCTGGAAAAGATAGAATAGTGAGTATCAGTTGTTCTGTCTATAACCTTCCTCATCCTGATATCAATGCCCCTGTAGTCAAAATAATTCGACATGAAGATTGCCATGTGCCAGATACAGCACATAGCAAAGGAACAAAGTAAAAAAAAAAGAAATAAAAAAAAAAGTACTAGAATAAGTCTCGGACTAACTTTTTCTTCTGACAAAAGCTATGTCAAACACATCTCCAACTTTACATCTAGTGACAAGAGGCAGACAGTGAATGCAAATAAATTTCGACTTTTGTGAGTGGTAGACGATCACGAAATCTAATGATAATCTGTTTTTCCTACTTATGTGATATCTTATTTTAACAAAAACTACACAATGATGTACACAGTATTTACCTCACTAACATAATCCGATACCACTTGCGTATATAGCCTTTTGGATGCGTTAACTGGCATTTTCTAGGTTCTTAAAGTTATTTTTCTATTATGTTTCGCATCCGCATGCGATCTACGTCATCAATTTCTGTGCTTAAGAAATGTTTATGCTACGGGTGGAATGACGTACGTGGAAGTAGTGCGGAGTAGATACGCACTTGCCGTCATCCCAGGCTTAATTTATTGGATGAAAGATGAACTAGAAAGAACGTCGTTTTATAGACAAATTATGCACCATTTTTCTTTAGATTATCGAGTTTTCACATCAGACAGTTATTTTATAGTAATGATATAAGCATAGTTCCAGGTCTATGATCTACCAGAGACAGGGGTGTAGCTTCCTATTAGGCACTAAGGCACGTGCCTACACATTTTTTTCAGAAATTGAAAAAAGAAAAATGCCAAAAACGCAATAAAAATCGAAAGGGGGGTCGAGAGAGGTTTTAGTTTTAAAGAGTTCAAGCTCACGGTAATTTCAATTATATTCCGTATTTTAACACAACTCGCGTTTGTAGTCCGAAGACGCATGGTTTCGAAAGCTGACCAGGGCAGAACAGAACGAACAGAATGTAAGTGCGGACAAAGTTTGTTTAGCGCGTGATTTTAAACTGTAAACAATGGAAATGGCGGATCAGGACCCTCCGTATCCCGATATCGGAAGTCCGGGCTTCTCTTTTGCGCATGATGACGAAGAAACCAAACGACGGCTTCTCAATGAAACCTAGCTTGCATGTCTGTCGTATCAATTTCCACTCCGGTAAGCTGATATATTTACATATTTTATCTATATGAAATCATAACACTTGACCCTGTAAAGGACATAGGCTACGTTTTACGCTTGACCACCTATACAACTGGAGACTTCCAGCATGGGCATCTAAAACCTCTCTTAGCAAAAATGTCACTTCTAGATGACAGTGGTTTGGAAGCCATAAATTCCAGTCAAAATGCCGCATACATTCCGCCCAAATCGGTATGAACGATTACTTCCAGTGACCATGCTTACCACAAAACCCTCATTGCTCGTTCCCCCAGTACAGCCAGAACCCGAATTTACAAAGTGTGCCTTGTGCGTACAACGACCAGTGCCTAAACAAGGCTATACTGGATAGATTGGATGCAATGGACTCTAAACTAAAGAAACTCGACACAATCGAAACCAGAATAAAAGAAATGTCCCAGAAATTGACCAACATGGACACAATGGTAAGCTCTTTAGAAAATAAAGTCGACGAATCCAATCGCAAGATTTCGGACATTGAAGCAAGCAGACATTTTGACAGCCAGGTATGTGAGGAAATAAGAGTTAAACAACTTTCTATTGATAAATCTATTTCGGCGGAAAAGTCCAGGTCCGAACAGGTCTCGAATGGCATTGATCAATTGAAGAGAGAAAACAAACGTCTTTCGGAGGAAATGCTAGACATACAGTCCAGATCCATGAGAGACAACCTCCTTTTTTTCAATTTCCCCGAGCCCAAATCGCCTGACGAAAGGAGGAAAGAGGACTGCAACGAAAAGATTCTAGATTTTTGTCAAAACACTCTACAGGTAGGCGATGTGAGATCCACCGTTAAAATCGACCGTGCTCATCGAATTGGGAGCTACGTTAGCGGAAAAGTGCGTCCTATAGTTGTCAAATTCAATTATTTCCAGGACAAACTCCTTATAAAGCGTTGTGTACAGGACAAACGAGACGATACGGAGATTCGAGTCAGTGATCAGTATCCAAAAGCCATCCAGGAGAGACGGAAACCACTAATAAATGAACTGGTTAAGGCCAAAAGTGAAGGGGAAAATGCCATCCTATCCTATGATAAACTTTTCATTGACGGCAAGCGGTTTGTGCCTACGGAGTCGACGCGTTGAGGGGACGCCGGCAACCAGCTCACGTTTTTGTCATGGAACGTTCAGGGCCTTGGCAGTAAATTGAATGATTGTGATTTTTTTAGATGTAATTAATAAATATGACATTCTTTGCTTTACTGAAACATGATGCTCTAGGCTCACAAACGTTGATCTCAATGGATATTGTCATTTTAACTGTCCAAGACCTAAATCGAATAAAAAAGCCAAACGTTTTAGCGGTGGTATCACTATTTATTATAAAAAGTGTTTGTTTAATAAAATCGAATTGGTAAATAATAACAGTCACGGTATTGTCTGGATACGATTAAAGCAAGAGTCTTTCGGTGGTGTGAGCGACGTGTATATTTGCACGTGCTACATACCGCCTGAAGACTCTAGCGTCTATAAAAACCAATCGTCTTTTCTTTATGAGTTTGATTTCTTTGATCAACTTAATACTGATATAATACGGTATAGTTCTCTTGGGGAAGTGTTTTTAAATGGTGATTTTAACTCTAGAGTAGGTCAATGTCAGGACTATATTGAAAACATTAATCTCGACCGTCATGTGTCGATGCCCTTCACTGATCAAGAGTCACTTAGTTTGATCCCTCCACGTGCTTCACAAGATAGTAACCTGAATCGTTTTGGTAACAGATTGCTCTTCCTTTGTAAGGAAAATAGTTTGTCTATTGTAAACGGGCGTCTCGAACCGGGGAACTATACCAGTTTTAATACAATCAAAAATAAAAGAGCATCCTGTGTTGTTGATTATTTAATAACAAACCATGTCAATTTTGCTGTTATTTCTTTTATGAATATTATAGATCTTACTGAATTTTCAGATCATTGCCCTGTTGAATTTGCACTTAATTACGAGCAAAGTGTGCTTTACCATTCCGATGTACTAACTTACGACGAAATCTTTTGGGAGGATTCAGACCCTTCTTTATTGCTTGATTCATTAGATAAGAATAAACATTTATTTGATGACTTGTCGAATAAGCTCTTTTCTAACGAGATTGACATAGATACGTTTGTTGGTGATTTTTCATGTATTGTGTATGATATTTCTTTTAAATTACACGGTAAATCATGTAGAAATGGACCACGATTACCCAAATGTCGTAAGTCTGAATGGTTTGATAAAGATTGTAAGAAAAGCAAAACAATATTTTTAGAAAGTAAAAGAGTCTTTAGATCAGTGAGATCAGATGAAAACAGAAAGGTTTTCATTGAAAACAGAAAAGCTTTCTGCAAAATCAAGCGCAATACAAAACATAAGTATTATATTAGCGAAAAGTGTAAAATGTCTAAGTTGAGTAAGAAGAATCCACGCAAATTTTGGAAATATATTAACAAATTTAAAAAGAAACACTCTGAAACAGCTGACGGCCTATCCTTGAATGATTTTGTTGACCATTTCAAGAATATTTCTAATACTACGCAAGGCCATTACGTGCCAAACGATAATTCGTCGGCTAGGTCTGACCCTTTACTTATTGATGAACTAGATCAGCCTTTTACTTTTTTTGAAATAGCCAAAACATTAAGGTCTCTTCAGAGACATAAAAGCTCCGATTTTAGTAACAATGTTGCTGACTTTTTTATTGAATCATCTGACTTTATATTCCCTTACTTAACTACTATTTTCAACAAAATATTTGAAACAGGAATCTATCCTGAAGCTTGGTGTAAATGTGTGATTGTCCCAATACATAAAAAGGGTAACACACTAAATGCATCCAACTATCGGGGCATTACTCTTATTAACGTCATGGCGAAGATATTTTCTCTGCTACTTCGAAATAGATTGAATAAGTGGTGAGAAAACAATGAAGTTTTTAGTGATGCCCAGTTTGGATTTCGAGATAAGCGAAGTACTACTGACTGTGTCTTTTTATTACATTCTATTATTCAAAATATCCTTAACAAAAAATGTAAATTGTATTGTGCTTTCATTGATTTTCAGATGGCATTTGATACCGTTATAAGAGATTTACCTTGGGTAAAGCCTTTAGATACAGAGATTAGCTGTAAAATGATAAACATACTCAAATCTATTTATAGTAAAGTAAAATCTTGTGTCAAACTAACAGCTGGCAACTTCTCAGAGTTTTTTGATGTCACACTTGACTTGAAACAAGGGGAACCACTCTCCCCAATACTTTTTATATTGTTTATCAACGATATCAACAATAATATCGATATAAATCATTTAAGTGAAAATGATTTAAATTTTTTATCAATGTATATGCTACTTTTTGCAGATAATATTGCACTTTTTACTACAGACCCAATTAGTTTACAAGCTCAGATAGATACAATTTCTAATTATTCAAATAAATGGGGTTTGAAAATAAATGTTTCTTAAACAAAAGTTTGTATTTTTGAAAAAAGAAAAAGCACCCATAACATTGATTGGTTTATCAATGGAGAACTAATTGAAGTTGTAGATCATTTTAAGTACCTTGGAGTAGATTTTAAGTATACTGGTAATATGAAAAATGCTGTTGAAGTTTTGTCTGAACAAGCTTTAAGAGCCTACAATTCTGTTTTAACTTTATTTTCCCGCATTACAATTGATGTAAAAACAAAATTATCTATATTTGACTCTATGGTTGTTCCAATAATCTTGTATTGTTCGGATGTTTGGGGAATATATGATTACAAAGAAATTGATAGACTCCACTTAAAATTTTGTAAGCATATTTTGGGTGTGCGGAAACAAACTCCCAACATAGCTGTGTATGGTGAACTTGGGAGATTTCCGCTTTCGGTTATTTGTAAGGAGAGAACTTTAAAATATTGGGTAAAAATAATGAGTAATGAAAATTCTCCTATGCATCAAATACTACTAGAACAGATCAATGGTAATAGTAAAAGTTGCTGGGCCATGAGTATTAAACAAATGTTAAGCAATCTTAATTTTAACGATATTTTCACAAATTTTGATAAGAAAGTTAACTATTTTCCTCTATTAAAACAAAGAATTAGAAACCAGTATATCCAAAACTGGCATAGTTCACTACAAACTTCACCAAAGCTAGATTTTTATAAAATGTATAAGACTGATTTCTGTTTTGAGAAATATATTGATGTTTTAAAAGGAGATAGTTTAAGAAAGCAGATGACATGTTTTAGATTAAGTTCCCACTCTTTAGATATTGAAACAGGTAGATTTAATGGAATTGATAGAAATGATCGAATATGTAGACTTTGCTCTCTAAATCAGATTGAATCTGAATATCATTTTTTATTGTGCTGTCCGGCCTATGCAAACATTCGTAATAAATATTTTGGACATCTACCATGGCCAAACACTAATACATTTGTTAATATTTTATCTTCAAAACGTCATTGTATTCTAACTAAAACTGCATATTATCTAAAAGAGAGCTTTAAATGTCGAAATGAAATTATTTAATGTATTTACCTTTATTATATACCATTATGTGATAGATCAACTAAATTCGTGACTTGTATGTTTTCGTAATTTGATAATCTTTGTTATTTATTTCTTTGTATATATTAACATGTTTACGTTTATTATATATATGTCTGTACCATATTTGTAAATGTTGTCTAGGCCAAAGGCATTTATATGCTGGTTTTTGACAAATAAAGAATTGAAATTGAATTAAAAAAATTGTTAAAATTGGCTTTTAATTCATAACTTGAAAGAAAAATCACGTTCTTCTTTCTCATTTCCTTTATTTGGTCTTTTAACTCATGACTGCATAAAGGGAATAAATACAGGTGCTGTTTCGTTGATATACCAAAACTTTTATCGGTGGGATTGTTATCTTTATTGCCTGTTAATTGACCTTACGACAGACTTTGATTGACATCTGGAACTGACCAATCAGCGAACACTTCGGTTGCTATCCGCCATTTTCTCCGACACGCTGTGCGACTCCGTCAACACATAGCACTATTGTGCTGTGATTTTTCTTCATCAATACTGCTTAAGATATTGTTTAAGTACTTATTATAGAGAAATTATGTATAAGGAGAGACTTGTGGGTGAAGTAGAGTTTATCCCGTTTCCAAAATCTGTCACATATATTGTGAAATGACTGAGAACTACACGCAATTAGTAAATATATGCAAACAGTTAATTTATAAAACGATGTAAAGAATTGAAGTATGAACTATTATTTTCTTTCTTTTTTTCTTTAACATGTTAGTACATTTTTATTTTTGTCTTTTATCTTCGTTTAAAAATGAAAAATTGTTGTTTTTAAAAAACGGAATTGACACATAATGACGAATGTTATTAGTTGCATTTGATAATGAATCAAACTAAAAATACAATATTGATCGATAATGTTGTGAGAGGACATGGTTTCCAGTTGGATATATACAAATATTTCAAATTGGATTTTAATTAATTGGTTTTGTTTTTAAATGGACCCTAAGAGCACCTTAAACAATTAATTAACTTTCTTACTATGGCCCATATATATATAGCTTTATTGCCTACATTTTCTGAAGATTTACATAGGTATACATACATACATATCAAATAAATATATTTTCAAAAGTATACATAAGAGTCAAACAAATACAAAGTGAGAGGAACAAGATAAAGAGCAATAAGGGTGAAATGAAGAGAAAGCAATGCAAATAAGAGAGAAAACATGAACAGTCACTGTAACTACATGTACGTGTACATGGGTCAGAGTGCATCATTTAGTTAAGCATATACATCTTTAAGAAATTGTCCACATATCATCATAAATAAAGGGTACAGTTCTAGATCTAAGTGGCACATTAGTCTATTGTCCATTTTTCCAAGCATGTAGGTAACAAGTTCGAGTCTCGGAAGTTGCAACAGTAAGTCGCCAAGATTGTCACTTAATGAGTTGAGGGTAATGTATAAACTATTATGAAGTCTATCTCTTTCAACATTTGGGCACTCGTATATTAAATGTTAGGCTTCCCATTGGTACACGTGCAGACATCGCGGACACACTAGCGGTTGAACTGGTAGCTGTTTACAACAGATGGAGGCTAAATGTTTCATTAAGGGCAGCGAGATTGGGTGCTTTTTGGCCACTCTCCAGATGTTTGCTTCACAAAGGCGTAGATGACATTGCCGAAATATAAGGAAATCGTCAGAACCGTTTATCCTTTCTGTCCAAAATGCCTCTTCGTGTTTGGTTATTGATGTTTGACAGAGTCTTTTCCATGTTGTTTTATGCGGGAACACGCCTGATCTTTTAAAGGCTGTTAGGTAGGGCTCAGACTGTATTTCTCAAGGATTCGTAGTATGTCGGGGATGAACCCATGCTGTTGTTTGTTGGACGTTTCGTACCGGTAAAATCGTAAAAGAAACACTTTATGACAGAGGAATCTAGCAGACGACCGACACAGTATACCCAGAAAAAACAGTTTTTGGAGGTCGATAAATGCTTGCAGTGATGAGACTCCAGCAAGCCCTAAAACCATATCCGACCGTGTAAGATGTGGAAGCCCTTGGGCCCTCTTCAAACAGAAGTGATGTGCTGTCTCTAGTTTTTTCATGTTGGATTCTGAGAAATCATTCCACAACTCACAACCAAAGAGAGCTCGAGGGAGGACACATGACCGATATAGTTTTATTGTTGTACACGGGTTAGGACCGGCACTTCCGCTAACTAAGTTCGTGACTGACATAAATTGGCCTCTTATCAGTTGCTGTACTCTATCAATGTTGCTAGGATGCTTTCCAGATGAAGATTGGATGATTCCTAGATGTTTGTAAGAGTTCACTTCAGAAATCACTGATGTTCCGTACACGAATGGAATTTGTCCGCTTGTTGGTTTACTTTTGCGGTTTAGAATCGACGCAGCACACTTAGAGGGATTGTAAACGTAACGCCATCTACATGCGTACGCGTGGCAAATCTTCAGCAGCTCGTTGATGCCGTTACGCGACAGCGAGAGAAGCACTATGTCGTCAGCCTGTGTGGGTGCGGAGATCTTGATGTCGTTAACACACAGGCCATGAGAAGAAACCCTGTAGCGAATCCAGTAGATCGTTGATATAGACGGTGTAGTAAAACGGGGCACATATAGAGCCTTGGCGGGTCCCCTGTTCGATCCTGAAGCTGGCCGAAATGTGTCCATTTTGGAGAACACAACTTGAGCAGTCTAGAAAAGAGTTCGATATAATAGTAGCATTTTCCCCGTTATTCCAAGGTTATGTAGTTTATATATGAGACCACGAGTCCAAACTAGATCAAATGCTGATTTAGCGTCCATGTAACAAGCATATAGTGGACTTCCTCTTTCCACACAGTAATCTCTAGCCTCTTGAACAATGAAGGACACCATTTTACAACTCTTTCCCTTTTGAAACCCATATTGCAAGTCATTTAGTTTGTCGATGAACATGTTGTCTTCTATGCGTTTTATTAATAACTTTTCAAAGAGTTTTGAGATTACCGGGAGAAGTGAAATGGCACGATAATTATTTGGGTCGCTAAGTGATTTTCCATTTCCCTTGTGTAAAGTAATAGTGAGACCTGATTTGAAATTCTTTGGTAGTTTTTCTTTGTCGAAAATGGCGTTAAACAGTTTGACTATTTCTTTCAAATTATAGTGCCTTCTGACAGTACACTGCTTCCTTGCCTAGTATTTCTGATACAATACAAAGGGAACATATGTTATACCACAGGTGCTTGAAACAATCTTCGATAATATCCCAATATATGCTCTATATACTATATGAGAGAAAAGGTATACAACGGCATCTGACACCCCTGCGATAAATCACCCCAAAGTCACTTTAAGTTGACAGAATCGCAAAATCATCTATGGCATCGTGTTCAAAAATGATTATTCTTTTCAAAAACACTTTTTATTTCATCAAAATCCATCAATGCAATCAGAAACAGCAAAGAGTTTCACAAATTTCTGCGTAAAATTTGGCCATGACATTTACGACGTCCACGGACGGATGCGAGAAACCGGTAGTTTTTAGCCAATTTTCACTACTTTCCCCCCGAAAATATCCAAAAGCCATATATCTTTGAAAGATATGTCAATTCTGTTTCGAAATGATGCGTTTACAACATCGGGCATCGGACAAACAATTCACATTTGCGATATAAACATAGACCGAAACTACAGACACAACGTCTACCGAAGCTGCTGCCGCTGACGTTAAAAGTAAAGGGGTGTTGTACATTAACAATTGAGAAAAACAACAGAATAATTGCTTCAAAATTCTATCTTGTAGAAGGAAACTATGGAACACTTTTAGGCTATGAAACAGCCAGCGATCTTGGAGTGGTTAAAGTGGTGCAACAGATCAATGCATCTGACGCCATTGAAACAAAGTACCCAGAAATATTCAGCGGCATAGGAAAACTAAAAGGACAAACAGTCAAGTTGCACATAAACAAAGAAATCAAACCTATAGCACAGAAAAATCGCAGAACACTATTTCATATGAGAGAAAAAGTACAAACTCATGAAAGACGACATAATTGAGGAAGTTTTCAACGAATCAACACCACGGGTATCCACGATTGTCACCCCACTGAAGAAGAATGGAGACGCACGAATTTGTGTCGATATGCGAGAAGCAAATAAAGCTATTGAACGTAAACGTCACCCAATGCCGACAATCGACGAACTCATATATGTTCTAAATGGAGCTACGGTGTTTAGCAAATTAGATTTGTCATCTGGGTATAATCAGCTGGTGTTGGACAATGAGTCAATGTCGATAACAACATTCATCACCCACAAAGGACTGTACAGATATAAAAGGTTAAATTTTGGAACAAATTCAGCGTCTGGGGTATACCTAAAGCAATAAGCCCAGTTATACAAGGAATACAGGGTGCTAAAAACATATCAGACGACATTCTGATATTTGGTAAAAACGCAAAAGAACATAACAAAGCACTCGACAGAGTCTTCAAGGCACTCCACAAAAGTGGTTTGACACTGAACAAAAGGAAATGTGAGTTCAACAAGGATATAGTGACATTCTTTGGGGTTGTATTTGGAGGTTCGGGAATATTTCCAGACCCTATCAAGGTTGAGTCAATCAGGCAAATGGAACAACCAACAAACGTATCTGAGGTTCGGAGTTTCTTGGACATGACGGCTTACTGCTCAAGATTCATCAAGGAATACGCCTCTGTCACGGAACCATTGCGTACACTTACAAGAAAGGACGTTGACTGGATATGGGGGAAAAGTCAACAATATGCGTTCGAAAAGCTGAAAATGGAACTTTCTAGCTAAACAGTGATGACATACTATGATCCAAAACGCGAAATTAAAGTGATAACAGATGCGTTACCAGTAGGTTTGTCAGGAATACTTACACAAGAAGGCGAAGTAGTGGCATACGCAAGTCATGCGTTAACACAAACGGAAACAAGATACAGTCAAACAGAAAGGGAAGCGCTTGCAATCGTATGGGCATATGATCATTACAGCATGTATCTGAAAGGTGCGCCCTGTTTCACAGTTGTTACAGATCACGAACCGCTGACAACTGTCTGGGAAAAGAAGCAGCCGCCATTACGTATAGAACGTTGGGGATTACGTTTACAGCCATTCAAAATGAAAATAGTGTACATGCCTGGGAAGGACAACCCGTCAGACTACATTTCTCGTCATCCACTGAAACGTGTCGAAGAAACCAGAAATCTGGTTGAGGAGTACGTAGCATTTGTGTGTGAAGAATCCGCTCCGAATTATGGTACGAACTGAAAACGCTGAAAATCGAAGGCAACATAGACCTGGAGGAACTTTTGTCGTTTCGAAATGTGAAAGATTAACTAACTGTTCACTGTGATACCGTACTGCTGAAAAACGACAAAATCGTGATGCCGAAAATGCTACGCGACAAAGCAATTCGGTTAGGTCACGAAGGTCATCAAGGACTGTCTCGAACCAAAAGCTTCATACGCTCGAAGGTATGGTTTCCGAATCTCAACGCAGAAATCGAGAGAGCAATCAAAGGATGTATTGCGTGTCAGGTGAATACGAAGGAACCGAAACCGAGGGAACCATTCAGGATGTCGGAGTGGCCAGCCGGTCCTTGGCAAAATTTGAGCGCTAATTTTTGCGGTCCTTTGGATATGGGAGATTATCTAATGGTTATAATTGACGAATATTCACGTTACCCAGTTGTTAAAATTGTGAAATCTGTATCGGCAAACTCAATCATTCCGGTACTAGACAAGGTATTGGGGATGTTTGGGATTTCGGTAGTTATTAAATCAGATAACGGAAGTCCGTTCAATTCAATTCAATTCCGAAATTATTCAAAACAAATGGGTTTCATTCATAGGAAAATAACTCCATTGTGGCCGAGAGCAAATGCGCAAGCAGAATCATTTAACAAAACACTCATGAAAAGCGTTAGGTCAGCAAAAGCTGAAGGAAAAAATTGGAAACAGGAAATGAATATATTTCTTAGGCAATACAGAGCAACCCGGCCCTCATACAGTAACGGGATTTTCGCCATTCCGTTTGTTGTTAGGCAATACAGAGCAACCCGGCCCTCATACAGTAACGGGATTTTCGCCATTCCGTTTGTTGTTTCGGCGTGAGGCAAAGACTTGTTTGCCTGAGGCTGTCACACCAAACAAAGACAGGGCGACAGACGAAAATGCTAGGCGAAATGATGAAAAAAGTAAATCGTACAGTAAATTATACCAAGATCGAAGAAATCAGGCTAAAGAAAAGCAAATCTCGTTAGGGGATAAGGTATTACTCCGTACTGAAAACAAAACAAAAATATGTTCACAATACAAACCTATTCCGTACAAGGTTTCAGAAAAACGTCCGATGATCACAGTAGAAAGATATGGACACAAAGTGACAAGAAACTCGTCACAAATGAAAAAGGTGAATGCTGATATAATTGATTCAAACAGAGATGTGAATGAAGAGTTCGATTTAGAATTTAAGGAAGGGTTAGATAGTGGAATTAAAACACTGGTCAAAAACATAACGAACAGTCGCACGAACGACCAATGCGTGAGCGTCATCCGCCGAAATATCTGGACGATTATGAGTGGAAGAAATAAATAATAAGTAGTATGACAGATACATTGTTTCATTTGATTTTAATTTGTACTTAATTAAAATTGGTTAACGTCTATAATTGAAAATAAAAAGTTTGAGCGGATCAGGGAACTCGTAATTTGATTAAGATACAGTCCAGCTTCGATCATACTATTTCAAGATTTCTTATCATAACAATTAAATTCAGTTTAAATGTTACAATGGTATATTAAACATATAACCACTATGTATCATTAGTTTAGACATTATTAAGAAAAGTATATGCTGAATAATTAGTTAGCAGACGGAAATGAACTGATCATGTTTACAAGAATTGTACAATCTAGAGAGATCAACTATATGATGCCAAGTGCTGATAAGCGCTGGTCGGAGATTTACACACGAACGGAATGTACGCCTGAAGATAAACTGGTCATTTCATTCATGGTTTAGTATTACGGATTAGTCAGTAAAGTGCCCAGCCAAAAGTATAGGCCAGTTCATTTATTGAGATCTATCAGTATACTCTTTCATATGATAATAACTTCTTTGTTAATTTGAAAAGATTCTTAAATAACTTATCATGAAGGTTTAATACTAAGAACAATATATATTTGTGATTTATGAACTTTATTATATAATGAAAGATTTCATCTAACTTGGGGAGGGATGTTGTATACATGTATTCATATTCTAGTATGAGACCTGTGATTCATATATCTACATGTTCTATATATATCCCTCATTAACATATTAATGAGCAGAAGAGATCCGGGCTAGGAATTAAACAGTATATACACTATCATCGTCTTGTGTTCTTTTAATTATCCCAATATATCTATAACACCTCTACAAAAACCAAAGACACATCTTACAAAGCCATGTTAAGAACACTTGTAGAGTACTCAACCTGCATGTAGGACCAATACGAAAATGGCAACATAGTGCTAAAATAGAGATGGTCCAGCGGGGAGGAGCATTGACGGTGCATCAACGGTATTTAGCAGAGTTAAATTGTTCCGGGTTTATAGTTATGTAGTTTGCAGATGATTGGTTTTCGTTGTTTTGTGATGGATAGGACCTCGCATGTGTTAGGGCAAAATTTCATATTCAACTTAATCCCCCAAGAGATTAGTTTTTCAAGATCAGACTGGAGGCGGTGGCAATCACTGTTTGATGATACGGTCAGATATGCTATGGTATCATCAGCAAATAGTCTGACAGTAGGTCCCCACCGGATGATCCAAACTGTAACTGCGTGATGAAATATCTACGTCTGGATCATTCGGACTACACCCTTCCTGGATGTCGTTTATATAGAACAGGAACGGGACGTACTAAGTACAGAACCCTGGGGCACGCCGGACTCTACAGTGACTGTGTCTGATAGTTGTCCATCTATCGCAACAGTCTGGTTTCGATCCTGGATGAAGGCCTTGATGCCTTAATGGTGAAGTTTATATAGTGCTAGTGGGTAGTGGGTGACTTTGTCGAACACTTTGTCGAAGTCCATTACTAGTTTGTCTGTTTGTTTTCCAATTTCGAGATTTTCTGAAACCTTGGTTTTCACCAGAGACATAGATAACATGTTATCTATGTCTCTGTTTTCACCTAGAAAATGTCTTCGCCATATTACAAAATATAACTACTATTCACCCAAATAACCGTTTCTTCGTTCAAAACCCTAATAAACATTTATTAGGTCTGTGCTTTATCACACACACGTTTTTTGTTCTGTAAAGTATAATTATAAAGTATTTTTAAAGATAATGTATTACTTAAGACAAAGACTTGAAATATTTGTAAGGTCTTTGTTTAATACTAAACGACATAAACAAACAATTATAGGCTACAGATATCATTGCGTTGAATCATTGACCAACTAGCCCCCTCCCACATTCTCCTTTTCTTAGTGTCACTCCTTGAACAAAGTGATGTCCAAATGCCATACATAGTGATTTTTTAACTTTCTCTTTATTCCAAACCATCTTTTGGTTTTAAAGCACATAGCTATTACAATTAGGTAATAACTAATTCAATAAAATGTAGATGAATCATCACGGACAGACCCATTCTAATTTATTTATTCGTGGAGGATGTTAATTATTGGCTTCAATTTTGTCCAATCACATATCCGTTAGATAACCATCGATTAACAAAATCGATCGTTTTGGTATTGAATGATATGTTTGATGAGGAAAAATACTAAATAGGTGTCTTTAAAGGTTCTTTTTGTTTGAGCATCGTTACACGTATGAAGTAAATTATTGAGCCGGAATCCCGGACATTTCATCTGTCGGTGTTTTTAACCAGCCCCAAAACTTTTCAATATTGTTTAAAACCAGTCTGATTATTTCCGGAAGTTTGGGAAAGTTTAGGGAAGAAACGAGAAAAAATCTTTCTTAGAATAAAAGTAATTAAACTGCGACCTGAAGCTTGCTGTGACATTGAAATACAGATTTGTTATCTGACTGCCTTAGTCGCATTGCCTGGATGGCGCAACAATCCGGCCAAACTCCGTTAAAGGAGAACTTTTATCGCATTGAGCTGAACAAAACGCTTTGGGAAGTCCCAAATCGGTACAAGCTTCTGATACCTGTCGGCTCTGGTGCATACGGACAAGTGTGGTAAGTCTTCAACTCTTGTGGATGGTACGTTTGTGTGTAACGCCATAGATATCTCTATTTAAAAGCATGATCTGAATCGGAAGACGGAGTCCGTAAAAAGCTACTGTGACAAAGGGTGATGTCATGTTTCAGGTCATGTACAAAAATACCCCAGAATGAGTAAAAGCTAATGTGAGAACATGTCAATGCTACCATGTTTCAGGTCGTGTAAGAAAAAGCCCCAGAGTTGGCTTACTACATAAACGAAGAAGAAGCTGAGATCTATCGTCATGAACTGACCTTAGGGACCAATGTCATTTGACGTACATATATGATCAATCATCAAAATATATAATATGAACAAAGGCATTGCCTCTAGACCGCTCTCTCAACTCATTGTTATGGATTTTGCATGAAACTTGCATACTGAATATGCTTTTCAATCTAAATTCAAAGTACAACTTTGTGGAAATAAAAGAATTAGCTTACTAAGGGGAGCAAATACTCATTTTATCACAGAGCTGTCATCTTTGTCACATTTAGATAGGTCTCAGTAAAAGGGCAAGTCTCCTGGTAGACTTTTTTGATGGACTATGTTCTATATGGGTATTAGTTAACCCTTTCTCAAACAGTAACGACATTTGACGACTTTGTTGCAGACTACTTTAGAAAACATTGTGGGAAAAGGAGAAATTGTTCGTAACGAGCAAGTCTTCCTTTTCCCACAAGGTTTTCTGCTCTTTCCGAATAATATTGTTCAATTTCATCACATTTTGAAATATCGTCTGCAAACTCTGTCAATTTGTTTTTTGGGAAAGGTTAAAGCTTGCTTGGGCTGTGTATGAGGGCCTTTCATCAATAATGAGTCATTCATCATGTAAGGACAAACTACTCATGCAATGACAGAACCACCAAACTATAATTTTTGAACCACAAAGTCTGTTTCTGCTTGAAATCATAGAATTTTCTTCACAAAATCATGTGTTGTAGGTACTGGTTTAAATCATCATGAGAAAAAAACAACATGTCATTTAATGATGAAGAAGGGTCAGTTGGATTAATAGTTTCAGATGATGTTCAACAACATACTCATCTACATGCTTTGGGACTTAACAAATTACATCAAATAGAAAGCCAATCAGGTCTTTGTTTGAATGGTTCTTTATTGTTCAATATAGATAAGAAAATCCCAGAGATTGCTTTGCTGATCTACAAAAGGTCATTCAATAACAACAAAAAGCTTTGTTGTAGCCAAAAGGTATTTCGTTTAACTTTAAAATAAAAAAAAAATCCTTAATTTTTTAAATTAATAATTCATAAACCTTTGTTAACACATGAAACACTGCTTTTTTATATGTTTTTATCTATTAAAGAACTTAGAAAAAGTTCTGTATGCAATAAATGATTAATGAAATGAAGTTAAAAGACATAAGTGATAATCAGCAGACAGCATTAGTTAATGTATTCTAATTCCTTGCTTTAACAATTTGGTTGAAAAAACAAAGTCACAGCTTAGTTTTGGCACATTAGCTTCATTCTTGACATCAACAGTTCCCTGACCTTCATTGTTTGAATAGTAAAACACTTCTGAGAGTTGGAAAAATATGACAGAAACATTTGTGTTCAACTTCTTCAAATAAAAGAAATAACAAATACTCTATGATATACAAAGTAGCCATTTTCTTTTACAAAATGTTTCAAATTTAAAGCAATAACATGTATTAATTAAAGTTTCTTTTTCCAATGAATAAAAGCAATTGTGACAAGGAAAATGTTCTCTCTGAGCCTGTTTCCCCTTGTCATAATAAGTTTCAAAATTTTGTGGTAAATCAAAGGAGAAATAATAATTCAACATTGATGTACATGCAAATTAAACTCTCATCTTTTTTCCCTTCATACTCATGCAATAATTAGAAAAGAAATTCAAGTAATGACTCAAGTTACTGTCTTCCTCTGGTCTGCTGCAGGCTTACTAAGCAGTTTTAACATAATATGATAATGCTTTTTGTCTCAATAATTTGATTGAGTTGTGTTTTTTAAGGCTTCTTGAAAGAAAGAAAAGATGAGACATGTGACAGTGTTGTCATTATAGAATATTTCATAGTCCTTCTCAATTTTTCTATATTATTGTCCTTTGATGTCCATAACATATGATATATCATTGTTAATGTTATTTTTCTTCATGAAATAAGTCTTTTGAAAAGAAAACTAAACTTTAAGACTATTCACTGATCAAACATGAAGATTTAAGGTATCTCCTTGTAAATCTTCATCTGTTTTTTTATTATATCCACATCACTGAATGTTCTGTTGCTGTTACACCTTCCTTACTCTGCCAGTTAGTCATCAGATTTGGCTGTTAAAAGAGAAAAATAAAAATTTTAAATCTTTTGGCAATACTGGCCACATTAAACTGACTTATAATTTTCAATTGGTAACAATGGAAATAATTCATTCCTGATGGTAATCAATTGAAGCAGTTTACTGACAGAATAAAAAAGAGCCGATTGGTGATAAAAAAAAATCTATAGTCCAACCTGTCTTGACTTATTTTGGTTTCATTCTCATTCTAACCAAGGTTTTTGATAAAGAAAAGAGAAAGAGTTATTTACAAATTGTGAGCAACACCAAATTCATCAACATTTCTGGATCATACAAAAATGTTCAAATTAAAGAAAAAAACAAACTTCCACATTAAAGAGAATTGCTTCTTTGCTATATTACATTAATAAGTTACCTTCAATCTTTATGACAATTATGTTTGTTTATTCAAAGGGGAGAGAAAGAATATACATGTTTAGACATAATATTATACTTACTTGTATTATAAAACAGAATCAATGTTTATGCAGGTCTGCATCTTTTCTTTAGAATTGACATATTTCCAACCATCATACATTCTGTAATATAAAGAAAAAACAACTAAGGGATCTATTACCATAAACCTTTAGGACAAAATTCTCACTTGCAAGAACAATTCAATGTTTTGGAATTATATCATCACTGGACATAACGAATAAAATAAAATACTGCCATATAAGGTAACATACATAACCAAATACTTAAAACATAGGCGTAGGAGCGTTTTCAATATTGGGGGGGGGGCAACTTCAGATGAGGGCCCGTCTAAGAATAAATGTTCCTAAACTTTTTCATGGCTATTCATGCATTTACAAATTCAATAACATTATAAGAATAACAAGAAAGCGTATGAAAATGTGTATCTTAAATAAAAAAAAAAAAATAATAATAAAAGGATATGCCAGGTCTCGATCTCACGCGGAAATCAAATGCATTGATCTAAACAAAAGGTGCAGTGGCCAGACTGTCACAGCCACGCATTCAACTCGTTTTAGATTAATTTTCAAGCATTAGGTAACAATTGAAGACAATATTGAGTCTGACTCCTTAGAACACGTTTTACACCACTGTTTTCGTCAATCTAGACTTCCCGGGTATTTCAGTGAGCTGAGTTTTCATTGGATAAACCAGATGTGTTTAGATTGCCATTTGCAATGATGACGTCAAAAAAATATTTGTTATAATGTGTAACAAAAGGCGAATTGGTGTAAGATAAAGCACAAAAAAACACATTTATTCTGCTGTTAAATTTTGTTTCTTTCATATTTCTTTTCAAATATCTTCATTTGCCATTGTGAATATTGGGGGGGGGGCAAAGTATACTCCCGTGTGGATGGGGGGGGCTGGCCCCCAGCTCCTACGCCTATGTAAAAGGGTATTTCACTTTTGGAAAAGGAAATTCATGCTGTTATTGTTACTTAAAATATCGCCCCATAATTGAATTATTGAATTGCTATTGAATTGTCAAGAAGGTACCTTGTACTCAATTTAAAAGCTCCAACAATAACAAATAATCCATATCAGCAACTGACGAGTTGATATCGTTGCTTTATTGGTCAGCATAATAGTGTATTCCATCTACAACACGATGTGTACCTAATGCTTTCCTTACACATCGCAAAAATGACATAGACCCTCTACATAAACATTAGATTATGCCTAACTGCAGGGTGTAATCACCGAATCGATAGGTGGACTCGATAGGTGAACACTTATTTCACCGGGCAACACACATTTTCTAGCCAAGTACTGCAGGGAGCATGTACTGTAATACTAAAAAATGAATGCTGTAGTTCTACTTAAAAGGAAGAAGTTTTTTCAGATGGTTGTTTGTTTAGAGGAAGCATCTTCAGCGAGGCGTGACGAGGGCTCGCCTTCTCGATTTTTCTACGACGAATTTTGGTGAAAATGGTCTAATTAGATATACTGTTTTATAACGAAATGAAAGAGTACACACAGTTCTCTTACCTACAACCGGCGATTCGTTTTCCTTTCAAGGAGTTGAACACTGTGTCCAATTTAAAGTTTGAAGCGGTGGCGCCGATCCTGTTGTTCGTGTTTTGTTTTTCGATAGAATGGTTTATGGTTCATTCATGATTGGCGGAAATAAACTCAATGAGCGGCAATGAATTTATGTAAAACCAGTCCATTCAATAAAGCCGGAAACACCCGAAGCAAACCCGAGTTTTCTCTTTACAAGGAATGGTTCACTATTGGTAGATATATTGGTAGATAAAGGTAATGCTTGAAAATAAATTTAGATAGAACCAGTCCATTCCGTAAAGCCGGAAACACCCGAAGCAAACCCGAGTTTTCTCCTTTAGGTAAACCGGAAGCCACCTGTTTTTTTGCTAATGGTATAACCGGTGTTAACATAGTTTGTTACTCGTACGTATGTTACCGTTATCCGCTCTCCGAGCGCTTCGCGCTCTGAGAGAGCGGTATCAACGGGAACAACTATCAAGAGAACCCAGTGCAGACAGGCTTTGTTTAATGGCTCGATAAATTTGATTTGCCCAATAATCCATAAATTCTTATATGTCTTGTGTAACCAAATGATTTATGGGTCAAACGATATCTTCCTCAATACAATCTAACATGTCAGTCTTGAGAAATCTGCGATGAAACAATATTTTGAAATGTGTGAACCTGGATGAATGACTACAACAGTCTGTACACTCTTCAATAGCCATTTCCAAATAAAGAGCAGGGCCTTCTTATGGACATTAATGACATACATGTGCAAAGTACTGTGAGGTACAAACTGGACCCTGCTACATACAGGGCTTGAACCCACTTACCCAGGACCTTGTATCCCAAGGCCTAAGCTCTATCCCTGGAATATGTAACGATTCGCCACAATAACGATTCGCCACTAACGATTCACCACAAGTTCATATAACGATTCACCACAGAGTAATAACGATTTGCCACACAGTATTAACGATTCACCAGAGTTTATAAATAGTGTATCGTATTTTATTTGATATTGTTGATATATCAATAAACAAACATTATTTAAATCGGAAATCCTTGCTCTATTGTCTTTCCCTGGTTATTTAAATAAACAAACATTATTTGTATATGGTCCTTAGAAAAAGTTCTCCTGTTATAGGTGTGAAAAATATAACAATTATCGTTGGATTCGGTGTGGCTTTAATCAATAAACATCAAAGATTAGATGATACGGTAGTGATATAATTATGTTCCTTAATTATCAGATAAATGGATGTTGATTGAATGTTAAAGGACTTTCATTTTACCAAATGTGTTACCTAATTGTGAATTATGACAGGAAAGATGCTGCTAAGTGATAATTGGTTTGGAGATTTTAAGTTTAAAAACGCAGACACCATAACTGCATTACATTGACCTGGTATTCTGTGATATTTCCAGTAAAAGAATAAAATGCCTGCACCACCATGTGTTTTCTGCCTTCGTCGGATTCACAGGAATGCCCGTGCTGTAACATGTGGCGTCTGCGAGAGATGGCATCATATCAAATGCGGCAACACAGGATAGATTTTGCTGATATATATTGTAGACCTACATAATACGAAGCATTGTTTCAAAAAGGAAATATTTCGTTATTCTAATATAACACCACTGCACATGTGGCAGAGACACTTTCTTTAGATAGTTTTTTGTGTGGTTTTTTCCGTCGCATTGAAGGTGAGAATTGAATAAATGACTCAAAGCATCAAAACAAATCTCTCACTGGATCACAACGTGGCACTTTAACATAATACTTGAACTAAGATGCTTGATCCAATGCTGAACCGTTGTCAAACAGCAACGGTGCAGCATCAGAAAAACATTTTATTCATGAAAAAGCAAGTATATGCTTATTGTCAAAAAAAAACAATCATCGTTTCAAAATGGTTGAGTTTTCACTGTTGTAATAAAAGGTTGATTCAGAAATTGTTGTGATAAAAACTATCAATTCATATCGGCCAAACAGTACGACGAAGCGGTAGTTGAAGGTTGCGATCTGGTGTTCACATGCAATGCCGGTCGTCATGAGCCCATGGATAAAGACACAGAGGTCGCAAACTAAAGTCACCTAACACCTCCATCACTAGAGTCCACCAGACTATCATCACCTATTGAAAGCACAAACAAGACACCACAAACTGACCTCTTTTTAGTTTTAGAATTGTTTCATAATTAAATCCTAACTAAAGGACAACTCTTTAATTTGCCGTACATTAGAACATTTAAAAACTGTGGCGAATCGTTATTGGTTTGTGGCGAACCGTTAATTGGCTTGTGGTGAATCTTTATGATTTGTGGCGAGTCGTTATTGTGGAGAATCATTACATTACCCTATCCAAGGCCTAAGCTCTATCCATGGACCACTGTCATCCACATCTCTTCTATATAGTAATTGGAATACACAAATTTGTTTCTCTGTTATACTGCCTATGGTGAGCTGTCAACCTGGTCTTGAAGATATTCAAGGATGGAGTGGTAGCAATTGCTTAGAACTGGGATCTGGTTAGATAGACAAGCTCAAGAGGGAATGAAGCTGTGCCTGTTGACATACATTCTATAGAAGGGTATCATTAAATTGGGCATGTGTCCCTTAGTGAATGAGGCAGTTGTTTTCAGGAAAATGGCTGATGGGAGATCTTCTTTATTTTGGATCCTGTAGAGCAAGGTTATATTTCCACAAAGTTCCCTACAAACAGCCTCTCTACAATCTTGACTATTATGGTCTGAAGATTTCGAAGTGGATGAAATCATTCCTTATCAACACAACTAATTTCGTAATATGGCATACTACCTTACTTTACCACAAGTCACTGCGTCAGAAGACTTGAGGAACAAACTTTAGATGACTGTAGATGATCAATCATTCAGAATGAATTATTTATCCCCTTGACTGTTGTCACAATGGACCCCAAATGTTATCTCAATCATGATTTTATTTTGCTACATGTTGCTGTCAGATGTTGCTTTTGATCTAGACCAGTCACAAGTTTCCATATCATATGGGAAATTCTGATTTTTTTAAAATATTGTTTCCAGTTCTGCTGTTGATCAGGAGACAAACAGAAAAGTGGCAATAAAGAAGCTGTCAAGACCATTCCAATCACCAATTCATGCCAAACGTACATACCGGGAACTCCGTATGTTGAAACACATGAGACACGAAAATGTAAGTTTGACCTGAGTGTTAGCTTTATTCCATCTACAGGAAAATGGAGACTTGGAAAGTAGAAAGAAGAAAGAACTTTTTTTTCACTTCTAATTGCAGTTTTCTTGATGAATCAATTTTCAAATTCCATCCGTTGTTTTTGAAAACATGGATTTTTGAAGTAAAGTATTGAAGTGTGCGGATTATTGCTATGCTTAAGAACATTTAGTCTTGTTTACTGATTCAATCCAGAATTCATTGAAGAAAACTTTTTCAACTGTAATCATGTGCTGCTAAGATGTGTCGCATACCTTTTGCTATTTGGTTAATTGTTCTATTGAAATAAGCTAATAATACTTCATAGTGCCGATCTTGATTATCTTGTAAGTAGAATTTTGTTGTATTTTTTCATTTACTGAAATTCTATTGAAATAAGCCGATAGTACTTACTTAATAGTGAATGTGCCAATTTTGATCTTGTTTGTAGATCTTTTTTTATTATTATTTACAGGTGATTGGTTTACTGGATGTGTTCACTCCTTCACGTACATTTGAGGAATTTGATGAAGTGTAAGTCATTTATTATTTCTATTCCTTCTTTATTTGTTGTAGAGAGATTGAAGGAACATTGCAGTTAGTTGAGCTTAAGCTATCGGTATACACAGAATAATTTACAAATATAATTATTGATTAATTGCTCTCATAAACCTACAACAGTCAATATTTTTGTTGTAGTAATTTTCCCTATGGAAACTAGCTTACAAGTGTTTCTGACAAACTAAAAGAATCTATGTGGTTACGGAGCAGTAAGAAACAAATGATCTTAAAAACTTAATGAAAGATGAAGACAACTTATCAAGCAAATTAATACTTGTCAAACAAATTTGATTCCCCACTAAAACACCACAAGTGCCAGAATACCCTGTAAGAACAAACTATTCAAAGACATCGGCTTTCTTTAAATGAAAGACCTTTCCCCCCAACACCCAATTTATACATGTATATATATATTTACAATCATTAACTGGTGGATTCCACAATGGGACTGTTCGTTTATCATGTAACAGCCGTAGTTGTTTCAAAATAGGACGGCTTCACAAAACGCAAGTATAAAGATTTGAATTGTTGGACAGAGGAAGAGTTTTGTATATAATGAGGAATAGAATTCCATATTGAAGTACCAGAGAAAACAAAAGTGTGTCGAAATAACTCCGAATTTGGTTTAGGGCTATATAATTGATAAGTAGTCAACGAGCGTAGAAGTTGTGAATGTATATCTGCAGTGAATGTAAACGCAGTTTTTAGATAATCAGGCCTGTCTCCTCTTAGAGCTTTGTAAATTTGAATGGCCTTCTGAAAAATTACACGCTCTTGAAATGTCATCCATTCAAGTTTTGCAAATAAAAAAGCAAAGGGAGTAGAAAAATCACTATCAAGAATTACCCTTGCTGCTCTTTTCTGGAATCTTACAAGTTTATCTTCCAGATAACCTAAACACAATCGTAAGTAACCATATCAAAATGTGTTTATGCTCTAAAATAGTCATAATTTTGAATTGTTATAGCCTTTAACCCACTTCATCAAATGACATTTTTGACGAGTCAAATTTGACAGAAACAGTATTTGACAATATAAAAGTATTGAAAGAAATGTTTTATTTGAAAATGACAAATACTTCATTAATGATTGAGTGTCGCATACCTTTTGCTATTTTCCTTACTATTCAATTTTTATCAGTTCTTGCTATTGAATTGGACCATTCACAAAAACCTTCCATACTGTGCAGGTTTCAATGCTCATTTTAAGCAATTCTTACTTTTATCACAATTATTTCTTGGTTTGTGTACTACAATGTCTATAAGAATTGAGTATATTTTAGACTTTTTGGGGGCCTTGAAATCACAGAGCCCATCTTCTTGTGGGTCCAAATCCTGGTGACAGCATTTGGATTTTCATGAGAGCCTCAGAGGTAGTCTTTCAAATGACTTAATTGGGAATGCAGATGGTTCTGCCCAGCTTGACCAGCCCTTATGACAGTTGAGTATGAGGTTTTCTACCATTATTAAGAGTCAGGCATCGCAACATAACTGATAAAAAATTAAGACGAATAAAAAACCAATATAAAGGAATAAATATGTAGGCTTTTTTCATCTTTTCCAGGTACTTGGTGACAGCTTTAATGGGAGCAGACATGAACAACATAATAAAAACTCAAAGACTCAGTGACGATCATGTGCAGTTCCTTATATATCAAGTTTTAAGGGCCCTCAAGGTATTGCATTTTCTCATGGACATTTCCCCATTATAAACATCTATAAATTTCCCTACCTCATTATGCCTCACCTGACATGTTATTAACTATTGTCTGATTGATTAAGGAATTTTGAAAAGATAAAGTTTGAAAGTCAGAAGGAAATGATGAAATAACACAGTTTTTATATTGTTTGATATATACCATTAAAAAAGTTATTAAAAGCATAATTCATGAATGGTCAATTCATCTAAGTATATACATTTTAATTGTTGTATATCTCAAGTGCAATGGCATTGAAACATCACAGTTTTTGTATTGTTGTTTGAAAAACAATGAAAAGTGGCTATTGAAAGCCTACTTAATGTTGGTTTAATTTATCTAAGAATGTACAAATGCAGTACATCTCAAAAGCAATGTGATGCTTTTGGATTAAAATCATGTAAATTTACTCTATACACACTTTAAAGAATAAAACGTTATCTAATTTTTCTTCCTCAGACTATTCTTCAGTACATGTCATATAACAGTACAGCTGTTGTGCAGTTTAAGAGAAACTTTTTAACTTCTGAATTTCCTCACATCTGTGAACAAGCACCTTTTAACCCTTTTACTGCTGGAACCGACTTAATACTTAGAAATATAGAAAATTTTAAATATCTGCTTAACTTTGTTGAAGCAATATACCTAGAGTAGCAAACAGGATAGATCCAGGCCAGTGACCTGTGATCTAACCTGTTTGCTACTCTGTGTATCTTGCTTCAACAAAGTTAAGCAGATATCTAAAATTTTGTAAAGCAAACCAAAAATCTGTTTTTAGAAAATTACCCAGCATTCTTAGGGTTAAAGGTACCTGTTTGCTGGTCTTGGATAAGTTGCTTATCATGGCAATACTTATAATTTTGTGTTCACAACCTGCATTATTGAATCTCTACAACTGGTTAAAATGTGTTTTTTATAAATTGTGTGTAAGACAACTCCATGTGAAATGTATTCAGATGAAACATTCCATATAATTGACAGTAAATGCTCAAATTGAAATCTAATATTTAATATCAATGTTTTTTTTCTTTTTCAGTATATTCATTCAGCAGGTATAATACATAGGGTAAGTGTATTTTTATTATAATGTTCATTTCTGGCCCTTCACTGTTTCACTCATGGAATGTTTGTAATTTGTGCAGATCAAAAGTGGACATTGATATATTTGGATTCTTGTAAAACATCTTTTCATATCAGTCATTTTGTGTTTTTGTCTAACAAACCTGTTGATTAAATATATAAAACACATGGTAAATTTATTTTGTCTTTTATTTTCACAATATGCCTAAAAGCTCACCAATTGGGTAGCATATGCTAAAACAATCAAATTGGGAGGGTCACGTCCTACCCTTACCCTCCCACACCCCAGTACCTGAAAAAATACTTGGAAAGACCCTGTATATTTTGTGTGAATAAGTCAACAGGTTTGAAACTAATATTTTTTGTCACTTGTAAGAGTTTACACTGATGTCAAAGAAGTACTTTATTACTATATAAGCTGAGCACTGCATATGAAATAAAAGGTGAAAGCCACAAGTTTAAGGTGAACATACAATCATTCAATAATCATTATGATTGTGGTATCAAAAGCACCACCATGATATACTCTCATGAGAAATGACTACAAAACTGATTTTATGATGAAATGAAGTACAAAATGCATCCTACAGTATCGTTGTTATAACATTTCATGGACTTAAATTTCTGCTTTCTTGATTTCAGGATTTAAAACCCAGCAATATTGCAGTAAATGAAGACTGTGAACTTAAGGTAAATGAAATATTTCTGTAAACCATTCTGTTACCAGTTGTTTATTTATTTTTATTCAACCTATAAATCTTAATTTATCCTAGAATCTTTCTGAATAGATTATGAATGATAGCTTTGTATTTTAGGAATGCATATGATGCCAGGGCTATAGTTAAATGTGCTTGTTCACAGAAGAGAAAATTAAAAAGTTGAAATAAAATGTCATTTAAAAAATACAGTTTTTGTATTTTTGTTTGATATGCAATTAAGAAAAGCTTGTGGGAGCTTAATAAGTTAGGGAAATATCAAATTCACATGATTAAAGACCTTTACGGGAAACTATATTAACTATTTATAGTAACTATATATTAAGCAGATTGTTGTATTAAAAGGTAAAGGTTTGTTTATTATAGTGTCGCCCCTATTGAAAAGGCCAGCAAGTTTTGACTAATGAGGCTCTTTTCACTGATTATACCTCCCAACTTCCATCACTATGTTGTATATTTGAGTTTTTCTGTGAGATATATATTTAGGGATATTGTTTAATCTTTCTATTCTTTTATATTAATGTGTTTTTTTTCTTTAAACAGGTAAGGTTGTTTGATTGCATGTTCATATCCATCAATTGTTAGGAACATTTTGATTAAAGTATTGAAATTGTGTTTGTTTTGTATTGTTTACAGATATTAGATTTCGGGCTCGCTCGACCAACAGATGATCAAATGACAGGTTACGTAGCCACACGTTGGTACAGAGCCCCTGAAATTATGTTAAACTGGATGCATTATAATAAAACAGGTAGGTCAACTCATCTTTCATTCTTAAATGCAATCTAGCTTGCTTTTGCAACCAAATGAATTTAACAACTCTTTCTACATGCAACCACTTTTTGTTCCCCCAAATATGTTTTAAATGTCATTTGAGTGAATTAACCGCATTCTGTATGTCACAAGACTGCTTATTTAGATTTCCAAATGGATCAGATTTTGTCCATGTAACTCTTATAGTCCTAAGTGTTAAAAGTAATTTGATTAGAATCATCAAAAGACAAGACAAACCATGTGTTAAGTACTAGGTAATAACCATAAACCATAGTCTTGTTTAAAGGCTTTAAGGTCTGCTTTTTTTAACATTACAGCCATACCATTTAATGTTGAATAATTTTCTGGGTTTAGATTTGATTCTGTGTTTAGATTTGATTTGCACTAAAATATTGAATATAATGTGCATGCTTCCTATTGGTGAAACAAAGCAATGTGTTCTTTTAATACAAAAATATGAAATCACATTCTATATTTGACCTATGAGTAAGTGTTGCTTTCCACCAATTGCTATTTCAACTGTATTGGACAACAATGAGTGGTCATTTATTTCAATATTGACTGTTACAAATTGATGTGGATAATTTCTAGTCTATTGTATTTTGACTTCTTGAAAAAAAGGTTCTTCCTTCATTTTTAACATTTTTCCATGCTTCACAAAGGTGTCGAAAATTTAATTAACAACAATTTTTAAGATCATGTTTTAATGAAAGACTTTATCTATTTATGTCATGTTATCAATTTTCAGTTGATGTTTGGTCTGTAGGCTGTATAATGGCAGAAATGTTGACAAGTCGTCCATTGTTTCCTGGCACAGATCGTATCCTTTTTATGCTAAAATTGCTTCTTAAAAAAAGTAATAACTGTAAGATTTGGTTAAGTAATTGCTGAAGAATAGAATACTGGATGCTAGATAGGGACACCATGGTGTAGTGGTAAGAGCCTTAACTTAAACCACTACCAAACAATAAAGACATTTGACCAGTTACTTGCAGAAGTCTATGGAAAACATTGTGGGCAAAGGAGGAATTGCTCTTAACGAGCAATTTCTCCTTTTCCCACAATGTTTTATGCCCTATAAGATGATATTTTTTCAATTTCATCACATTTTAAAATGTCGTCTGCAACTCTTTCAATTTGGGACTGTCCTAAATTTGGCATTTGGTAAAAGCTTAAAGTCATATATTAAACCCTCTTTCAATGATCCCTCTCTGGCACAATTTCTCATATCTGTGCCTTCCAAAGATCCATGATCTTTTGTGTTCATGAACATTTTGCCTTCTGTTTCTTTCATTTTGGACCAGTTACAAATTCTTAATTAGGGAATGGTTAACGATAGAATAAGGCATTTTTTGATTAAAATTGCTTAATTGCATGCACTAAAGACGAGAAGTATAATTTTATAATATTCTTCATGGCCAAGTGCTTAAAGTACAGAACTTGAAATCCATGGCCCCTCTCTGTGTGGGTTCAACTCTCGATGAAGGCATTTGGATTTCATTAGTTTGTCTCCTGAAGTGACTTATGGAATGCCAATAGTTCTACTCAGCTTGACCAGTTCATGTGGGCAGTTGAGTTTGGGTCTTTCTCCATCTTTAATTTAAGAGTGGGGCATCACAAAATAAATGAAACAATGTTGATGGGGTGTACAAACCAACATAAGTATATAAAGAACAGAGTAAAGAGTGATGTTAATATGATTAAAGATGTATGTCTTGAATATGCTTGTCCTATGCATATTACCCCATACATGTATAAGGTTTGCATAGAAATATAGAAATCAAATAGTATTTGTTGATATACCTGTTAATCTTGGACATTGAGGGCTACACGTTGCCTTGTCCATTTAGAAATGCCACATAGGTTTAGCTTAGATTTGTTTCCTTAATCAAGTAAGACATTGATCAACTGACACGTATATTATCATTGCTTGGTAGTCCGAGTGACAAAGTTCTTGACAAAATAAGTAGCAAGGAGGTAAAGACTGCCTTTAGCTTGTGCCTGTACACCTTTGGATGTAGTAAACTAATACAAGATGTATTTAACTTAGCATGTCTTTGTTCTTACCATGTACTAGCTTAATGATATGTTAAGATAGAATACCAGTAATCTGCCATTCTTTCGTCTGATTGATCATTCCCAGTTTATCAGGGCACTGAAGCAAGTAGATTTCGACCCTGACACAGCTTAAACGAGGACAACTGAAGTAATCCTTTGATAGGATCAGTTTCAAAATTAGGATTACTGGTATTTAACCTTTGCATTTTGCATCTTGTTGTTGATACATCTAAAATAAAGTCCGTTTGGAGGAACTGCTTATTTTGAAAGAATTAGCCATTTTGTCCTATTCTCACAACATAATCTAACCTCCTCTGTAGCATGCATTTAGAAATTCATAGATTGACAAAAATTTAATTCAAAATTAAAAAGTGGTCTACATAAGGAGGTTACAAGGGTGTTTTTTTACCTGCAGAGTTTCTAAAACTTCCTACATGTCCTGCATGGCCCTGTGGATATGGGGGTTAACTTAGAACTTGGGGGTCCTGGGCTCGAGACTGACTGCCACCTTTGGTTTTGTGGGAGTGACATTTGGCTAGTCATTTTAGAACCATAGCCCAGTACTGGTGGATCCAGGAAAGCTGAAACATAACTGAGAAATTGTTGATATGGTGTTGAACACCATACAACACAATCCAAAAGTACTTGACAATTCCTATTTTGACAGAGGCTGTTCCAAAAATGCATTCAATAAATTCTATCTTTCCATGACAAAAATTTTCACAAGTTTCAGAAGTTTCCAATGAAGACCACATTATATGGTTTAGAGATATCGTATTGAAAAGACATCAAACATACTAGCTGCAACAGAGCTAAGAAAACATTGTTACAAAATGAAAATTTATTCATTCCAAACATGCTTTCTCTATGTTTTATTTCTTCATTTTGATTTCAAATAAGCTCCTGCAAAACATTTCAAGTCTTTTTGTATTACATTTTTGGATAAACATTTTTGCTTAGTTTCTGGAATAAAAGATAAACCTTTAGTTTACAGTTGGGTAATTTGTTTTCGCTTATGAAATCAGGTAGCGAATTGGAAAGAACATGTACACAGTGTTGGCGAGGAAGTATTACACTCATGGATAGGTTCACTGACTTCCACAACAATAGAACACTCCACCTTTATTTATGAATGATATTGATATCAACTCTTATGAACAGGGGTGGCGAAATCTGAGTATGATTTGCTTGTCTGTAAATGCCAAATCTGTTTTTGCACTTCTCTGAATAATGATTATATACATGTAGTAATGTTTAGTACATTTTCACTTGTCTGTTTACCGTTTCCCAAACAACAATTTTTCTACTGTCCCAAATTGAAAGAGTTTGCAGACGACATTTCAAAATGTGTTGAAATTGGAAAACAATCTTCTGATATTGCAGAAAACCTTGTGGGAAAAGGAAAAATTGCCCACCACGAGCAATTTCTTCCTTTTCCCATAATGTTTTCTAAAGTCGTCTGCAACAAAGTGGTCAAATGTCGTTTTTGTTTTGGAAAGGGTTAAGGCTTTAGGGCGACCTTTGCAATACAGACAGTTGTTTTTGCAACTCCTGATAAGCTAAGTAATAAAGACAATTGATTTTGGCATCTCTGCTTATTATATAATTATTTGTCATTGAAACGAGGGATACATGTGTATGTTGTGAACTGTTTTATGCATAGCTTGTATTCCTTAACCTTGTCCAGATATTGATCAGCTAACAAAAATATTGTCCTTGGTTGGCTCGCCATCCCAGAAAATACTAGCAAAAATCAGCAGCGAAGAGGTAAAACATTTAATAAATTACAATCAGAAAGTAACTTCACTATTTTGAGCCATTCCTGATGGATGGTGTTGGATGACACCCAACCCATTTCTTTTAAAATTATAATCTTTTAATGATCCTGGTTTAGTATCCAGGAAGCAGTAATCGAGAATGAATTTAATAAGCTTTAAGCTACAGTCACAATCAAGGTAAAATAAATAAGTGTAAACTGAATGATCCTCCAGCATAAGACTTTAGAAACCATAAAGACACAAGGATAAATTGCTTGTTACAAGCAATATCTCTATTTGTTATAGTGGTTTGTACCATTAATAATTAAAATGTCATCTGCTGATTATTTTTGATTTACTTGTTTATGAAAAAATGGCATATCCCTGCTTAAATGTGTTGGTTAAAGAGCATTGGAATCATTCTGGCATAAGAAGAACTTGCTTGTGATGGACTTTTACAATGTCCATATGTATCAAAGAGTTTAAGCATTATTGTCTAGTTTTATATCAAAATATATCTGCACAGGCTATAAGCCCATGTTGGAATAAATAATTGGTTGAAATTGAAAGCGACAGCAGCTGACAATTTCTATCAAGAAGAAACATTTTCTTGATGGTATTGGTACAGTTGTTCACAAGGAACAATATATGGGCCGCATCACGCGAAAAGGGGCACTCGGACATAGCAAACAGTGTAGCCCAGACCAGCCGCCACGTAACTGACGTGGTGGCTGGTCTGGGGCTACACTGTTTTCCATCTTAGAGGACATCCAGTTATACCTTTAAATAAATACAAATGATAACTTTCGTGACTAGATGCTGGAATAATAGCGCTAAGAAAGAGCTGAGTCAGCGGTTTTTATTTATGTCCGAGTGCCCCTTTTCGCGTGACGTGGCCCATATATCTTTTTGTCGCAGTGGTGTCTGAAGTCGGTTGCAGCGGATACCGCAAAATCAAGTATTATTGTGTAAGGGGTTGTCAAGGAAACCACTTTTTTAATGGGACATTGAAGCAAAGCTAGCTCTTATACCCATAAATGCTTGATAGACTTAGAAAATATTCAGTGATGAACCGTTTTGTTATTATTGTGTAAGGGGTGGTTGAGGAAACCACTTTTTTAATGGGACATTGAAGCAAAGCTAGCTCTTATACCCATAAATGCTTGATAGATTTAGAAAATATTCAGTGATGAACCGTTTTGTTATTATTGTGTAAGGGGTGGTTGAGGAAACCACTTATTTAATGGGACATTGAAGCAAAGCTAGCTCTTATACCCATAAATGCTTGATAGACTTATAAATATTCAGTGATGAACCATTTTGTTATTATTGTGTAAGGGGTGGTTGAGGAAACCACTTATTTAAGTAAATTGAAGTACCTAGCTCTTATGACAATAAATGCATTTACATACATTTATATGAAAGAAAAATAATTTGCTTATTTGTCTCTTGTTTATTTGATTCAAATATTGCTGATCCAGTCATTCCAGGTTTTTGTTTCAGACCATATACAGGATTTAATATATTAAATATTGACATATACATGTTTTGACTAACAACCATAAAGATATTGAACATGTTTACAATAGACATCTAGCTTTCTTATACAGGATGTTTTAGATGACAATGTCTGCCTTGATTATGAAGGAGAAATAATGGCTCAATAGGTTGCTATTTTGAAAATAGGTGTCTTGCGAATTGCTCCAATTTGAAATTCATAATGTTAAGTTATTACAATATATCTTAACTTTTGTTAATTTCTGAACTCAGTCAGTTGCTTGTAAGGAATAGTATCAAATTAACACCTCAGGCCACATTTTATCATCTTTCAGCAGAAAAAAGCCTTGTGGCAAAAGGGGAAATTGCTTGTCAAAAGCAATTTCTCCTTTTGCCACAGTGTTTTTTCAATCTATTCACATTATCACAACAGCAGAACTGAAACATCTTAACATGTTTAAAAAGTTTTTCTGAAGTGGTCTGCTTCAATTAAGTATGTCATCTGAAGGTGGTTTAAAGTTAAGTTAGTACTGTAAAGTTTTTAGAACATGGCTTGGTAGGACGTGATACCAATGGAATTCTTATGAAAAGTTGAAATGAAAATGGATCAACTGAATCTGTTTCCTTAATTATTTTTTCTGATTCCTTGACTTGTACCCTCCATCCACATCATCATAATGCGCCCTAAATGACCTTAGCTGTCGATGCGCCTTAAAACACCATTCATTCATTCATTAGACTTGTACCCTGTTTTGCATGTCATGTTTGATTTTTTAAGTTTTTTGTTTTGTTAAAGGTTTGACATTATTGACAGGTTTCAGGAGATAACAGGAGGACAGAACTGGATGTATTGTGTTAATATAGGGGTATAGTAAGGGGAAACAATGATGTTAATATAGGGGTATAGTAAGGGGAAACAATGATTTTAACCCTTACAATGCTGGATAGTTTTCTAAAAATAGATTTTTGTGTTGTCTGCTTTCCAAAACCTTATATATCTGCTTAATTTTGATGAGGAAAGATACTCACAAAAGCAAACGGGTTAGATCACAGGCCAGACGCCAATTTACTTGGCAGCTGTCCTGGATCTAATCTGTTTGCATAAGCATGAAGTCAGGTCCAGCACGAAGTCAGGTCCAGCACTATAAGGGTTAAAACATTTGCTAATTTTTCTTCACAATATTTCTGAGAAATACTTATTTTGTTCTCATTTCCTGATGATTTTGATAAATCTTACTAGTTCCTGTTTATTTATGAAACTGAAGTAGGCAAAAGTTTGCTATATAAAAAGTTTTTGAAAACACTTCTTTGCTTGAAATTGTTTTAAGTATGATTTGATTGTTACTATATCTTACTCTATTGGTTGTATTTTAACATGTGTGTAATATTGGGCTTACATGACAGTTAGCAGCTTGATTATGTTTGTCCTTAATACAAAATAATTTGTCCCTTTTGTATGATGAATTGCACTTTTTATGAAATGTCGCCCCATATCTTTCCCTATTCTTGCCGTCCTTTTTATGGTTGGATTTTGCTCCCTCTTTCCCAAGCTGCTTTTCAATTTTTGCTTGCAGTTTGGTATTTGTAGAAATTGGTATAAATGCAGTTACCTCACTGCAAAGACCTTTTCGTATTTGTTTTTATGACACAAAAATCTATTTTTAGATAATAACCCAGCATTCTAAGGGTTAAAGATCCTGTTCCAAGACACTACCACATTTCAAATATTTCACAGGATGTAAATTAAAGATCACTGTTGACATTGAGACTCTTTAACCCTTTACCAAACGTTAACTTTTCGACTGTCCCTAATTGAAAGAGTTTGCAGACAACATTTCAAAATGTAATGAAATTGAAAAAAAATCCTCTGATAGGGTAGAAAATATTGTGGGAAAAGGAGAAATTGCTCGATAAGAGCAATTTCGCCTTTTCCCACAATGTTTTCGAGAGTCGTCTGCAACAAACTGGTCAAATGTCGTTATTGTTTGGTAATGGGTTAAATTGGTTTCTAAATCTGCAACATAGAAGTTGATGAAAAGGAGATGAGGGGAGTATCAATAATCTATTTTTCTGTATCATAATAGGTTTGTGATACCATTTTATTCGTAGGAGACGTCTTATTCAAGAATTATTAAAACTCTATCTGTGACATCGTCCATATAAGAGTTTAAACACCTTGTCAAGAAGCATCATAGTTGTGCATTTCATTTAAGGCCAGGAATTACATAAAACATTTGCCGAAATGGGAGAAGCAAGATTTTAGGAAGGTTTTCCAAGGAGTGAACGCCCAGGGTTTGTATGCCTTTCCTTCGTCCTTCTTACCATCGTAGTAGACATTCTCACCCCCTTACCTCAACCCATCCTCATACACACTGTTGTTGTTCATACTGAAGTCAACATTAGGGGGGGTGGGTGAGCATTGTTATTCCAGATAAAAACAGGGTTAATTCACCAAGTCATGTTGTTGCTTGTACTAAGAGAGGTATGTTTCACTTTTATAGTATAATTTGAATGACATGGTGAATGTTATAAAACATACTTCATATTGGTTGTGGTCATCAAGCATGCATAGTCCAAAACATTACAATGCTTGCTAAAAACTGATAAAAGAATATTACTTTTGGTACCTCTTTTAAACCTTTTAGACCTTTGGTTGGTCTAACATTAGTTGATTTAGGAAAGAAAAACATTGAATGTGATCTTAATTAATTTGTTTCTTTGATGGTAGAATAGACGTAGTAGAATTGGATATGAAATCCCCACAAAGGATTTTTGTGTGAAATAGCTGTATGAAAATACTACACTGTGTATGAGGATCTTTAGTTAATGAGTGTTTTTTTATGTATATAAGTATGTCTGTAATCTAACATACAAATGCCAAATTCAAAACATTTGCAGCAGTTGTTGCAAAAAAAAATGATGTGGAAACAATTTCTTTTTAAATTCTGTTACTGGTTTCATCTGATGTTTAAAAACTGATGAATTAGGGGTGATTACATTTCACCATTTGATGTTAACGGCGACAGATGTTTTTGATTTTGGCAGTTCATTAAATTTGATACAGGAAAAGGGTTGAGTTCACATTAAAGCTATCCTTAATTAAACTCTATTTTAGGCTCGTAATTACATTAAACAACTGCAACATTGGGAGAAACAATGTTTTAAAAAGGTGTTTGAAGGCGCAAATCATTTGGGTTTGTATTAGAGAGGTCAAGCATACAGATAATCTAGCCTAGTACCAGTATAAGCTTCTTCTTAGAGTTAATCCCCTCTTTCTCTTTGCACTAATGTACCAATACTTTACTTTTATGATGTCATATACATATTACTTTTATAAGTCAATAAACTAAAGAATTTGTTTTTGACACTAACTGTTTCTGCAGAATTGTATCTGCAATTTAATCTGACTCTCAATGATAGAATGAACTCTGCACTTAAGTATCACAAACTGTTACCATGGATTGTATTATATTTGAGAGAAGTCTTCATTTTTAAGTCTTCCTTTTAAAGATTGGAATTTTGTTGTGAAAGCATTGGTTCTTTTTATTGAAAATGATTTCCCTGTTCAATCTGAGTCAATCTTTGTCAACCCTCACACTGTTACAAGGCTCAAAGGGGCCTTGGTGACTTCCTACGTGAGAATTCGTAATGTGACCAGAGTGAAGAAACAACAGTCAACAAAATAGTATAAGGATATTTTTAGGGGTTAAAATATACATGTATGCTTGAAGACAATGTAAAAAAGGTTAAATAGCTTCTCACGGTGGTTATAAATGTTTGCATCAGATTTATTTAAGTGAGGTTTTATGGTGAATGGGCTTAACCCATTACTAAACAATAACGACATTTGACCACTTTGTTGCAGACAACTCTGGAAAACACTGTGGGAAAAGGAGAAATTGCTGTTATCTTTTTCTGCCCTATCAGAAGATTGTTTTTCAATTTATCACATTTTGAAATGTCGTCTGCAAAATCTTTCAATTAGGAACAGTCGAAAATTTGGCGTTTGGTAAAGGGTTAATAGTTCAAATAGATGCTTGATTCACCTTTCATCTAATAGAGACTTCCTTCTGCTCTTCAGTGTTTAATTTGACAACTGAATATGTGAACAAAATGCAAAACAACAACAGTTAATTAAGTTTTCAGAAAATATCTTGGAACAATAAAAGAATTTTGCTTTTTGAAATATGCATGTTAAGGAAAGAGAGCTTACATAAACACTGTTTGCTGCAAAATCTGCGATTTTATTGTCAGCCACAGCAGATTTGATAAAAGATACAGTAGTTTGTGTAGTATTTCGAGTTTGTCTGCTTTTTCTCTCTATGCTAGGGAAAGGAATGACTGGCTTGATGAGGTAAAATCCTGTTGCATGCTTTATTGTCCAATTGACAAACTCAAGTGTCTTGCGCTCTCCTTTGCCACTTGAATCTTTACAATTACATGTGGTTTTATGTACATGTAATAGTTTTTACAAGTAAGTTGGCCAAAATAGGAATGAAGTACAGCAAAGAAATAGGGTTTGTCTGTTCAGTTAAAGATGGTGGAATGAGGATAGTACACATTTTATTAAGAAAGGAATTGTTTTGATGTTGCTGGCATATGATCAGTGTTGTCTTTTCAAGCAAAGACTTATATAAAACATACAAATGAAATCCGTTTCAAATGCAAGACTATGCTGTTTCCCTTTTTTGGTGTATCAGAAAGAAGTAGGAAGTGATTAACATATAATATATGCTACTAATTTTTTTTTCTTTTCTCTTTTTAATTTCAATTACTAAGCAATGGGTTGAAAGGCATACATAGTTTAAAAATAATTCGGACAGCATTCAGTTGCTCATATTTTTGAATATATTTACCTTATCACATGAAATATAACAATTTCTTTTATGATTGTAAACTTTCTACAATCCTTTTTTATTTCTTTTCCTTGTCAAACATGGAGAAGACAAGGCTAAGATTTCATGTCTGTATACTGATTCAACATTTTATTGAGCTGTCTAAATTTGAGTAATTTGTAGTGAAGAGTAATTAAACTGACCAGTAATAGCAGAATGATTTCTTGGATAAAAACCTCATTCATTAAATCAAGAGTAATTGAGTATGATATCCAAAAAGTTTTATTTTCTCACAATGAATTCAACTATCACTTATTGTGAAGGAGTTTAAAATTTGCTTGCACCGTTGCTTAATTCAGCCCACTTAACCCATTACTAAACAAGCACAGCATTTAACCAGTTTGTAACAGACAGCTTTGGAAAACATTGTGGGAAAAGGAGAAATTGCTCTTAACAAGCAATTTCTCCTTTTCCCACAATGTCTGCTCTATAAGACAATAATTTTCTAATTTCATCACATTTTGAAATATCGTCTGCAAACTCTTTCAATTTGGGACAGTTAATATTTTGGCATTTGATAATGGGTTATTCCTATGCATGTTAGCTAGATAATCTAACACCCCATCGCTTTGTACACACCACAGAGTCTTCACAGTCAGAAATGTACTCAACAATTGTAGTTTGTAATTGTTTATCATATATTTGTATATATGGTATACATGTTATATCATATACAAGGGTTCTGTCTGGCTGAGTGGTTAAAGTTGCTTGGTCACAGATGAGAAAATTTGAAAGTCAGAAATATATGTTGTTGAAATAATACAGTTTTTGTATTGTTGTATAATATACAATTTAAAGTAGTTATTGAAAGTATAATGTACTGCTTAAATACAGTAGATCTCAAAACCGTTGCAAGTTGCAATGCTTTATGATCTATACATATGAATTCACTGTAAACTGGCTCTAAATACTTAATTAGATATGAACTAATATTGCTTGCAATGGCTCTGCTCCTGTGTATATCTTACAAAAAACCTCAGCTGTTGTAACGTTTTAAGGATATTAAGTTTTAATTTACAAACTTCTTTTCATTTGTGAACAAGCAGCCTTAAGGTGGTGGACCTGTAACCCAGGGTCGCAAGTGTCCTTTGGCAAGAAACTTCCCAACCCTAGCCTAGTATAAGTGTACTCTGGGAAAGTTGTAAGATTACTGAAAACCTTTTGCTTGGCGCTAAATTCCATGGGAAAAGAAATTTTCATGAGCGTGACTGTTGATAGTCACTTGGCCGTATAGACATTTTCCTTAATAGGAATAAACTTTATGAGTTGATAGATCTATGAAAACTCTGATAGGTGTGTAATCTGGACACGTTCCTCCTTCCTTTCATATTTTATCACATTTGTAACGCATGACTCAAGAAAATTTTGTAAAGAAATGCTCTTTAAAAAAAAGTCACATCACTTTTTTTTCTAAAAATCAAAGATAATTTTATTTTTGATACTTCATCTTTGTCATCTGCTTCTTTTAGGTTTGGCCTGTCCCAAATTCCAAAATGAAGGAATGGGTTTAGGGACAAGAGACATGCAAGGTAGTACTGTATGGATGGATAATGGTTTTGAGCACATAATCTGGTGTTGAGTGCATTGAGTCTAACCATCATCTTATAAGGATTTCATGACTTTCTTCAATTGAAAGCTTTTCGAGGATTCATTGCATGACTATAGTAAGTGCTTCATAAACATGAAGTACTTACTATAGTATTGCACTGAACCCTCAATTTGCTACTATGTGATATGAGTTCTGAACTAGAAATCACATGGTGCCTCTAACTGTGGGTTCAAATCATGAGGGATCTTAATACAATTTCCACTAGAGGTAGTCTTCTGGCACACTTACTGAATGCTGATAGTTTTTAAATCTTTATTTACTCTTTTGGGCAGAAGAGTAGCATTTACTGATCTTTATCCATTCATTATGAACTAGGCATAGCAATTTATCTGGAAAATTGGTCATGTAAGACTTCAATAAGCAAATTAGAGGTATTTTTAACCCTTACATCACTGGAGCTGACATCATGCTTATGCAAACAATCATGCTTATGCAAACAGGTAAGATCCAGGCCAGCCACCAAGTAAATGGGTGGCTAGCCTGTGATCTAACCTGTTTGCGGCTCAAAGTATCTTTCCTCATCAAAGTTAAGAAGATATATAGGTTTAAGAAAGCAGACAACACTAAAATCTATTTTAATAAAATTACCCAGCATTCTAAGGGATTTAGTGGGAAACATTTTCGTTATAGTGTAATCCATTTTAAAAGAGATGAATATTTGAAATCGTTTACTGTGGCTGTGGTTCAATAATAGTGTGAAAAAATGGGTTTCATACGGTATCATTTTGAAAGCCTTTATTTGGCTGACAAACCAAAGTATGCAGATTTTTGGGTTCAAAAATACCGGGAGCATACATTGATAGTGTTCAATCTTGCACAATTTATTAAATTATTGTACAGTGTTTATGGGGTAGATCGCAAAAGCAATGTCACGCTTTTAATTCAAGATACATGTTAACTCACTGTATACATATTGTGAAAAGAAAAATGCTGTAAAATCTTCTGTTTGACATAAATTGATACTCGAACAGGTATAAATCCTATTGTATTTCAGAAATATATATTTAAACAGGCATAGATCATATTATTTGTCATAAATTGATATTCCCCTCCTTTAACCCATTACCAAACAATAACGACATTTGACCAGTTTGTTGTAGACAACTCTGGAAAACATTGTGGGAAAAGGAGAAATAGAAATTGCTCGTTAAGAGCAATATCTCCTTTTCCCGTGATGTTTTCTGCCCAGCAGAAGATTATTTTTCAATTTCATCACATTTTGAAGTAAACATCTGCAAACTCTTTCAAATTGGGACATTTTTTTTAAAGGATTTAATGTTTATTTCCATTTCTCAAAAGTAATAATTCACTTTTTTGCTACCTACCGCCTGATACCATTATGTGATGAAGATTAATGTTATGTTTACCATTACAGCGGTGGATTTACTCGAGAAGATGCTGGATTTAGATGCAGACACGCGCATCACCGCTGTACAGGCCCTGGAGCACCCATATCTAAAACAATACGCTGACCCGTCCGATGAGCCAACCGCAGAGCCATATGATCAGTCCTTCGAAGAAGTGGAGCTTGATATACCTCAGTGGCGTAGTAAGTACAACTTGGAGAGTGCCAATGGTTATTCCGGGCTTGAATAAGTCTCTATGAACAATTCAGTATTGGGTCATCCTCGGTCATTTAGATTCGGGCATTATAACATAAATGGAATAATGTAAAGGTGAAGTTAAACCCCATATGAATAAATAAATACATCAAATGGATAAATTATATGCTACTGCCTGATACCATTCGTTGGATAAGGTTATTATTACATGCCATGGTTCTTCCCTGCTTGAAGAAGTCCTTATGGACAGGTGAGCGTGGGGTCTTCCATTATCTTCAAAAGTCATGCATTACAATATAACTGAAGTAATGTTCATGCTACGTAAAAAACTATGAATAGAAAGATGAGGTAAAAACTTTCCCTCTGAAGCTCATGGTGCATATTCAGATCATTCCCATTCTGATTCCAGTTAAATTTAGGGGTCCTGTGTGGCCCAGTTGTTAAGTTAGCAGAGTTATGTCTTAGGGTTCCCGGCTTCGAGCCACACCAACACCTCTGGTTTCGTGGAAGTAACATTTGGCAAGTCACTTTAGAGCCCAAGCCTATAGTACTGGTGGATCCAGGAAAGCTGTTACATGACTGAAAAAATTGTCAATTTATAACTTGCCTACTTGTGGAAGTGCTTTATGTTTATAAAATAGTAGCCTTTTAACCCCTAGAATGCTGGAACCGACTTCATGCTTATGCAAAAGAAATCTCAGAGTAGCAAACAGGTTAGATCACAGGCCAGCTGCCAAGAGAGTGTCGGCCTCCAGACGCAAGGGTTGTGGGTTCGAATCCTGTGAGGAGTGGGTTCCTCCTTGCCTCTTTTCATTAACCCTTTACCAAACGTCAAATTTAAGACTGTCCCATATTGAAAGGGTTTGCAAATGACATTTGAAAATTTGTTGAAATGGGAGAATAATCTTCTGATAGTGGAGAAAACATTGTGGGAAAAGGAAAAATTGCTATAACGAGCAATTTCTCCTTTTTTCCCACAATGATTTCCAGAGTCATCTGCAACAAAGTGGTTAAATGCCGTTACTGTTTGGTTATGGGTTAATCCGCATCCGGTGGGAGTACTGGTTATCTATCCAGGAAACAGAGTCGTGAGTGATTGATTTAAGTTGTAAGAACTTGTTTCACAATTTATGTAAAATAAACAAGTTTCAACTAAGATAAGCAGGTTTTGCTTTAATGTCCCTATTATTTTTTTTCAGAGCTAGTCTACGATGAGGTACAGTCCTTTGTGCCGTCTCCAAACGAGCCTATGTAAAAAGTCGATATCACTTGAACTGCATCACAACTCCTCCCACCAAGCACCTGGCCATCCCATGATCCTTCATGCTGACCCAGACTAGTTGAATCCATCGTAACAACGGATAGAGAATCAACCCACCTTTCTTTTGATTTCATGGCTGCCATGCTATGTTAAATGACTTCTATGGTTTTTCTTCGGATTGATAATTAAACCTTTGCAATATTTTAGTTTTTGAGACAGGCCTTAATTTAAAGCTATGGCAAATCACATTTATCAAGCTTGATGCATGATGTATTTTGGTGTTGTTGGTAATAAATTATTGTGATAAAAAGATGAATTGCTTCTGTTTTGAGTAATTTCTCTTTTTTTCACAGCAGTTTTTATTCCCTGCTGTAGTTGTTTTTAAGTTAACAGGTTTATGTATGTTTGAAGTTATGGGACAGCCACAAATTACATTAATAAGTGTAGATAATGATTTTGAATGGCATGTATAATATGATATCAATTTTTATTTTGAAATGAGCACAGTGCATGCAATAAATCACTTCTTTATTTGAAACAAAGGCTTAACCTTTTCCCAAACAATAACGACATTTGACCACTTTGTTGCAGACGACTTTAGAAAACATTGTGGGAAGAGGAGAAATTGCTCGTAATGAGCAATTTCTCCTTTTCCCACAATGTTTTCTGGCATATCAGAAGATTATCTACCAATTTCATCACATTTTGAAATGTCATCTGCAAACTCTTTCAATTTGGGACAGTCGAAAAGTTGTTGTTTGGGAAAGGGTTAATGCCTTTGGTAGTCTCCCGACTGACTTACAGAATGCCTGCCATGAGCCTGCCATCCCTAAAGGACTGAGGCACTGTTGACATGTTGTAAAAATCTAATAAAAACAAATTCAAATGTATAATACCAGATAGAAGCAATAATTGGTCAATAATATTTTGGTGTTTTTGATAATCTGATTATTTTGCTTTTTTTTTCTATTTTGTGTTCTAATAGCATTTTATAGAGTCTGCTGTTGATAAAAAAAAAAGATAACTAAGTGAGAAATGAATGGAGGAATGATGTATTTTTGTTTCACTGTATTTTCATGACTTTTTTGTACAATATGGATACATCAATATACTGTGTGCTATGTTTGATACTTTTTGACAAATATAATTTAAAACAGCCCTTTTTTGTATTTGTCTCACTATGCCTACTTTTGTACATATTTTTTCAGCTTAAATAAGAAAATGTTATTTACCCTCTTTTTAATAATGGCATACCTAAACACACCTTAAGCAAATCTTAACACACCTTAAAGGTGTGTTCATAGATGAGATCATTTGAAAGTCAAAATAAAATGTCATTGAAACAGTACAGTTGAAAGAATGCTTGAATCAGAAAGTGTCAAGATATCTTTATATGTACAATCTATGTTCAGTAGATTTCGAAACTTGTGCATTGAATTTGAATTTAAATACATATTAATGCTTTGTATACAGGCTCTAAAAACTTGAATAGAACTTATTTTAGTTCCAGTGTCTATTCTCCAATGTGCATCATATGGCTATACAGCATCTGTATAGTTTTAAAAAAATTTAGTTTTAACTTCAAAATTTTCTAACATCTGTGACCAAATCGAACAAAAAGCATGCAATAAGCAATATTTCTCTTTTTCATATTGAACTAATATTGACCTAATGTCACAAAGAAGTTATCATTTGAGAAGAAAGAGTGGCAGCTGAAAAGCTATTTTGCATTCTTACCTAGAGAGTTCAGTTACGGCTCTACACTTTCTGATTTAATCCTTAGAATGCTGGGTAATTTTTCTTTAAAGATTTTTGTGTCTTCTGCCTTCCAAAATCTTTAATATTTGCCTGATTTTGTTGAGGAAAGATACCCAGAGTTGCAAACAGGTAAGATCATAGGCCAGCCGACAATTTATTTGGTTCCAGCACTATAAGGGTTAAGTTTCTCACAGCTGCATGGAATTAATACCATTTCATATTGAATTTTTATTATTTTTTATGCAATGTTTTGACATTTCAAGGGCTCAATGCAATTAATAGCAAGTCCTTGTTGTTGATGGGTTTTTTGTTGAGATTTCATTAGGCTTGCATTGAAACCTCAATATGGTGTTAAGTACAGTAAAACCCATAATTCAAAAAACCTTACACTAAAACCTCCATGTGACTTGGGGTGAAGGAAAGTGGGCAATTGAAAGTAATACAACAAAACAAAATGTTGTTAATAATGGGCAAATTATTCACTTGTTACAAAGATTACTTTTTTCGTTGATCAATTTGATTTTCCTTTGCATTTACTTTTTCATGGATAGTTTTCACAACTTTTATGAAACTATGAACATTTCTCCATTAATAAACTGCCCTCTCAACTATGAACATTTCTCCATTAATAAACTGCCCTCTCAACTATGACTTCTAATCAGAAATGATGTGAACATGAAAAATTGTATGAATTACTGATAAAGATAGATGCACTTTTCAAAAAACTTCAAAGAAAATCATTATGATGTTTATTTAACAAATCTCATCATTTGTAATTATCATTTTGATTTTGCTTTTTAGAGAAAGATAGAAGTCGCCTTTGATAAAATACACATATATGTACATATGTCATTGATTTATATTGTGAAGTTGAAATTAAAAACTTTGTGGGCTAGTAGAAGCCCTTACAGTTTTACACCTTATTTCTTGATTAAATCTGTAGACAAACATTGTTATAGTATGTGTCAAGAGGATAACTTTCTGATTTTATGTCTAAATAAGTCTGATAAAAGTTTTTTATTATGAGCCATCATTTTTCATGTACTGTATAGGAATAACCAAACAATAAGGAAATTCGACCAGTTTGGTGCAGACAATTTTTGAAAACATTGTTGGAAAAGGAGAAATTGCTCATAATGAGAAATTTCTCCTTTTCACACAATGTTTTCTGAGTTATCAGAAGATTTTTTCAATTTCATCACATTTATAATTTCGTCTGTAAACCCTTTCTATTTGAAACAGTTGAACATTTGGCTAAGATTTAGGTAGTGGTTGATGTCTAAATTAGATATAAGCTGTTCACTAGAAAGAGGTAATTTTGAATTTGAAAGGGTGGTCTCCATGGCATAGTAGTTTGGGAGCAGAACTTTAAATCACACAGATCCTCTCCATGTGGGTTCAAATCCTGGTGACAACATTTGGATATTTGTGAAAGGTACTACTGACTTACAAAATGGCTAGGGCTCTATCTGGCTTGTTCAGCTCTTGTGGGCAGTTGAGTATAGGGTTTTTCTCTATAAAGATTAAGGTATTGCAACATAACTGAAATAATGTTGAAACGATGTAAAACCCATATAAATACAAAAATGAATATGAAAAGTATTTTAGGTATTTGAACATTTGTAACCCATAAGTCCTTTGATTCACAAGTTAACCCTAACTTTATACAGTCTTGTCTTAATTCACCTGCAGTAGAACACTACATAAAACAATAATGGCAAAAAAACAGAAATTGCTTAATAAATCCTTAGAATACTGGGTAATTTTCTGAAACTAGATTTTTGTGACGTCTTCTTTCCAAAACCTTAAATATCTGCTTTATTTTGAATAGGAATGATACTCTAGGGAGCAAACAGGTTATATCACAGGCCAGCTGCCAATGAACTTGGCGGCTGGCCTGTGATCTAACCTGTTTGCATTAGCATGAAGTCAGTAGCAGCACTATAAGGGTTAGGGAAATAAAAAAAATCCTGAATAAGAATTCGTCAGTGTAATTCCTTTTATTGCTATTTTTCCTATTTTATTTGAAAAAAGGACAATGTGATTTATTGAAAGTTACAATAGTTTATTATGAGCAAACGAATTGGTATGGGTTCAGCAGGGACATTTTCCCTTTTTGTGTTATTAAATGAATTGTATCGAATTTGAGGAAGTCCGAGAACATATTGACAGATGTATATCAAAACATACGATTATGGATTTGTTAGTACAGGGTTCTGTTTTGAAATTTCTATCAAGATAATTGAAGATTGATTGTTATATTTGTTTATTATGCTTGTAGAGTAATAGTATCTATTCCATTGAATATAGAATCATTATGTTAAACATTTTGTAGTAACTGAAGTATCTTGTTTGTTGTTTTTGTAACACCTTTTATCCGAAGTTTTTGGACCCTATTCCACTCATTCAGAATTTTCCAACCATTTCCTATAGCGAATATTGTAGGACCGGAACGCGTTTGCTTCTTATTAGCCCTTATAGTGCTGGAACCGACTTCATGCTTATGCAAACAGGTTAGTTCCAGGCCAGCCGCCAAGTTAATTGGCGGCTGGCCTGATCTGACCTGTTTGCTACACTGAGTAACTTTCCTTAACAAAATTAATCAGATATTTAAGGTTTTGGAAAGCAGATGACACAAAATCTATTTATAGAAAATTACCCAGCATTCTAAGGGTTAAGATGTTTCCTCCGTTTTTGAAATATTTTTGAGCATTGCCCAAGGAGAGAGAGCGTCACCGATGTTCAAGTCACAGTGTGAGAACGCGCTTTTGAAACAGTTCACACTTTCTGAAAGCACAGCACTAGGTACTGTCTAAATTCTATATAGGCCTATTCCTCTGGCATTTAACACTTGCTCTATAACAGTACGGTAACGTGTAACCTTTGTTTTCTCCAATATAAGCTAAGTGAACAGAAGCTACTACATACATGTACTAGTGAAAACGTCACAATAGTGCACCCGTCTTTCATCAGTACGAGCTCAAAAGTGGGCTAAAATCTGTAGTTAGGTGCGTCGTCGTATTTACCAATACTGGCACTTAACCCTTTCCCAAACGCCAAATTTTCGACTGTCCCAAATTTAAAGAGTTTGCAGACGACATTCTAAAGTGTGATGAAATTGAAAAGTTTTCTTCAGATAGAGAAGAAAACCTTAAGGGAAAAGGAGAAATTGCTCTTATCGAGCAATTTCTCCTTTTCCCACAATGTTTTTCAGAGCTGTCTGCAACAAACTGGTCAAATGTCTTCATTGTATGGTAATGGGTTAAAAGACGGAAATCATTCACGTTGATGGCCTATTCTCACTATCGAAAGCCTTTTGGAAATCTATGAAGTTGGCATAGACTGTAGCATTCCACTCGTGGCTCCGTTGAATTACCTGACGAAGCGCAAATATCTGGTCGACACAGGACTTACCTTTCCTGAAACCCACCTGATTCTTCCTCAGAAGCTGAAATATGCCTTGCCGATAGTATGTTGATGATCACTCCGCTTAAAATCTAGCATGAGGCCTTGGTCCATTCATACCCTAGTGCGGCAGGCCTGGATCTTACATTTGTGCATTAGCATGAAGTCGGTTCCAGCACTATGCGGTTTAAAAAAAGGACAAACATTTTTAAAACGTACTCGCAGTTTTGGTAGCTTCACAACGATAAAAACTAACTAGATTTTAAGTCCTGATTACCTAATTCAATGAAGATGATAAACGAAAAGGTTTTCATTTTATGAAGACATATGATAATGCAGACCGTAATATAATTAAATTCTAATGATATAAGACTGATATTTATTGGATGTATATGGACGTTTAAACGTAGATTTTACTGTGCCTGTCGCGTCACTATTCCCTTAAAGGTAGATAACTCTGTCTATGACAGGTATTTTGGGGACGCTATTTCAAGCAGTTCCCAGTGATATTGCTGACATACATTCACCGTCTCTTGACCTGCCTGATAAGCATGAATTACACGCTATGCTGAGTATCTAAAAATATCCTCTAAATCGTCCGTTATGCTTGACCACGTGGTTTATAAAGAGGACACTTATCACGAGAGCAGGGTACCGTTTTACTAAACAGTTTACGCTTAAGATTTGCGTAAGTCTAAACCAACAAGTCCTTTTATTTCAATATTTGGCAAAGCAATATTGCAAAGTAACACATTATTGGAATCGTCTCTCCGAGACGCTTCCAATGACGTGTCACATTGCAATATTGTTCTTTCATTGAAGATACTATCAATGTTTATTAGTTTTGACTTACGCACACATTTTCCGTAAGTTGTTTAGTAAAACGGTACCCTGGATGCTTATAAGTATTACTTTGATGATGCTGTATGGTTATGTTACATTGCCCCTACCCAAATTCAATTTGTTGAAAATTATCAAAAACAATGAAGTTGTAAACAACAGTCTATCAATACAACTTTATTTCCTTTGGTTATTTTTTTGCAATTGAAAAAAAGATCACTCGTGACTGACTTTGACGAATGGTCTCGACTGTGTTCGGAAGACTGTCTAGTAATGAATGTACCGCGTAATAATTATTCATGCATAAAGGGCAACCGATGGCATATGTTGTTCAACAATATGTTGAGAATACAATGTCTTCCGTCGTACATCTGTAGATATAAAAAGGATGGTACAGCAGGTAAGAGGGGTGTATCCCCCCACCATTCACCAAATGGACAAAATGCCGTCACAGTGATTGCCAAGGGAATATGTCACAAACGAGCCTTCATTACAAGACCATGCTAGGTCCTCACCATGTGTAAAAGATTTACAAATGTCTAACACTGAACACTTCAATAGTAACTTTTAAAAGCAATGTCTACGTGCATTTGTTTCCCGGACGTTCAAATGCAACCTTTTTTATTTGAACGTCATGAGCTTTCATCTTTGGGTGTGCTGGCGACTGGTCAAGTCAGATAGGAATATGACCATTTCCCTTCTAGCGAAGAAAGACATGATGCGTAATCTCAACGAAAAGAATCTTATTTCACTTAACTTTCCCCCCAGTTTTATTCCACTTATTTATGTACCTTACGATTCGTTCAGAGCTATGCTAGCAAAAAGTGTCTCAACAGTGGAGTGATAGATATTCAACTATCCTCGCAAGTCATTACCGTCTTGAAGTGATAGATTATAAATGTGCTAATTGTAGATGATATTGCGATATTGCAATAGTACACAAGTGTTAGATTTCAAGGCGATATTCTTTATTTATAAGTTATTAACCTGATCAATCATAGTCGTACCATCTTTGATGTAAATTGATGACTTTCACTGAACAAAACATAGATCTTTTACACTTCTCTTCGTTAGCCCTTAGAATGCTGTTTAATTTAAAAAAAATTGTGAGGGTATTTGTATTTTTATGAGAGGCAGTCTCCCGACTGACTTATGGCATCCCGATACTCTTCCTGGCTTGATAAGCCCTTATGGGCGGTTGTATATGAGGTCTTCCTCCATCATAACTATGATATTGTTGACGCGACGTTAAATTCATATGAAAAAGAAAGTTCTTAAATGAAAATGGAAGAAACATCTTTGAAAACACGCACGCGCACAGGCATACTCACAGTTCACCCAATTGCTAAAATGGTTCCTTCCGTATACCATGTACCAGAGAGATTTTCTTTATTTCAAATTCTGTTCCTAGCTTCATTAAATCCCATTCAAATAATGTGGAGGAATGGTTCAATCCATTTTAGACGGATCATTTCTCGTCTATCTTGAAGGATGACACTCGACATTGAATGTCAAATTAGAAGCATGCGTGCCTGAGTGACAAAATGTGTCAACTATAGGTGGAACATTCTGTAAATTTTCTTCAAGGCATAGTTCGCTACAGGATTAAATCATTTCCATTCTAGATTACAATTGTCTCCTCTAAAGAAGTACTTATTTGATTATTGTTTCTGATTTGTTAACTATTTACCACCTGCAGACGACTTTTTTTTTTACTTGAAGCAGACGACTTTAGGAAAGCTTTGTGTCCATATGTAAAGCCTTTCAGTTCTGCTGTTGTGATATGTAAATAGGTTGTACGAGCTTTGTAACAACCTGTTTTGAAATAATGCTGCAAAATGAAATGAAATTATTTCAGACAGAGCTTTGTGGCAAAAGTCCGACTTCGTTTTTATTCTGAAAGCGTGATTGTTTCTAGTATTAACGGCTCATAAATGTATACCACAGTCAACTGGACTTTGCGACTTGCACGGTGAAACAGGTTTATAACACCAACAATAAACTTAATGCGAAATTTAATTGCGAAATGGCACTTATTCCAAAATATTTTATGCAAATGACCTATTATCCTTTTACTTGTCTTGAATAACAAAGGTTCATTTAGAATTCTGTCTATGCCGTGCTCCAGAGTGAACATATCACCACCTAACGCCACAGTTTTACGTCATGCAGCAGACACCTTTAAAATAGAATTGTGGTAAAAGGAGAAATTGCTTGTCACATGCAATTTCTCCTTTTTCCACATTGTTTTTTTTTTCAATCTATTCACATATCACAACAGCAGAACCTAACGATTTTCGCATGTTTACAGAGCTTTTCTAAATGCGTCTGCTTCAAGTAAAAAGAAATGTCGTCTGCAGGTGGTAAAGAGTTAATCAGTGTACTTATTTGGATATCGGTGTAAGTGCTTACATTTGGTATGAAAGTTCATTGTACCTGTATTGTATACTTCCGTGTCAACTTAATGCTCCATTATAATGTCGACATTGCATAAATAAGGAATGTTGCTGAGTAGCATCTACTGATGACGATGCTTTTTGGAGTAACATGACATTATACAAATATGGAGTATTGCTGAGTATCAGCTACTGATTACGATGATTTTTTTATGAAGACATGACATATCAAAGATAAGTCATTTTGCTAAATATCCGCTACTGAAAACGATTTTTTGGGGTTACATGCTATTACATAAATAAGGAGTCGTGCTGAGTATCAGCTATTGAAAATGATGATATTCGTCGGTAACATGATATTACATAAATAAGAAGGGTTGTTGAGTATCAGTTACTGATAACAAAACGTTTGTGGTATCGTGGAAAAACATACATAAGAATTGTTGCTAAGACTCAACTACTCATAAAGATGATTTTCGTTGACATCACGACAATACACAAATAAGGTTTGTTGCTGAGCAATAAACCCATGTAGATGTAAAATTAGTGTGTGACACAATCGTAAATAGATGGGAGTTTTACATCATTCATAAGGTCCCGACCTGTCCCGGATTGTCTCGATTTGACAACCGTTATTGGTGTTAAGTATGTTAGCTATGACCCATCATACAGTCTAACAAGGTGTGATTGATCGTAGGTATTCTATTCATATACAAATATAATTTTTTTAGAATGAATCCAAAACTCCAGGACATAATACCTGCACAAAATGAGTATTGTTGAAAACTGAAATTCTAATTTGGGGATTTGTACATGGCACAATTAACCTGAACAATTAGGGCTTTCGTTGTGTTTTAATGTGTAATGTATTTCTCTCCTTAAGTTCATGAACAGTATTTCAGTTATTTTGTGATTTGTTGTCTGAAGACACTGAGGTTATCGAAGATATTGTTAGATATTGATAAAAATGTCGGCATTTCGTTGATAAGCTGAAAGAACACATGTTTTGGGCCCTAGTTGACAATTCATTAAAACAGGCACACTATTCTAGCGCCAAAAGACACAACTGAACTCCCACCAATCCTGTATCCAGATCCGGTCCTGCGTGGAACAGTGGTAAAAGTGTCGGTCTTAGAAATCAGGGTACCAGGTCTGAGTCCCACCGAGACCTCTGGCTTCGTAGAAATATCATTTGGTAAGTCTTTTCAGAGTCTATTTAGGGAAGCTGGTGTATGATGTTTAATTTGTATGGTGTTTAAGTGGTGTTTACGAAACCAGAGGTGTCAGTGTTGCTCAAACCCGGGACCTCCGAGTTCAAAGTACACCAGTTTAACCATTTGGCCACGAAGGACCCTCGGGAAAGCTGTAACAAGACTGAAAGATTTTCTAAACGGCCTAATACCATATAAACAAATATGCCCGTACCCCATGTAGATGCTTGTGTTTATGATATCATTCGAGTTGTTGGCAAGTTTAGATTTACAAGGCAGATGCTAAACTAATTTGCACCCTATTATATACTACTATATGCCTGTGATGACAATTCAATTCCTAGTATTCGTGATACTAGTTTTTCTTGGTCTGATGTTCCCAAACGAGTATAATGAGCAAACATAACAACTCACCATGAACAATCGTAACCCTTTCCCAAACAACAAATTTTCGACTGTCCCAAATTGAAAGACTTTGCAGACGGCATTTCAAAATGTGATGAAATTGAACAATATTCTTCAGAAAGAGCAGAAAACATTGTGGGAAAAGGAGAAATTGCTCGTTACGAGCAATTTCTCCTTTTCCCACAATGTTTTCCAAAGTCATCTGCAACAAACTGGTAAAATGTCGTTATTGTTTGGGAAAGGGTTAAATACTCATCTATCAAGATATATGGAACGCTTCTTACAATATTTTACACCTAAATGAATGTGTTTATAAGTTTGAATAGATACATGAATTCTGTGGATTTCAATTATAAAGAGTCTCCCTACTTACTTGTGATGCTGATGTTTCCACCGGTTTGTCAAGCTCTTGTGGGCAGTTGCATATTGGGTCTTCCTCTATCATTGAGAGTCAGGCATCGCAACATAACAAAAATGATAATGGATGTAAAACCCATATGAATCCAATCAAATAAAATGTGTACATATTTTATGTAGCAGTTGGTATGATATTTTGCTTTTAACTTGTTTTATAATCTGTAATGCGAGGTAAATACTTGTGTTTGTGGGCCTGAGACCTTTATACATTAGTAAAATCTTTATATGTAGATGAATGTAACTATCTATATGTGAGATGAGATAACATTGTTAAGAACGTTATTACACACTTGCTCTATATAACTTCCATGCCATACTATTTTTTATGGGAATACTAACATCCACGCTAATTATTTTGCCCTCGTGTCGACCTTTTCTTTCATGAGGATGAATTTTTATTGGAGTTATGAGAACTAAAGGAGTTATTCCAACTATGTATCCATCATTGTCACATTTAAAAAACAAATTAGGTGATACGTTAATATTCATATTCATCAAGCGCCCCTTGTATTAACTTTGGGTAATCGGCACATGTAGTAATATTTTCTTTTCTGTCTTACTATACTGATAGCACTATTTTAAAACTATTGTTCGAATTTTCATTTCAGTCTGACTTTTTGCTACCCCTCTTCGCTTGGGTTCAAACCCCTGCAACGGCATTTGGATTTTCATGTGATGCAGCCTCCAGACAGACTTAAGGAGTGCTGACGGTTCTACTCGACTTGACCAGCCCTTTTGGGCAGTTGAGTATGGGTTCTTCCTCCGTCATTAAGAGTCGTGCATCGTATGAAATGAAATAAAGTTCACGTAATGCAATTTCCATATAGATATAAACGAAAACATGTTGTCGACATTAGCTCAAGCATTTGGTTCTTGTCCATTGTGTATTGTAGTGGACCGAATCTTTTCATGAAACTCTCAGCAATTTGGATAGTAATACAACTGAAAGTCACTCCAGTATAAAAATAATGATTGTACTTATTTTGAACAGTATATCCAGGATTAACATGCATTGGGAAAATGGTGTCAAACCCAGAATAAAACATATATATCGAAATCTAATGTTAACTGTATTAGAACTAATAGGCGATAGGACTAAGTCGAAAAAAAGAAGGTATGTGTGAAGCCTATATATCACTGTATTGAATCACAAAGCACGAAACTGTTGCAAACAATATAGTCTTTATCCAAAAATGTTTGCTCAATCTATGCATGATCGTTATATAGTTCTCTCTTAACCCTTTATCCACATGCATACGACTTTAATTTACTTGAAAAAAAAACCAACCTATCAGTTCTGCTGATGTGAATGTGAATAGGTAGATCGAAAAAGAAATGTGACAAAAGAAGAAATTGACAAACAATTTCTCTCTTTTACCACAATGCTTTTTGAAAGTCGTCTACTGCAAGCCGGGGGTCGCATTACATCATAAGCATTTTGTGATGTGAAATCGTACGAAAAGCGTTTGTGTGCTGCGAGGAGAAAATAATTTGCCAACGTAACTTTAAAGGTTTAACGTTGCGAATTATTTACAATGCTTTACAGGATAAAATACGTTTGGAAAATGTGGTTGTTGTTTACAGGAGGCGTCGTAGCGTGTCACACATAAACAACCAGAAATAACTTTCAGTTCTCCCATTGTGATATGTAAACAGTTTAAAAAAAAGCATTGTGACCAAATGGAAAAGTGCTTGTTACAAGCAATATCTCCTTTTACCACAATGCTTTTTGAAAGACGTCTGCTGCAAGACGCAAAAATTGGGCGTTCGGTGTTAATATGTTAAAACATCGAATTTTCTCCCAAATTGGCATGGTCGGCAGGTTCTCCTTTTTCAACAATGTTTTCTACCATATCAGAAGATTACTTTTCAATTACATCACACTTTGAGATGTCTTCTGCAAACTCTTTCAATTTGGGAAAGTCGAAAATTAAGCGTTTGGTAAAGGGTTTAGTCACCTCATCACCTCATTTTTACATGTAAATGTATGTCACACAAGCTTTCATACGGTAAATGCCTTTTTGATACAAAAACATTATCCTGAACTTCGTAAACAGCTGTTATCTATCTGTTTATTTCGTGGAAAAAACTGTAAGTAAACATATTTCGAACACGTACAATAGGCGATGGTTTTTATGACGCAGCATCTTGTTGAGAAAAGATTAATCATACTTCCGCTGTAAACATACCGTCGACCGGAAAGAGAACTATCTTACCCATTTCTATTGAAGAAATAATGCAGTTTGGATGTAAATGTCAGCAATCGTATAAAAACAACACATATGCATCATGTGTCACGAAGCCGTGTGCAGTTAATGAGTTAATTAAGTGTCAATCATCATGTTTACGCTTGCAATGTGTAGGTCACAGAGCGTACGATGTGGTCAAATGCATGCGTCAGTGCTTCAGTGGTAGACCGGAGGCATCGGGGTACCGTTTTACTAAACAAAATAGTTGCGTTAGTCATAACGGATACCCATTGATAGTATCTTTAATGCAATTTCAATATTGCAATGTGACACGTCATTGGAAGCGTCTCGGAGAGACGATTCCAATGATGTGTTACTTTGCAATATTGCTTCGCCTAATATTGAAATAAGAGGATTTGTTGTTTTAGACTTACGCAAATCTAAAGAGTAAACTGTTTAGTCAAACGGTACCATGGTACTGCGGGTCCAGGGTTCGATCCCCGTTAGCCGCGAGGTGAGAATGTCGGGGGTAACATAGTCCAAATGATCCATGCGTAGATATTTTATTCTGTACAGCTTGGACCATCCGAGTTAGGGCCAACACACGTAACTGTGCGAGTACTTTTTATGTCCCCAGTAATTAGAAACGAGAGTGATAACTCTGAGTTGTAAAAGCTTGTTCCACACTTCGATGTAAAGAAACTCCGTATAAACTGAATGGTTTGGCTTTGGGACTTTATGTTGGTTTTGTTTGCTTTTCTTTGTTGGGTTTTTAACGTCATGTTTAACACCATTTTAATCAAATCACGACGATTGTTGGGATATTCACTATCCATGGATCTTCATCAGTATAAGCATATGTCAGAAGCCCCGAGTTTGTCGTTTGTAATAGTTGAATATTCGTGAATCGACCTCTTGAAAATATTGATGCGATCTTGGAAAGACGGTAGAATCCTGTAAGCTTCCCTAGAAGGGTGATGCTTCTCTTTTTCAATAAGTATTTTCCTTTCGGAAGAGGAACTGATATAAACACCGCATATGAAATCCCAAATAGAACAATGAAAACGTAATAACATGCGTAGACGTCTTGTAAAATTAATGTTATGTGTTAAGCCTGTAACGATATGTAAATTCTGTAACAAATATCTTATCCCTTTACCAAACGCCAAATTTTCGACTGTCCCAAATTGAAAAAGTTTGCAGACAACATTTCAAAATATTATGAGATTGGAAAGTAGTCTTCTGATAGGACAGAAAACAATGTGGGAAAAGGAGAAATTGCTCGTCACGAGCAATTTCTCCTTTACCCACAATGTTTTCTAAAGTCGTCTGCATCAAAGTGGTCAAATGTCGTTATTGTTTGGTACTGGGTTAAACAACGCTACAGGTCGTTTATTAAGTGTGGACTTCTCTCCCTGTATCTTGTCTTTTATGGTAATAACTTCGTACACACGTAACGACTTACTTCCTTGAGACGTAACGGTTTATCTTAGATATAACAATTTTCGAAAATATCTTATAAAGTTAGTATCATACAAATGTTGCGTGGTTCATTGGAGCGTTAATTTAAACATAGTTTATTCATCAATTTATACACAATGTACATAAATATCAACTAATACAACACAGATGAAATTGATAAGAACGAAAGCAAACGTTTATTAGGTTCTTTTCCAGTACTCTAAGCGGATACGCGACGTTGCATGTATTTATGATGAAAAAGAAAACTACTATAAAGAAAATAGCAAAAGTTACACATTGATTGAAAAAGATAAGAAAAAAGAAGTAAGACATTTTGTTTTTGAATGATTGAATGTTGGAGCGTTGGAGACGAACAATCGATTTTCATACCTAGAATGTCTCATTCTAGTCTAGGATGTGTGGGGTCCTGTTAGAGAAACAGCCTACCATATAATATTACATTTTTGTGTCGTCTGCTTTCCAAAACCTTAAATATCTGCTTAATTTTGTTGAGGAAAGATACACAGAGTAGCAAACAGGTGAGATCACATGCCAGTCGCCAATTTACTTGGCAGCTGGCCTGGATCAAACCTGTTTGCATAAGCATGCAGTTGGTTCCAGCACTATAAGGGCTAAGCATACCTCTATTTAACTATGGCGACTGTTACAAGATTGTTGAGATTGTACAAGATTACTATAAGTTCTTCCGAAAAGAAAAACTACGTGGTAAGATGAACATATACCACGGTGATTTAAAACAAACACAATTTCGTACCATAGTTAAGATAATATTGACAGCGACATCTTTCAAATTCAAAGTCTCGGCTCCGATATTCTTAAAATGTTCGACTTCGGGGCGAGTTTGACCGATGTCGCTGTTTCGTAAACAGTTTTGAATCGTACCGGTTAAGTGATGGATGGTATACGATGGCAGCTTAAAAAGATGTTATCAACAACTCGATATTGACAAGCTCGTACATCTTTGGTACAAACCTCGGTAAATGATTAAAAAATGTGTCAACGCCCTAATAACGGTGTCCAGTGATCGATCAATTTACCGACCATCACGTTTGTCGAATGTCGTAAAATAGTAGATGCCGGAGTCAGCAATTATGTTAGACCGGGAACCGATCTCTCGTCTACCTTGTGCGACATAGTAGAGCCAGTAAACGGGGGGACCAGTTTATTCACCTAACGACACGATTTCGGTTGTCGTAAGTAGTAGATGCCGCAACCGACAGTTTTATTAGACTGGCAAGCGGTCTCTCATCTATCCATCTTGTTGGACATAGTGGATCCAGTAGATAGCGGGGAAGCAGTTTATTCACCTACCGACAGGTCTTCGGTTGTCTAAAATAATAAATGCCACAGACGACAATTGTATCAAACTGGGCCCCTGAAGTCTACTGGTTCCATTGTGTTTCGTAAGATCGACAACGGAGAGCCTACAAATAATATGAGCGATTTGATTGGTCATAGTGCAACGTTCCCAACTACAATAAGCAACATACACGGTTGTTCCCCTGAGTCATTATTTTTCGAAGCTAAAAGCAGACAGTCATTTATTGATTAGAATTTGATTTATACACTGATTTGTATCACTAATAATGTCATAACTCCTTTTCTGAAACATTTTGTCAAACGATTACGCAAAGTAAACTTCTTCTCACGACATCTTCGAACCGGAAAATGTTCATCACTAAGGACAGTGGGCTGTTTTCGTTCCTTCCGTTACCATCCAGGATCCTGCCTCGAAGATTTTGTACCATACCGGTTTCTATATGCGATGGATGCGAGAGCGGTTCCCAGCCGACAATTATATGGGATAGATTTATTGATTATTGTTCATGTACGGGATACCTCTGCGGTGCCAGAAAGATGAACGCATTTTGTGGGCAAGCAATCGTAACTACTCGGGTATTTCCATGACTTCGTACATAAGTGTAGGTTTTCAAATTCGGTTTTATTTGTCCCGGCTAATAACACGTTTGCTGTAAGTGTCTACCGTGAAAAGTTCAATGTATATGGAAGCGTTGAAAATCCATTTAAATCATTATTTAAGGTCGGTAACTCATACATACCAGTGGAGTCATGAGTTGTGATATATATCTGTTTCCTTGGACAACTTATATGTCTATTCTATATATCACATTTACGATCTATATTCGAAATTGAGAGTACAACTAAAGTACTTATTCCCTTATTTTGTCAGAGGTGTTTTCATTGGGCAAACCCGATGTGTTTAGATTTTGGTGCAAGGTTATAAAGTTGGGTAATCGCTTATGGTTATAACATGCAGACGCCTATGTTCGAGTAATATTACAATGGTAAAAAACAACCCATATAAACTAACAATATATATTTAGGCCGCTGTAATAGCAGTAATTTCTTCTTTGTCCAAAAATATTTCAAAGCTAGTTTGAACAAACACTTTCAATCAACTCATTTAATGCTAAGTTAAAGCGTTGACTGATGTATATCTGTATTTAATTGTAGATGTATGGCATTTAGCTGAACAGTGACGGTGCAAATGTATAATTGACGATTTAAAAATCAAAACACCACACATCCTTTGTTTTATTGCAGGAAATACGACCTTTGAATTCAATTGTAGCGATGTTTATGTTTTATCCGCAATGTAAAACCTAACAACCGTTCACACTAAATCACAGAAGAGCAAATACACACATTTTTTTTTCGATTGAAGTATGAAGCTGAACGTCCTTTTCAAGAAATATTGAGTTAAATTTCTGTGATAGTTTAAACGCCTTTGGGTGTTCCTTGAATCCTAATTGGTACAGTGTACCTGGACCTCCGTTCGTGACCTAGTGGTCTGAGTACAAAAATTAAATACGTATGGAAGATCTTTACGTGGGTTCAAATCCCGGTGGCGGTATTTGACTTTCATGAGTTTCCCCAACTGATTTACGGAATGCTTACTGTTGTACATGCCCTTTTAGGCAATTAGAATTAGAATCTTTATTCCGGTAATATGTACATAGTAAAACATTAATTCAGGAAAAAATATGTGCCTTTGTATACCTTGTCAATTTTCAAACATGGAAGAAGTAAATAATTTTAAAAAAACCTATGTATACAGTGCTTCTTTCAACAGGGAATCTTATGAGTCACCTCTCAAAGCATCTAGTAATAAAAACATTTATTACTCAATGAATAAAAGCACGTGTACAAATCAAATATATAATGTAAACCGCTCCGACAAAAAATAAATAATACTTATGGTTGACACCATCACAAGAACTTATTGAGAGACGCAAGTTCTTAAATTATCATAGAGTGTAATGAGTTATAGCATTCAAAAGTCATAACTTATCTCAAACCCTTATACATGAATGTAGCCAAGTTCTTTAGATCGGATACACTTTCTGTTTCGAGTAATTCAATAAATCTTATGAGCTGTGAATCGCAACATCGTTAAAATACTGTTTACGTTTTAACCCGTTTAAGACCTAAAGGTCTTTATGTTAACCGTATTACTTAGAGTTCCATGGAAGGAAGCCATTACTCTATCAAACTGTGTAGCATATACAAGAGAAAAACAGATGTTCGCCCAATAATTTTGAATTCAAGTTAGTAACCCAAAGAACAATCATTTTTGGGTTATAAAAATATCTGTATATCATTCATAAACAATCTAGCAAGTTTACTGGTATATGAATAACTAACCGAACGACATTTTGGATAAGGAAAACTTGATAAAAAATGAAATCGACCCTCTTTCTAGCTTTGATCACTTCAACTAGAGTTACTCTTCTTCAAAAAGTATTTCGCTTTTAGTTCTTACCTTTCATAAAGATAAAAGCATGGTATTTCGAAAAAGGTCGTGACTTCTGGCAATTTAAGAAAATATGTAAGGCGTTTGTGAATTGAGATACAATGTATTGAGACAAATCGGTCGGATATGTATCACAACCTGGCAATATCTCACAAAAAACATACCACAGGAAAAGATGGCTTACTATTTCGAGGTACATGTTCACTTTTCAGTCGGTTTATGGGCGGTTTGAACAGCTTTTTTTTACCCTGCCTGTCTCTAAATGGAACAGAAACTTCGTCAAACAAGTGCCGGCAGAGAACAGGCAAGACTGTCGCTGTGAGTGTGCCACTGTAAACCGCCTACCTATACCCAGAGACATAGATATGAATGTTATCTATGTCTCTGCTATACCAGATAAAAAAAAGTCTGCCTTCAAATTAATTTTAGGGTTTTTCTCTTCTTTCTTTTTTAAAGTTGTAAGAATCATTCTGTGATTTCAAACATCCCCGTTAACGGTTCCTATATTGTAAACTCAAACGGTAGTGACCAACCGGCCTATTTGAAAATGAAATATGATTATGCTCTTACACCGCAAAGGGTTGGAAAATTGTTCTCAGATGATGTTTTCTTTTACAAATAGTACATGTGATTTTCTCTATCATTAAACCTTAAGCTGACTTAAGAATACATTGTCAAGAATTTATCGTAGGAATGAGTTGCACATAATAATCAATTTATGATTTTTTCTCCACGCTCTTTTCTACCCATTGTCGTAAATATCGTCAGATTGTGAATGTATCAGAGAACAGATGATGTCTTTAAACTGGATGTAACAAACATTCTGTTAGAAGAGGACATTGTTTTAAAACGTTCTTTTAAACAAGTATCTACTATATACACTTAAGTTTTTAAAGTCCCTATCTTACATTTGATCAACAAAAGCATTATTTGATGGGCGTCTTTGGGGGTAAACAATTAAATCAGAAAATGAAGTTCAATCACACTTTATTGTATTCTTTCTACATGAGTTACATGATATGTTTACAACAACAGACATGAATTTATTTAAGGAATGTACGAAAAGGTAAAACATAGTACTTTTATTGTAGTTTGATTTGACAACGCTTTAGGACTATTTTAGTATTGGCCCACTTAGATGCAGAAGACCGTCATTCAATCCATTTCGAAAAACCTAGAAGACAGGTTTGCCTCTTTTAAGCAACATCTATGTAGACAAGCTATTTTTTTTTATGGAATAAGTGGCACATTCTTTTCGAACAAAACCGTTCAAACGAAACAGTTTGACTTCCATACCAGAAATAGAACATTAACTATGTTAACCCCTATACTTGTCCAAACATCGCCCGGTTTAGCAGTTGTGTACCATGCAGATGACGGACCCTTATTTGCTTACTGAAAAAGAACACGTATTATCATTTGGAAACATTTTCTACACTTATCATTCTCTTCTTTGTCGAAATGGCATTCGAAAACTTTTGATATTTTAGAAAGCGAGTTTCTGTCCAAAACATTGCGAAACCATCACACGTAAATTAAGCTTAATTTGAGATAAAGATGTCAGCAAAATAGACCACATAACCACAATTTGAGATACGGACATCATCAATAACAATGTGTTGCAAATGGGCGGCATATAAAGCAAAAAAGGGCGTTTGTTTTAAATAGAGAGGTAATTAATGAAGATTTGCAAAGATAAAATGAACATTGAACTCATAAATATCCTATCACTGCAAATAGAAAGGGGTCAACTCTTCGGCTTTATGCTTATGCAAACAGGTTAGATCCACAGAATAGTTCTGGTCCCAACCAATGTATACCGAGAACGAGCGAAGTAATCTGACAAATGAATGTCTTTCATAATGGCGGATTATGGGTATTCCACCTTAAGCCCCAATTAATTTCATTCCCTTTTTTCCTTCAACAGAGGGCGTATATTGAGATTTAGGTAACAACAGCGGTATATACTGAGCTAATGATATAACATAACATAAATTTCTTTTTTAACATAGCATATATTTTATTGGTATTAAACATTACATATTTATAGCCATATAATTTTACATACAAATGGTGAAATTCAAGGAAAAGAAAATGATTTCCAAAAGGAACAGTCCAACTATGAATAAGGAAATATATAAATAAAGTAGGCGTAACATCTAATCTGTATTGGAAACATTTCTAAATCTAAATTCACTAATGGTATATTTAACGACACAAAGGATAGTACATTGATATAGAGGTAGAGCAATGCTACTTTCCTATCACGTAAGAAAGCGACACCGTGATGTGGGTTCAGACAGTTATTCATTGTAACGTACTCAACATGCTGTGATAATTATGGTAATGAGACATGCTCCTTAATTAATATCACAATTAGTTATTTTCACATTTAGTCTGCTTGATGCTGTGAGTTAGAGTAGATCAGAAGGAAGCTGTGGATAGATCCATGAAGTTTCAAATGGCCCTGCAATAGTCTATTACTCAAATATAAAACCTATATGCTTTTAACAGAACAGAACAGAAATAGTTAGATTAAAACAAATATTACAGTTTATGGTCATTAACATAATGGTAAGTATTTATCACATGAATCGAGAAAGAAAAAGAAACGATAACAAAAAAACAAACATCATCCACACACATTTACAAAAGCTTTCCGCTTTCATAAAGACTGAGTTTTGTGACGAGCCGGACAAACATTAAAATGGTTGTTCCGATGATCCTTGGAAGTGATATGGAAAGTAACGTAAATATGTACTTTGTATATGATTAGAAGCTGTACTAGCTTATGTCTATAAAATGTGTCTATGTCTATGTTATTTAAACTACATGTAATGAGCCCGTATTTGTGTGAGTGCTCTTTCTTGGATAAACAAGTAGTAATAAAGCGATGGTTTGGCTAATTACATGCTTCTTCAATACTTTGCTTCCAAATAGAGACAGCAGCATCGATCAATCAAATGAAATCCAAAATGTTACGTTGACGTATAGTCTATACGATTCGTTGTCAAATACAATGTATACATATCATTCAATCAACCAAAATAAAGCGCTATGAAACAAATTGAATAGGCAAAGCAAAAAAGACGAATACATTATGATATCTGCATTTAGCTAGTTTTGTATTACAAAAACAGTTAAGTTTATATTGCAATAACAAGCACATAAATTTAAAAGCGACATAAACAACGTAGAGTTTCTTTAGATGCTATTGCCATTTGTTGCGTGATTGGCACGCTTTTATTAACTACACCCTTTTGACGAAATTGAAATGCAAAGGCTCATGTGGATAACACAGGTCATTTTCGACTGGTCTAAATTGGAAGAGTTTACATACGACATTTCAAAATGTGATGAAATTGAAAAATAATCTTCTGCTAGTGTATAAAACATTGTTGGAACTGGAGAAATTGCTTGTTAAGAGCAATTTCTCCTGTTCTCACAATGTTTTCCAGAGTCATCTGCAACAAACTGGTAAAATGTCGTTATTGTTTGGTAATTGGTAAAAGACGTTATGCTTTATTCATAGAGTTTCATCACTCGTATCACATGACCCTGTCTTGGTCATTGGCAATCTCTAGGCCCTACTAAGGCGTCTGTTCCTTTGCAAATGATATTTTGATTGCAAAGTAATATGCATCGTCGTAGAGGTGAGTTAGTTGAATTAAGTCGGTTCCAGCACTATAAGGGTTAAAGTCAATATTTTCTAAATCCAACTACTTTAACACACTACGACCCGGAAGTACTCCGTAACACATACAGACCCCCATCCATTCTAAAGGAGACAAATCCTTGTTGTTTACCAATGCTGGGTTAACCGCGTTAAGCACTCGTCATCAAGTGTCCATTATGTATGGCATTACCTGTATGATAGTTAACCCTTGGAACACTGGGTAATTTTCTTAAAATAGATTCTTGTGTCTTCTGCTTTCCAAAACCTAAATTTCTGCCTAATTTTGTTAAGGAAAGATACCAAGAGTAACAGAGAAGTTAGATCATAAGCCAGCCACCAATATACTTGGCGGCTGGCCTGGATCCAACCTGTTTGCGTAAGCATGAATTCGGTCCAAGCACTTTAAGGATTAAAAGTCAATATTTCTAAATACGACTACTTTTAGGCACTAAGACCCGGAAGTACTCCATACACACGTAAAACATTCCCATCCATTCTTAAGGAGACAAGCCCTTGTTGTTGACCAATGCTGAGTTAACCGCGTTACACAATCGTCATCAAGTGTCTATCATGCGTTACAATACCTGTATGGTAATTAACGTGCTAGGGTCATTAACTACACCTGTCTGTTGGGGTCAACCTATTTACTCCACGTCAACGTTTGCTAATTGGCCATGCTGTCTCATCGAGACATCAACCTAAACAACGATGAGCTGATGGCAATGATGTTTTGGCAAAATGATATGAACATTTTGCTGAATGATTAATTTGTGCTTAATACTAGATCTTGTCTTAGAATTATAATTATTTAGGAAGTAGGAATTACTCACATGTTGAAGACATAATTTTGTTTTTGTTTTCGCAATTTCTTTACGCATTCATCGATGATTGAAAAAAGGAGGAAATAATCATGTACTGAAGTGTACCGAAGGGAAGTATTTCTGCGCGGAGTTTGGAAAATAATGTGAAATGTATTTGAATACAGCAAGAAAAACATAATTTGCATGACGTTTCTCGCCTTCTTAATTGAAGTTAAGCAGGTCCTTAATCAACAACGCTTAGTCAGTAGAGTTACGACTTAGATTCAAACGTATAAGTTTAAACTCATTTATTCTACATCGATTGTAAAACAAGTTCTTACAACTTAGATTAATCACTCTCGATTCTGCTTCCTCGATACATTACCAGTACTCGCGCCACATGTGGATAGATGAATAACTAAGTTTGCAAGGCAGATCCAGCTTCTCACGATATTCGAACCCACGACCCTCGTGTCCTGAAGCCGACGCTCTACCTCTGGACCACTGTCCACATTCAATAGTATTGGGCGAGGCTTTGAAGTGTCTTGCTAGAGGACACCTTCAAGAAACCAGCCGTGCCGCCGTGGCTCAAACTCAAACCTCCACTATACAAGACCACTTCTATCGCCATTACGCATGGTCCATTACGCATGGTCCATTGTAATCAGCGAGGTTTATCAAAGATTTTAATGAAGTTAAAAGGATGACTCTACATGATACGGTAATACCGAGCAAATGATTGCTTCGTGTACGCAATGTACTTCTTTGAAAAAGAGTTCAATACAATCACAGCGGAAAGTGTACCTATTAATATTTTCATGTAGTTTTTCACTACTCAACATTATCTCCAAGCTATCCATCTACTTTGCCTCATGAACCTTTCTTGCCTGTACAGAGATATTATTGAACAATACCAACAGGAATTCTAAACTCTTATGTGTACATAAACGAGGGTTCCGCGAAAGGCCCAGTTACCCATGGGAGCGATAAAAAAGATGTATCAGACGAGACTGTACAGACATCAGAGGGGTCCTGTAAAGCCCAATGGTTATAGCACAGGACTTATAACATAGGGTTCATATAAGACCCAATGGTTATAGCGCAGGACTTATAACATAGGGTTTCTGTTAGGCCCAATGGTTATAGCGCAGGATTTATAACATAGGGTTCCTATAAGACCCACTGGTTATAGCGCAGGACTTATAACATAGGGTTCCTATAAGACCCAATGGTTATAGCGCAGGACTTATAACATATCTCCTTTCATATGAACAAGTCACGGTGCGCAATAAGCGATTTACCACCTTGTCGCATTTTACTCTTTACCTAATGATACCTTTATCGAGGCAAATTGAATACGATTACGGACGTAAGTCGGCATTGAGGTTAAACTGGAAGCTTTTCCTTTAATGAGATAAACAATGAATATGTATGGATAAGCGAATAGGAGCAATATTGCCCCTTTCCCACGATATGAGATATCCAACAGTTCTGGATTCACGAATTCCTCCAAATATGATCATATATGATTTACTTTATATTTTGATTTGATATCTAATAAAATCAATAATAAAGAGGTTTAATGATTCAACATCCAGAAAGCAAATTGCTCATAGCGAGTAACCTCTGTTTGTCAGAATGATTTCAAGTCTTTCATTGTTAGTGAAACTGTTATTTTTATGCAATAAAATTGCCGTCTGAAATATCTATCAATTCAGAGTAACGGAACCCCACATGAAGTAACGCTTATTAACCTGTTTACGTTACAGCGTTAACACAGGCACGTGGATATTTGACGTTCACGTCATAACGTTGACGTTACGCGCACACACCAGTTGTTCTCTAAATCTCGCCATACCTCGTTCGGCACTATAGGTTGTGGTGTTACAGTGTGGTGATAGCGAACTCAAGCGACGTTTACGTTGAATCAATAACGGGATGTGCAGCCGTTAACGGCAGAGAAATCTGGAATTATTGTTCGGAACCTTCTTGATTGCCAAACGTGTTCTAATAAAATATATAGTTATAAAATTATATTGCATTATATCATTTTACATTATATATCTGTTGTTTTAAGAATTTCAAGAAGACACGCAAACACGTTTTATCTTTATTTAACGAGACATTATTTATAACGCCTGTATTAGTGTTTGGTAAATATATGCGCAGTTAAAGGAACGGGAACAAATTAAAACTAAATAGGATCGTTTAATTATATAATTATTAAAACTTCCTTTATTACAAAGGAACAATAGCTCTTTATCGCGACAGAACAATGGTGGTGCCGCAATTCTTTCTAGTCGCATTTTCCCTGTTGGTTGCGGGTGTGAGATCGGACGGACCGTGTGGAAATAACGTGCGAGGCGTCCAGATTGTTCCGAACAAGGACGATTGCGCTAGCTACTTTGTTTGTCATGGACAGCAGCACTTCCGTTTCACTTGTCCTTCTCGAGCCGGCCACGAAAGCCTGTTCGATCCTGTGTCGAGGACCTGTGTACCGAAAGGATCCGTATACGATCACAGTGCTTGTAAGTTAGCTTTATTTTAATAAATGCACTCCGTCAAAACAAAAGGGCATGGTCGAGACATATCGACAGATTACTCTCCAATTTTCCCATTGTTACATCACCCATTGTTACATCATTATTTCATCGATACTTCTCTGCTAACGAGTAGAAGTTGTTATTTTTATGCGAACGTTTTCACACATGCTATTTAAAAATATTTTGTAAGCTTTGAGCATGTTTTTTGATGTTTAATGATGAATAAAGTTATGTCATGTAATGTTATGTTTACTTTGATTTAAGTCTTCTGTGTCGAGCTTTAAAGAAAATATAAGTTTCCCCTTAAATGTAATTATTTTGTTTGATTGTGTGTTAAATGGTGTCCACAATTTTAGAGTTACATAGTAATGCCCGGCTCATTTTAGGCGGAGTTGTTTTGTTTAACTATGTTTTAAATATTGTCAACAAGTTTCTAGATATATTTTTATGTCCGGCTCAATTATGGACTGTGTAGGACCCTTAACTAAACTACTTTTAAGGGCCGATCAAGCCGGGTAGAAACATCGGTATTTCATATGTTAGCCGAGACACTGCCTCTCTGGCCTTTTCAAATTTACCTCTTCCTTGAAATAAACATACGCTGACATGCACTGGTTCAACCACTGTGCTTGAATCACTTGAATGAAAAACGGCTTTCAAATTTGACAGAGGCGAATGCAATAGAAACCTCGGGAATTTACGAGCTAAACTCATCATGTTTTCATAAATACAGAACGTGCGAATTTTGTCCATGAAATTGTCGTACTTGGATTAAGCATTCTTTTGACATGCAAAAGAAAAATATTTTTTAAAGATATATCCATGTTTGATTATACATAAAAACTGATTCCTGTTTCCTTGTCCAGCATATATATTTTAGATTAGAAATGACCAAACAGCATTCCATTTGAAAGTGATTCACACATGCACACATGAAGTAGGGTCTCAATTTACAAGGAATAGTTAAATATATATCTACACGGTTTTTCGCTGTCCTGGGTTCGATTCCAGGTTTGTCTGTGCAAGGCATTTTACCTTTGGTACAGGAGTGAAGTTCTTTAGCATTTTGGAAGTACACTGTATATATTAAATTACGAGCTTTGCAATTCAGACAACTCTGCACAGTTTGTTAAAGATTGAATGTCCAAAATTCCACAGACAAGTAATCCGAGTTCGTTCTAAAATCATTTCGAACACAAGCTCAATTACTCTTTGATGACTATTTAAGGAACTCAAAATGAGTGTTCAACAAATGAAATATCTGGGAGACAGTAGTACGGTACAACACCTTACATTTAATGAACCTTTAATGTACCTTATGCCAATTTGTCTTGATCGTCCATTTGAAAGCGTTTGCGAAGAACCGTTAGAATTGTCTTTGTATTTATGTACGTTATGGCGATTTGTATTGATCGCCCATACTAGAAAACATTTGCAGGACAAACTTTATGTTATCATTATGCTTGATGCTCCGAGTTCTTTCTGAAATCATCTCAGAGATAAGCTCAATAAATCTTTGATTTGGCCATTCCCCGAACTCAAAATGTGCTTTTAACAAAAATAATATTTGGGATACAATAAAGGTACGACACCTAATATCTTATCAATCTTATGCAAATCTATCTTAGTCGTCGAAAATTGAAAACGTTTGCGGAGAACAGTTTGAATTATCTTTGTATTTATGTACGGTATGGCGATATGTATTGATCGCTCAAACTAGAAAAAGATTATTTGTCGGACAAACCTTATCGTATCACTGTATTTGATGCTCTATATGACAGATTTTTTTGGTCGTTTAAACTTGAAAGCCTTTGTGGAGAATAATTTGGATTTTCATTGTATTTTATGTACATAATGCCATTTCTTCTTTCGGTCGTCTAAAATAAGGAGCGTTTAAACAGTGGTCACGTTGGGTTATTATTGCGTCATTTGACTTCTTTGTCATCAAAAATAAAACGACAATACATATTAAACTCAGCATATCCGCCAAACCGTCAGGACTTGTATAAAACGATGACACATTAGGCTTTGGTAATACTGCATTCTTTCTCCTGTCCCCATCACTTTAAGGTCGCATATGGTAGACAAGCAAAGCTGTGTGATAACTGCATCCTTTCATACGTTTCCCAGATCACTTTAAGATCACGTATACTGGACAAACAAACCTTTGTGATAACTGCATCCTTGCACATGTCTCCCGGATCACTTTAAGGTCACGTATACTGGACATCATCAGGCCTGTCAAACAAACTGTCATGGCAACACTCAAACGGACATGTGTGAAGATAATAATACACTACGCGTTTATACATCTGGGGCCCGTTTTACTAAACAACTTACGGAAAATGTTTGCGTAAGTCAAAACTAATAAACATTGATAGTATCTTCAATGAAAGGACAATATTGCAATGTGACACGTCATTGGAAGCGTCTCGGAGAGACGATTCCAATGATGTGTTACTTTGCAATATTGCTTTGCCAAATATTGAAATTAAAGGACTTTTTGTTTTAGACTTACGCAAATCTTAAGCGTAAACTGTTTAGTAAAACGGGCCCCTACTCCATATATAAATGTATACGACAATTACAGGTTAGAATGCTGGGTATCTTTTTAGAAATAGATTCCTTTGTCATCTGCTTTGCAAAGCCTTAAATATCTGCTTAACTTTGTTGAGGAAAAATACTCAGAGTAGCAAAAAAGTTAGATCACAGGCCAGTCGCCAATTTACTTGGCGGCTTGCCTGTGTGCAACCTGTTTTTATAAGCATGAAGTCAGTTCCAGCACTACACGGGTTTAAGAGTTATATACGCAGTAAGTATGCGCAGTCGAAACCAAAATAACCCAACAGGGTTTCTTTGTGAGATGTCATCATTTATTTTGTCTGGTCGGACAGGCACACATTTGAAAAAGGGCGAAGATGCCTTTTACAAGCGTATTCCTATAAGTATTCCTATTTTTATAGTTATAGTTTCAATAGCAATAGGCTCCAAAAACTTTAGATGCTTATTACGTAGCACAACATCTTCTTCATGAAATTGGGTATAAACAACCGTGACATAATGAAAGATTGTTCGTCACGAGATACCTTTACAGCAATTTCTTCTAAAATATTTGGGCCGCGTAACGCAAAAAGGGGCACTCGGACATAAATAAAAACCGCTGACTCGGCTCTTTCTTAGCGCTATTATTCCAGCATCTAGTCACGAAAGTTATCATTTGTATCTGTTTAAAGGTAGAACTTGATGTCCTCTAAGATGGCAAACAGTGTAACCCCAGACCAGCCGCCACGTCAGTGACGTGGCGGCTGGTCTGGGGCTACACTGTTTGCTATGTCCGAGTGCCCCTTTTCCCGTGACGTGGCCCATTTGTATTATGGAGGTGCATTATGAATATACACGAAGGAAATTTTGAAGAAACTTGTATACAGGTATTTATCATAAAATCCGTAGACGGACACACAAACCTTGACATATCTTTATCTGTTATGACATAACAGGATGAACGCATTATTCTAATGAAGCCTTAATTACTCACTTCCTCTCCGTTGAACTTTTTATAAAGCTCAAATGTCATGCAATTGTGCGACTTAAAACGTCGCTTTTTACTACAAGTATAGACTATTATATAAAATCGTAAGAGAAAAATAGCAAGAGTCCGAGAAATGCTTACTTTGATGAACATTCTCCCTGTTTTCATAATAATATTATCGGGCTTATTTGAGTTGAAATGCGTTGTTTTGTGTTGTACAAATTACCATCAACTAAAGATCACCCTTCCGCAAAAATGTCTGTCTAACTAAAACCAACATATATCGCATGAAATGTGCAATAGTTTGCATCATATATCATTCCGGTGTCTGCATTTCAGAAAATGTTGGAAAACCATGTTTGGTTACTGAATGACCCACTCCATCCTCTTTGTCATACACGAGGACAAATGCTGATATTTACATTAATTAGAAATTTTATGAATGCATGAGTTTAAGATGTATAAATGTTTCTATTTCGTAGTTAATAGATTCGTTTATGCTAATATAATATTTACCTGACGTATAATCATCACGCCCAAACGAGCACATTGAACCAATTACACCACATGAATTTTAATTATCAACATATCGAAGGTTCAACGCAAGACAATATCAAGCGCCGCGAACGTGTTACTTTAATCAACATTTCTATGAATGTGTATGTACATTGTACATTCTGAATTCCATTTCGTTGTTGACAAATTCGTTTATACTAAAACGATGATAGCCAAGCGTACAAATATCACGCCAAAAACGGGCATATTACATGAATTTATTCAATTTATCAACAGATCGAGGGTTCAGCGCAAGACAATACTAAGTGCTATATTTTTGTGTTAAATCGTCGATGATATGCCTCTGCTATATGCAGTGCTTCTATAAATGCATTCATAAATGCCAAACTGCCTTTCCAGTTGTATTTCAACACATTGTACCGGAGTGAAAAAAAAACCATATACCGCCTCATGTTTGGTGTGCTATATGACCCGAGCCAGGGATCGTGCATGCGACCTTCTACATACGAGGCAGTGCACTGTCACGGCGTCACTGAGGTTGTCCTCATGAATCGGCGCTGCACGTGTTATGTTACACGTGGGATGTTGTTTGTTTGCCACATCATGATCGATTTGGATACTAGTAAGACGAATGAGGGCGTAGCGTAGACAGATAGATGGGAGTGTTTGTAACAAAAACTGCATAATAACGCTTTAAAGTTACGCTTAAAAGTAACACATTTTCTTTGTAATTTTTTGACAAGTCTCAAATCATATTGAAAGCGCTTTTAACTAAATATTTTTAACGCAATAAAATCTTTACAATGAAGCAAGTCACGATCATCAATATTTACTTCTTTTTTCTTCCCTCCAATGAGTTCCACTTACCTACTTCCTTATCAAATGAAAGTTATAGATTCTCCTTTTATAATTGTCGGTTTCTGAATTCCCAATTCAAACAATACTGTTCATAAATAGGTATAGTCAACTACATACAGGGAATGGGCGATATATCGATCAACTGACTGATTCATTAACTCATGAATCTGTCCACTCCTTTTTTATATTCAATAACTCTTTCAAACACACATGTATGCACTCGATAAGTCACTGACATGTTATTCAAAGTAGAGCACATTTCCGTAGTCCGAATGATTCAGACGTAGATATTTCATTTTATGTATCACAGCTACAGCTTGGATCTTTCGAGTTACAGCTTCGATCACCCGAGTTACACATTTCCCATATCATTTTCAGGTCACAAAAACATGGCGATCCAACTACCACGATGCGTACCTGGTGTGATTCGTACCGAAGCTGATCCGACCAACTGTGCGAAATATTACCGCTGTAATGGAGGGAACGAACTCCAGTTGGGCGAATGTCCTTACCCACGATTGTACAACAGACGAACACATACGTGCGAACTCTACTTCTACGTCAACTGTGACGTCAGAAAGGAACCTAAGGATCCGTGTACGTTGATCTTTAACCCCCACCCCCCTATCAAAAGTGTTTAGCACTGAATCACTTATATCTAGTTTATCTAGATAAAATCGCTTTCTTTAGTCACAGTTAGTTCAACCAAGAACGACACTTAAAACATTTGTTCATACTTCAAACATAGCTGAGTTGGTTAAGCGTTTGCCTCTGATATTATAAGTCCCGGGGTTAATTTCTGTTAGCGGCAAAGTGGTACTGCTGGGACAAACTAACAACTCGATGCAAGTACTTGGCATTTTCCCAGGAAGCAGTCATTGAGAGTGAAAATAATAAGCTTTAAGCTTCTTTCGCAATCGATTTACAATACAATAAGCTGATTCAGTCAGAGACACGTGGCCCATTATACAATTCCCATGTTAAACTATACACATTTGTAAGAGTTGTGTATTATAATTGGACTTTACATCCTCGTGTTTAAGATAAATAAGTTAAAACTTAAACTTAAACAAACATTTTATCTTTCAATTGGGATCAACTGACCACAGCATCCAGAACTACATAGGAACATAAATGAATCGAAACCTTATTTATAAGACAGCAAAAGCTCAACATAGATAAAAACTCAAACAAAACATCCGTTATAATCTCCTCAATGGTTTGTTTCTTTTTCAGGTGACTACACAGCAAACCAGTGCTCGGAGGCGGGCTGTGTGCCATGCCGTGCCAGGTTCGGTACCTGCTCCGACAAACCCGACGGCCTGAACGCGTGGGAGGGCAAGGACTGGACACCTTTCTTCGTTCACTGCAAGGACGAGCGGGTGTTACTCCAGGGAGACTGCCGGGAAAACGGTCAACTGAAGATCTTCCATCCTGTCTGGAGGCGGTGTATGACGTCATACGAGCTGATGGCTCTCATGGTATACAGGAGAAGGGTCTGAGAATTGATACACGGTCGTGCATAATACAGGGGGTTGGGATGTGATGATTGGACTGTTACCCCTTCGGATGCATTTCTACAATACTGTTTCGGTATTGTAGAAATGCATCCGATTGGGTGACAGTCCGAATACTGGAGCACTTGTTGTTAATAAATGCGTTACAATAACAGGCGTATTTTTTATGTAGGTCATTGATGTGCTTATGTGCTTATATTGACGTTTTGTAATAACAAACAAGTCAATTCCATTTCTACAAAAACCTGCATGAAACTTATCTATACCCATCTGCAACCGGTGTTTTATACAGCTGTTGTTACAAAACAAGCGCATGTTAATAAAAATCAATATCTGCTTTTTGACATTTCTTTTGCTTTTAAATGCATTTTTCTCAATAAGTTCGTTACCTAACAACTGATTGAGTACCTTGAAACGTGTTATTTGAAATGTAACAACGGAGAGAAAAGCATGCATGCTGACTAAAACTCTGTCAAATATATCGTAGAACTAGTACATATAACATTTAATTTGTATTAATTTAATGGAAAAAGTCATAAACTCTTCAAATTTGCATAACTACCCGACGGAAGTTTTTTGCTCATTAGCTTTTATTATCACACTCTATCGCTATTGACAAATCAATTCATAGATAGTCGTTTTATGCGTTAAAGCACCTACAATTGAATAAACTATTATGTTTTAAGTAAAAGTTGCTCGTCACGGTCATATTTTTACTAAATAAAAGCTGGTATCCTTTGAATGGTTCACTTGGTCATGTTTTTTGTTTAATTTAGACCGGTCTCAAAGCCCATTATGATTTAAATGCACAAACCCCTTTTTCATGAATTAAAACAAAAGAGAAAAATAAGATTAAACGAAAATAATGCTTATATTTTTTATTGTGGGTGTTGTTTAAATGATTACAAATACTTATGTTGCTATAAAAAACGACTATATTTTTGTGATGCTCGTTGCAAATCATTTTCAAGGAGTTTACTGTTAGCATTTGGTAAACACAAATATTGCATGGTTATGCGACTTGTTAATATTCTTTCTTTTATGTTGCTTCTTGAATTAATAAATATAACTTTGATGTCTTTTGCTAAAATCCTGGTTCGCCAAACGTAGAGCAGGTCTTGTAAATAAAACCACGAAACGATCGAAGATGAGTTTTCTTGCTGAGCTGCAAAAATAGTTGATGTTGCTTATTCCCAAAGAGAAAATATATTATGTTTTGGGAAAGGAATGCCTTCTCCAAATCATACCATTGACATGATATACCTAAGCCAAATCATCTTTTTAGTTGTTGTGAATATTGACAAGTCAAATCAAAACTTGATTAAAATGCAATGCATGGGTAAAACGAATCAAAAGGTACATTCTATCAGGGAGAGCGTCCTATTTCTTTTATCACCAGTCGTATATTGAGGAATGGAGTTCATATGAAATACATAAGTTAACGTAACAGAATAATTACATGCTTACATGATTGCATATTTTAACGTCGCATAATGATTACACGCTCAAATGAAGAACACATTTCAAAAGTAGCAACACATGACAGTCTCAATGAATGAAATCAATATTTCACTAGTAACATTTGGTAATCACGATTGTGACATAAGGAGAAATTGCTTACGATTTTAGACAATGAAAATTTCTGAATTGACCTTATGAATGAATTTTGATAATTCCCTGTATCAAAATGCGGTTGTAAAGGTTAACCACTTAACGCCAGATGTTTGCATCTTGATACAGACGGTTTTCAAAAAGCACTGTGGCAAAAGGGGAAATTACTTGTCACAAACAATTTATCCTTTTTGCCACAATACTGTTTAAACATATCATAACAGTAGAACTGAAAGGTTTTTCACGTGTTTACAAAGCTTTTCTAAATTCATCTGCTTTAACTTTAAACACGTCGTCTGCAGGTAATAAAGAGTTAAAATTACTCGTACTAGCTTTTCGCTTATAGTTTTTGCAACCTAAATCAATCACTTTCGATTCTATTTCATGGATATGTAACCGGTGCTCACACCGATTTATAATTATTACAACGTCCTAATTTGACTAACTGCTTACGGAACTCGAACCAACAACTCTCTTGTTTCTTTTAGCAAACGCCCGTCAGCAGCCACACCGCCTTTCATTGTAGATGAGTACACTGTGTTTGAAAGAAAATAGATATTTAACTATCGTGCCAATAACTAGTCCTTATTACGTTCTTCTGTAATGATAATTCAAGGAGATTCATTATAAAAAGCCGAGTTATTAAGCAGCCTTTCAATTCAAGGAAAATACATATATTTTCTTTCAACTTTTTACGATTTTCCTTCTGAATTCATCCCCGATCCCCAGACGTCACACTTCTTGTAACTCCACTTTTTGCGCGTTTCTATGTTAACGAACATGTTGCACTGCTTGTTTTGTATCATAAGATTGCCATAAATGATATCGGGATGGCCTTTATAAATGCATTAATTGGTGTAAAAAAGAAGCAATGTTAAAAGCGAAATAAACGCAAAATCAAGCTAAAAAGTAAACAAATATGCAACGGGAGCTAAATATGTAGATATTATTTGTCGACGGCTTTTGAGAGTTAAGTCCCTTGCAACTGAATGACCTGCGCTGGAGTTGATAATAATTATCGAATAAATGTCATTTGTCCAAAATCGGAACCATTCTTATAAACGAGAACAATTTCATATGAACACCTTTTCTTTTTCAATTAACGACTTTTATGAGCAAACGCAAATATGTCATCAATGTGGAACAACTGATAAACGACTGATTATTACGTATCTTGACTGTAAAGAACTAAAATGGTATGGTCTATAATTTCGCCGTCAAGCAATGCATATATTCTTTAGAAAAATAGGGGATTTATACAAATGCACCGAAAAGTATTGGAAATACATATGACACTAAGCAATAACGGCAGTACTTATAGCTGCACAACAAAGCGACAATCACAATGTCGCCCATTTCGTGCTATGCAACTATATCCAGGCATTCCATCCTCATTTTCTCTCACTCACCCGCTATCCAGTTTCTTTGTCGACCCGGCAAACAATTAATCCTCTGTTGAGCGTGGGGCCTGACCGTACAATCAGGCTCTACGTCTACCTCTCTATTCTTATCACTGGTGCGGGTTGATGGGAACCATACCCAGGGCTATTCTGTCCCACACCATTACAACCCCTAGGACAGTTAGGGTCTGCAAATTATCTCCTCTGTTGGTACTACGGATGGGAACGACTATTCGAATATTCGAATATTCGAATAGTGGGTCGAATATTCGAATAGCAAAATAGTATTCGAATATTCGATTTTAATGAACCCATATTACTGTATGTTTACCATAAATTTTATTCAAAAATAATGTTGTTTTATTTTCATTTTCTTCCTCTAATCCGATCCGAAATATCGAAGAACGTGCCTAGCTCCCAGGTGCAGTTACGATGTTTTTACAACGTATGTCACACAGTTAAACACCTGTGACAAATTACCACATCTTTTGACAGTTTGCAAAACAATTAATTCCTAAGTGTGAAAATAGTCGATTTTAAGCCGCTAAATCTAACACCTTAATGATCTGGACTTGCTCCTTATTATCCAAAACAAGTCAATCACGCTTATTGACAATTGTCAGTGTCAACCAATCACGTAACTTGTTTGTCGTGAAATTAAACAATTACTCTTTCAATAACCACTCGTAATCATGATTGCTTATGCACGAAGACCAATCAAATGATGTGTTAGAAAGTATATTTTTCTTCAGAATAATTTGTCATCTTCATTCTAATTTCTACATCTATTCGATAAACATCACAATGTCTCCATCGCGTGTCTGGAATTACTTTACTCGTTCTGCCGACAAGTCGAAGGCGACCTGTAACCTGTGTAACCAGGACTTTGTATTCAAGAATACAACATCCAACCTACTGAATCACTTGAATGACAAGCATCCATCCGTCTGGAAAAGTTGTAATTTGATAAAAAACGAAATAATGGTTATTACTGCTTTGATATTGAATGCACGTACATGTATACAGATATCGGCTCCCATCGGCTATACACAAAAGGTTTGAACAGAGGACTAGTGTACTAGTATTCGGACATGCAGACATTCGGATATCAAAACGAATTCTAAAATCGAATATTCGAACATATTCGAATAGTTCTAGTCGAATATTCGAATAGTGATTTCACTATTCGTTCCCATCCCTAGTTGGTACCGTACTTGGGCAATCCATCCATTGCTATGGTCAACGTACCCCAGCGATTGCAGTCTGCTCTTCTGCATGATGTCAGCGAGGCTTTCCAACTGCAGTTGATTAAGAAGGTATATAAAGGGAATGGTTTGCTCAGGTTTTACCAAACAGACCAACCTAATCATTGCTTTGTCATTCTGCTGTACCTGTTTGGCTGTGTTGGCTGAAACCGCCCATGTTTCGAACCCATATAGAAGGACACTTCTCACACACAAGGAGTAGACACGTCCTGTTGTAGTTGTTGGTAAGTGCCTGCAAGTTAGAATTGGTAGCAGATTCCTACTGTTTCAAGGCAGTCTTACAACGCGTAGCTGCAGTAATTTCACAGTCTCCACCTAACGACAGCGTTTCGACAAGGTAGCCAAAAGCTGTCACTACCTCAAACTTCCCATCACCAATACCAAACTTTTTCAACGGTCCACCATCTACTGGTCTTAATGTACTAGCGCGATGCAAACTTTGCCGAGTTTTACTTCATTACCCATGTTCCTTGTGTCCCAAATTTGTAACATAAATCAGTAAAATGATTATTCATTTAAAAAACACAGTAAAGATCGTGCGTTAATCAACTTATATTTGATTAAAAGCAAAGGTAAGTTAAATGCTTCCGTTCGGAATAACTTCGACACGCTACCTCAAATTTGCAGTTAACCATTTGAAAAAAGATAACGGATACAAATCGTTTACCATTACAAACAATAAAATAGAGCATGAATAACGAAAGGACAAACTTTGACCGAAAAGGACAATTGTCCAGATGTCCAAATCGTACATTCCGCTCATAGCCCTTGCACATGAGCTGAGCGCGCGAGTGACACAATTGGGGATAATCAACAAGAATTGGATGTTAACCCTTAAAGTGCTGGAAGCGATTTCATGCTTAGGAAAACAGGTCACAGGCCAGCCGCCAAGTAAATTGGCGGCTGGCCTCTGATACAACGTGTTTGCTACTCTGAGTATCTCTCCTCATCAAAATTAAACAGATATTTAAGGTTCTGGAAAGCAGACGACACAAAAGTCGGCTTTTAGAAAATTACCCAGCATTCTAAGGGTTAAAAGAGTTAAACGACAATTATCAACTCTCCCCGCATAATAATTCAGTTTGAACCACGGGTTGAGAAAAATGGCGACGATTCCTCTTATCCGTCAATACACACAAAATTAATAAGTATGTACATCTTTTGATAAAGCGTTTGATATAATATGGGGACAGGCAAAGATAATTTCCCTATAAGTATGTACATGTTCGTACCAAAGGCTTTCATCTGGAGACAAAATGGACGCTTATATTTGAGAACGGCTTGCGTGTACCAAATCAATTGCATGAAGAAGTGTTCCCCCTATTCGAAGGCGCAATACCCACTTATCTACCTATAGAAAGCTCCCAAATGTCGCTGAGGACGACTACAAAAGCCTGTGTACGCCACCATGAATATATTTTCAATTGCATGATTAAGTGAATTCCGTGTTCCTGGGCTGGCATTATTGTTTCCTTAATTGGCTTTACCGAGACTCTTTCACGAGGCTCTGCATCCAAGGAAGGTACTCGAAGCCTCTTACCCGTGCAAATGTGCGGGTCTTTTAATTTTTCCCGCCAATTCGGGGGAAAACTAATTCGACCATAATAAACTCGCTCAATTAGATCACTGATGGGATTGTCAAGTACAGGCAACACGGAGAACTGGTTGTCACCAAAATCTCGTTAAATCTCGTCTCACCCATACGAGAGTTGTGAGTTGTCTCAACATGATGCCGATTTCAATTTTGTAATGCACACCGGGTCGCCAAAGACTGGTGGAACATAATATAGAAGAAGCGATTGAATAATCGTGTTTGCAGTTAGATATCGTTTCCCACAATGTTTCAGTAATGTTCTGACTTAGAAAAGGCTTGTCCAATTATAAAACTACGCATAGAACACAGGATACCATGCAAGGAAGCCATTACATCCATTGTGTTTTGGTCATTGGTATAACAGAGGCTTTCATCAATGCATACCTCCCGAATCCTTCTATATATACGTATTTAGTAAACATAGAGGGATTTAGGAGGTATGCATTGGTTCAATCCATTGTAGTTGGTATGACCTTGTCCAATTGTCTGCGGAAAAGTACGTAAGAATGCAATACATTGTATACTGCACCTTATAATTCTTTGTATAACGCATTAACACTAGAAATAATCACGATTTTAGATACTGTAAAAACAAATTCAAACAGCGCACTGCTCTAAATTGGCAATTTAGATGTGCCGAAAGGCTGCGATTATAGCAATTTTCGAAAACTGATCCTGCATATCAACAATACGATAAAGCTGCTGTCATTTCCTTCACAAATAGACTTTAAATTCGAACATAATGTGTTAAATTGTATGTTTCCTACATTTCCATACTTACGTCAAGTCCCATGTTCCGTATAATTCCCTTTTTATTTCAAACTGGTGTACATGGGTTATTGTATCTAGTTCCAACCTATACTGCGCTCAACTTAACCCATTTCCAAACAATTACGACATTTGACCAGTTTGTTGCAGATGACTCTGGGAAATCTTGTTGGAAAAGGAGAAATTGCTCTTATCGAGCGATTTCTCCTTTACCAAAATATTTTCCGCCTTATCAGAAGATTATTTTCCAATTTCATAACATTTTGAAATGTCGTCTGCAAACTCTATCAGAGAGTCGAAAATTTGGCATTTGGTCAAGGGTTAAACGATGCCAGACAGTTTGCCTTAAACATTCGAATTATTTCTTATATATTCGCCAATCATGACTTTACAATAATTCAACACTGCGAATATAGTGTCTTACGTTTAACGGAAGTGTCTATTGGCAGTAAATTATATATTTTACGTTTTTGGCAAGTATTTATACAGTTTTAAAGAATAAAACCCCCTCATAATTCTAGGAATAATTCGCATTGAGAATTATGAAAATGCCTTGTTCCCTGTTTTTCGCCCATTGTAAGTCTTATTGATATGCATGTACTGCAAGTACTTGTTTTGACCCGAATACTTGGAATTCTCCGTCCGATTAAAATTATTGTATACAGCTTATATTCAAATGAATAGTTTGAACAGTTTGTTGCAGACGTCTCTGGAAAACATTGTGGGAAATGAAGAATCTAAAAAAATTGAATGGTACGCTTTGATAATTTGAAGGTATATATCGGATATAATCTAATCAACAGTTTTTTTATTGGAAACTTTACCCTCGTGAACATTATTTGCGTATAACAATACTCGTTCTAACGCACTCGTTTGTTATGCACAAATAATGTTTCATTCGGGGAATTATTTCCTATAAACAAAACAGACTGTTAATTAAAATCTTTATAACTACATCATTAAACGTTGATTGAAAGATCGAAATATTTTTCGGTTAACAGAAACCGTATGTAAGAGATAAAACGCAATTTCATTAAATTGTTTGAACTGGATGAGATTCGATATGAACACTCAATTTAATGTTCGAACGTTGTTGCAGATCAGGAAAATTGCCTACTTGATAAGTACTTTCTCACCATGCCACAATTGCATTGTGAAATATCTGCTGAGTTGATCATGACCGCAATTATTGGCGTAGTAACAGTATAAAAGTGTCGATTATCTTGAATAACAGTAATATCACATATCAAGATAAAGAAGACGAAAAAATAGCAATAACCACGACAAGAACAAAAACACATCTGGAAATAAACTTGCTACTGATATGTATTTTGTATGCATTAGACCAGACATGAGCTTTGCGAATTTTCTAGTAGTAATTGTGTTTTTATTGATCATAAAGCTTTTAAAAGACTCAACTAATTCGTTCAAAGAACCAATACAATCAAACTTTGCACCTTTCCTAACTATAAAGCGTGCGATACAAGAATGCATGGTGTCCATTTTCTATAAAAAGCGAACCATCGTTCATTACACAAGGGCCTGAATCATTGCATACCTCAAATACCTCTATATATACTACATGTATCTAAGATACGTATCTTATATAGTATATATGGAGGGATTTGGGAGGTATGCATTGATCCACGTCCCTGTGGTTCATAGAACAATGCATACAAGCAGTGTTCTGTATTTCAAAGTTAAAATATTTTCCTTACTCAATATTCAATTCATGACTTAAACATCTGAATATTGCTAATGACATCCCTTGATGTGGAGGTATATCTACACATAGAACTGGCTCAATTTCTAACAAAGGGTGAATATATCTTTTGAGATCACATCTAGATAAAATATCAATCATATTTTATAAGTTTTGAATTGAGAAACTGGATATCTTTGTACCCCAAAACAAGAATAAAAAAGCAATTCCGACACACTATTTATCCTTTGATAACCCTTAGCATGCTAGGTAATTTTCTAAGAAATTATTTGTTGTCGTCTGCACTCAAAAACCTTTAGTATCTGCTTAATTTTAACGAGGAAAATACTCGGAGAAGCAAACAGGTTAGATCACAGACCAGCCGCCAATTTACTTGGCGGCTGGCCTGGATCCAACCTGTTTGCATAAGTTAATTCCAGCAATTTAAGGGATACTGGAGTCTAGAAGATAACATTTGTTAACAACATGTGACGTCGACAGTAGAAATCGGTCTAACGGCAAAACAATCGGTTCCGAGAAAACGTCGTTTGAAGTCAGACTTTTATATTTTCGTGATAAAACATGTTAAACAATGTTTTTGTTTTGATTAAAATTCGTCTATATTGGTCCCTGAAGATTTAATCAAATTTATGTGAAATTAAAATGCAGTCCGAAAGACATGCGGTCTAATGCAACACTCTGGAAAGACTTTTCAAGCGGTTCCTATCTAAAAGTAGCCATGACCAGTATATTTGTTTCTCAGTTTAAAAAATGCTTTATCTGCATTATATTATACTCACGTCATTCACAAGCTCACAAATATGAATTACATTTAAGTTAAAACTTCCAGCGAACGATGCAGAATACCAAGGGGAGGTTACTGTGAGGAATTATCAGTATTGCGAGTCAGATCGATATCTTATATAAACAATTCAAAACGACAGTCGGCTCTTTATTTTTCTGACAGAAAAGTCGGAGGTCCTATCTTGGTACAATATGGACAGTATTGCCAGATCAGGGTTGATGACCTGGATCCAACCTGTTTGCATAAGCATGAAGTCGGTTCCAGCAATATAAGGGCTAATGGAGCTTAGAAGAAAACATTAGGTAACAACATATGACGTCGGCAGTAGAAATCGGTCTAACGGCAAAAACGTCGGTTCCGAGAAAACGTCGTTTGATGTCAGACTTTTATATTTTCGTTATAAAACATATCAAACAATGTTTTTGTTTTGATTAAAATTTGTGTATATTGGTTCCTGAAGATTTAATCAAATTTATGTGAAATTAAACTGCAGTCCGATAAAATGCGGTCTAATTCAACACTCTGGAAATACTTTTCAAGCGGTTCCTGTTTAAAAGAAGCCATGACCAGTATATTTGTTTCTCAGTTTAAAAGAAATGTTTTATTTGCATTATAGTATAATCTCGTCATTCATAATCTCGCAAATATTAATGATTTTTCAGTTAAACCTTCCAATGCAAAAATGATATTTACACAAGAAGGCATTATTACAAAATTAACTACTCATTTCGGTAAAAACATATGACCCCCTCTACACACACACACATATCAAACTCTGGATGAAAACCTTTTTTTATAGTGGCAGCGATCGATGACAAATAGCAAGGGGAGATTACTGTGAGGATATTGGTCAATATTGTGAATCAGATCGATACCTCATATGAAGAATTCATAACGACAACCAGCTCTTTATTTCTGACAGAAAGTTCGGTTGTCCTATCTTGATACAATATGGACAGTATTGCCAGATCAGGGTTGATAGGCTGGTTATGTATGGCGCGTTGTACAATAAGACAGCGTTGAATAGACCCTCTTCAAAACCACACAAAGCAACAAGAGAGCATTCACCTTTAACAGAGTTATGGATGCTTAGAACATTCTGGTTGAAGCAGCAATTCAATGGATATGATGAATTAATTTGAATTAACCCTCATGTAAAGCGAGTAAGAGCAAAAGAAAATGTAGTGAAATGAATAATTGGTCGTCATGAGCAGTTTCTCCTTTTATCAAATCAAGTTTTCTCTGATGATACCACACATTCAGATATGCAGTTCGAGTGTAAAGGGATAAAAGGCAATGCTTGGGAAATGAAATCACAGGCCATTGGTCAAAGCTCAAACCAATTTGCCTCCCATTCTTAGAATTTCAATAAGAGCTCAACACTTGACCAGTGACCTCTATTTGACATTTCCGCCTTTTCTCTTAATTCATCCTCTCAGTCGTCTATTGTTGGTATCTACCCTTAAAGTGTTGGAACCGACTTCATGCTTATACAAACAGGTTATATCCAGGTCAGCCGCCAAATAAATTGGCGACTGGCCTGTGATCTAACCTGTTTGTTACTCTTGGTATCTTTCCTCATCAGAATAAGCAGATATTCAAGGTTTTGAAAGCAGACGGCACAGAAATCTACCTTTCGGAAATTACCGAACGTTTTAAGGGTTAAAGATGTTTACGACGTTCAACTTTCTACATCAAAAACATTTGGTACCATGGAAACATTCAGGAAATAGTTTCAGATTGGATAGCAGACTAGAAAAACTCAACAACAAAAAAATAACTTGCTTTGAACATAATAAAACAAAACATAAAAGCAAATATGTAATTTCGTTATTCAATATGTCTGCTGTCTGATAAGTCTTTCTTATACAATATTTATGTCATTTGTGCCTCCTTGTCCTATTTTCACAATGATTACCGTGCTTCTTGACAAATAACGTATTGAAATTAATCAAATATCTATAAATCCTAATTGTGCCATACTCCAGATTTTCCAGATGTAGATATTTCATTCTACTGTAATGCAATTTCAGCTTCGATCGTTCGAGTTTTTTGTTCCATTGTCAAAATTGTTTCCATCCAATTTGACACTTTTAATATGATACAAGTCTAGTATGATTATTGGCTTGATCAAGATCTTCTATCTTGTATGGGGTAACGGTGTCCTTATTTGTGAAACGCTACTCCCGGTGTATGTTTAATTTACTCTTGTTTTGTCAAGCTATTACGGTGCTGTCGTATATGATAGCTGCTTTACAAGAGAGAAATTATCCAAAGTCTTATGGAACGGAGGTAGAGAAAGAGCGTCGGCCTCAGACAAGAGGGTCATGGGTTCGAATCCTGGGAGAAGCGGTTTCCACCTTGCGACCTTTGTGGATTCCACATTCGATGCGAGTACTGATCATGATCCAGGAAGCAGAATCGAGAATGATTAATCGAAGTTGTAAGAACTTGTTTCACAATTGATGTAAAATAGATAAGTTTAAAACAAAGCGAATGTTGTGTTTTCATTGGCCACTGTTAGTCCGTCTCCATATAACGGCAGATATGTTAAGAAACCACTGTATCGAAAAAATAAATTCCTTTTATCAATCAATCTTTATCTTATATTGATCTTTATTCTAAATATATGAAAATTGACAACACAGTTCTTATGCCTTTTCTTTATGAAATGCACAACAATGTTTGAAATTGAGCAGACACGGACACCGTTCTATGTTTTTTTAATGTGAAATAGCTGATTGAAACTTTTATAACTTGGTTACCTTGGTGACAATGGAACGTGAGCTCTGGAAAGCAATTTCACAGAGAAAGTTTACTACATACACCGTTTTATTTTCGCCCTTTGAAATGTCGCCTATCCAACTATTGGAACGGCCAGACTTCTAATTGCGTTCTGTGGTGCGAGAGACATGCTCAGTCTGGAGACAAGGCAGGTTATTAATATCGGTGTGACAGAACAAAAACGCCCACATTGAAACTGATTTTAACCCTTAGAATGCTGGGTAAGTTTTATATAAGGATGTCTGTGTTGTCTGCTTTCCAAAACCCTAAACATATGCTTAATTTTGTTGATACTCAGAGTGGCAAGCAGGTTAGATCACACCAATTTACTTGGCGGGTGGCCTGGTTCTAACCTGTTTGCGTAAGCATGAAGTCGGTTCCAGCACTATAAGGGTTGAAATAATCTGAAATTGTCTGTGTAAGCAGTTTTTAAAAATTATATATCCATCGTTGTAAGAAGCCTGTTGCAGACATGTTCTTCATTTTTGTCCGAGAATGATGAAATCGTTATGTTAATGGATCTTTGAAAAGAAATCAGCAATATGCATGGCTTAAAGTTGTTTGGTCACATATGAAAGTTTTGAAGTGAAATTAAAACGTCGTGGAGGTAATACAAATTTTATAATGTTTTACATTAAATGATTAAAGTAGTTATAGAAATCATAAAGAATCCATGAAGCGCCAAAATATACCTTTATGTAAATACAGTATATGCGTGATATATATTTAAAAACTGTTGCAACGTTTTTGGATTAAGAGACATATCAATTCGCTGTAAACGGGCTTTAAAAACTTGAATACGATCTACTTTTGCTTCTAATGGCTATTTCCAAGAGCGTATTATACAATATTAAAGCGGTTGTACAGTTTTAAAAAAGTGAAGTTTAAACTGATAAATCTCCGTAAATCTGAGAGCAAGCATCTTTAAACCTTCCCTCATGAGAATTTGTGATGAATCCACATTACAGACAGCAGCAGACCACCAATATAAAGGATAGAAATATACACATGTATTTAGTACAATGGCTGGACTATAAGACCGTTTCGTGACAAAAGGATTAAAAGCGAAAAGATGGTTGATGTTGTGATTCGGAAATGGTATCGGGCAAGATGTAGGGATTTTATCCGGTGAGGCATATAACCTTTCCTATTGAAAGGTACCAACCATCTATTCTATTTATCCTGTTACCTATAGGGATTCAAATAAACGAACAACAAATGACAAAAAAAACCACTAGAATGAAACGAAACAGAATATAAATACTACCAGGTGTGCGCAGATCCCGTGATATAGTGACAGATATCAAAAAAGTTTTACGGCACACTGTTGCATGTATCAGTCCGTAAATTTCCCTGGTTACAATATAACAGTATGGTTTTGTCACATTGGTTTTCGCATGTATCAGTCCGTAAATTGTCCTGGTTACAATATAACAGTATGGTTTTGTCACATTGGTTTTCGCATGTATCAGTCCGTAAATTGCCCTGGTTACAATATAACAGTATGGGTTTGTCACATTGGTTTTCGCATGTATCAGTCCGTAAATTGCCCTGGTTACAATATAACAGTATGGTTTGGTCACATTGGTTTTCGCATGTATCAGTCCGTAAATTGCCCTGGTTACAATACAACAGTATGGTTTTGTCACATTGGTTTTCGCATGTATCAGTCTGTAAATTGCCCTGGTTACAATATAACAGTATTGCTTTGTCACATTGGTTTTCGCATGTATCAGTCCGTAAATTGCCCTGGTTACAATATAACAGTAGGGTTTTGTCACATTTGTTTTCGTATGTATCAGTCCGTAAATTGCCCTGGTTACAATATAACAGTATGGTTTTGTCACATTGGTTTTCGCATGTATCAGTCCGTAAATTGTCCTGGTTACAATATAACAGTATGGTTTTGTCACATTGGTTTTCGCATGTATCAGTCCGTACATTACCCTGATTACAATATAACAGTATGGTTTTGTCACATTGGTTTTCGCATGTATCAGTCCGTAAATTGTCCTGGTTACAATATAACAGTATGGTTTTGTCACATTGGTTTTCGCATGTATCAGTCCGTAAATTGTCCTGGTTACAATATAACAGTAGGGTTTTGTCACATTGGTTTTCGCATGTATCAGTCCGTAAATTGCCCTGGTTACAATATAACAGTATGGTTTTGTCACATTGGTTTTCGCATGTATCAGTCCGTAAATTGTCCTGGTTACAATATAACAGTATGGTTTTGTCACATTGGTTTTCGCATGTATCAGTCCGTAAATTGCCCTGGTTACAATATAACAGTAGGGTTTTGTCACATTGGTTTTCGCATGTATCAGTCTGTAATTGCCCTGGTTACAATATAACAGTATGGTTTTGTCACATTGGTTTTCACATGTATCAGTCCGTAAATTGCCTGGTTACAATATAACAGTATGGTTTTGTCACATTGGTTTTCGCATGTATCAGTCCGTAAATTGCCCTGGTTACAATATAACAGTAGGGTTTTGTCACATTGGTTTTCGCATGTATCAGTCCGTAAATTGTCCTTGGTTACAATATAACAGTATGGTTTGTCACATTGGTTTTCGCATGTATCAGTCCGTAAATTGCCCTGGTTACAATATAACAGTATGGTTTGGTCACATTGGTTTTCGCATGTATCAGTCCGTAAATTGCCCTGGTTACAATACAACAGTATGGTTTTGTCACATTGGTTTTCGCATGTATCAGTCTGTAAATTGCCCTGGTTACAATATAACAGTATTGCTTTGTCACATTGGTTTTCGCATGTATCAGTCCGTAAATTGCCCTGGTTACAATATAACAGTAGGGTTTTGTCACATTTGTTTTCGCATGTATCAGTCCGTAAATTGCCCTGGTTACAATATAACAGTATGGTTTTGTCACATTGGTTTTCGCATGTATCAGTCCGTAAATTGTCCTGGTTACAATATAACAGTATGGTTTTGTCACATTGGTTTTCGCATTTATCAGTCCGTAAATTGCCCTGGTTACAATATAACAGTAGGGTTTTGTCATATTGGTTTTCGCATGTATCAGTCCGTAAATTGCCCTGGTTACAATATAACAGTAGGGTTTTGTCACATTGGTTTTCGCATGTATCAGTCCGTAAATTGCCCTGGTTACAATATAACAGTAGGGTTTTGTCATATTGGTTTTCGCATGTATCAGTCCGTAAATTGCCCTGGTTACAATATAACAGTAGGGTTTTGTCACATTGGTTTTCGCATGTATCAGTCCGTAAATTTCCCTGGTTACAATATAACAGTAGGGTTTTGTCACATTGGTTTTCGCATGTATCAGTCCGTAAATTGCCCTGGTTACAATATAACAGTAGGGTTTTGTCACATTGGTTTCATAATACCTCTGAAGTGATTTTATCAAAGCAATGTCTCAAGGAGTTAAGGGACATTGTTATCATGTTTCATCTCAAACCTGGTTGTCCTAGATCTACGGAAGAAAATGGACACTTATTTAATTTACTTGGGCGTAATTGCCCTATTTATGTGAATTGTTCAGTGGTTTGTGTCTTGTCGATTTATTTTGTTTTCTACTCTTTAAATCAAGACTTGCTTCAGCATTATCTTTCGTATTCTACCAGAAAGAAAGGTCATCTCTTACAATGAACATGCTACCAAAGTCCATCATTAACATATCGCTTGTGTAGAGTTTTGCACGATTTCAGTAATAGCATGGCAGCTTTACCAAACTCAAGCGATGGATTAACAAATATTATCAAACAGGAACAGTTGGTTCATTCTTAAACTCTAGATAAGTTAAATGAGCTTAATGTATATAGCAATAGGGTAATGTTATTTAATCAGAAAGATTTCATTTATGACGCTCATGGTAACGGTCAGTTTCCAAGAGTAATCGACGACAACTCTACTGTAATGATAATGGGCCACGTCACGGGAAAAGGGGCACTCGGACATAGCAAACAGTGTAGCCCCAGACCAGACGCCACGTCACTGACGTGGCGGCTGGTCTGGGGTTACACTGTTTGCCATCCTTGAGGAAGTCAAGTTGTACCTTTAAATAAATACAAATGATAACTGTCGTGACTAGATGCTGGAATAATAGCGCTAAGAAAGAGCTGAGTCAGCGATTGCAAAATGTTCTTCTTTGAAATACATATATATCAAGACAAATCGCCACAACTGCTTTCTGAAGAGACACATTAAACCCTTATCTTTATATGGAATATTTGTGACTGGCTGGAATTTTCTACAAAGCTATCGAAAACGACAGCTTTGAAGGAACAATCAATACGTTATCTTTCTTATATCAAATCAAACCATTTAGACAAAGTCACCATCCTGCCTTACTGTTTTCTTAAGTCTTGCTTCAAATTTAAACGACTGAATCTGACGAAAATGGTTGGACAGAACTTAACGGAAAAGGAAAAGCCATTCCCGCATGTTCCCTTTAATTAGATATAAAAGACTTTATCCACCGATGATCTACGTCTAAAGACATTTAATACATCAGACAAGACTATATTGAATTACTCACTAGATTAAGGCTGAGGACATTGCTCTTTTTCTGTATACAGTTAAGCCTACAAAATGATTACAAGGGAAAGCAGTCATAGTTTTCAAAAATAATGAACTCTCATTACTGGTTCAGTGTTTAAAACTTGCGATATGGGCTCCCGTGTTCAACTCTCACCAGCGGCACTGGGATATTTCGTGGCAGTGTCCTTGGCCAAGAAACTGCAGAGCCCTGCCTAGTACTGGTGAAATCAGGAAAGCCGTAAAATAACAATGTTACCACGTCGTTTACCTAAATGCTGGCTTATTTCCAAAAATAGATTTTTGAAGTTGTCTGTTTGCCAAAACCTTAAATATCTGTTTAATTTCGTATATGAAAGATACTCAGAGTAGTAAACAGGTTAAATCACAGGCCAGTCGCCAATTTCCTTGGCGGCTTGCCTGGATCCAACCTGTTTGCATAAGCATGAAGACGGTTCCAACACTATATGAGTTACACCACATGTTAAAACAGAAAGGTGAATCATCGCAAGGTCACTGTTTTATTGAGGTCTTTTTCTGAAGGAACCTTTCCGACTGTTGAGAGGACAGGTTTTCTGAACATGACTTTGTACTTTACAGTATTTAAACGAAATACACTCCCAATTTATAAATTATTACGATTTTTTAATATTTTTAATATTCACATCAGAAACATACGTTATTGTAACACACTGTGTTGATTAAAAGTCAAATGTGTGACAAAGAGTTAGTGAAACAAAAATGTTTGATTGCAAGTCAAAAGGTGTAACGCAGTTTTGAACCTGCATACATATTCAAATGCTATGAGGTCTTATTTGCTGAGGTTGAGGATGGCTTGCAGCCTTATAGAACTAATTTCGCCTAACGTTAGATAATCAGTCGGTTAAACCATACAAGTACTCAATAAATAAGATGACTTTATATGTCTGCAACCTAATTATGTTCTGTATATGTTATGTAACGTTGTACATTTTATATTACGTTTTAAACGCACCACCCCGTGAGTGCATTCTAATGGATTGGGCAATTACAAAATTGTTAATTTAAAGCCAGAATAATGCTTAAAAAAATTCCCTTGTAATTTGAATTATATTTATATATTAAATGTTTTTAAAACATAGCAGAACATTATATAAGCATGACTTTGTTTACATTTGAGATCTATCATTTAGGTCGTTCTTAGTACATATCGGTCGGGACCGAAACTATTCTGTTAAATACGAATAGTTCCGACCCAGACCGATATATCGAGAACGACCGAAGTAGCCCGACGAAGGAGTAAATTTTAAAAAGGAGGGCTATGGGTATTTTATCTTCACGCTTTTCATAAGGACTTTTCCTCTTTATATCTAGGTTAACATGGACATTTTTAAGCGACCCTTTTTGAGAAAAGGCCTTGTTCTTTCGATTTTCAAAGCCTTCCTATTGGGAAATGATGTATTCGAATAAAGCTCTTTCCCCATTTCAAGTATGCATACAATGTCTTGTGTGTTGGTCAAATAAACAACGAAACCAAACTTTAAACAACGCCATTTCTCTCTAAGCAGACTGGTATACCATTATTTCAATGTAAGACATGCTTTAATGGAAGCGGGCGATTTCGGAAGTGGCGGAAAGAGATTGTTTTCCGGAGTTCCGGTTTAATCCGGCTTTAATCCCACTTCTATTGCATTCCACGGGCCGGATAATACCCACATTAATAGACAACGGATTAGTCTGCCTTGTTAAATAGGGAGGAATGCAATCGCATCATGGAAAAGCTGATTCATTTTGGAATTTTCGCTCGAAATGCTCACTGCCGTCACGTGACCATTGTTTACGATATTGTGACAGAACAGGTATGAATTTCAGTCGATGGGTGATGTTTTAGGTCATTCGTGCCCGTCAACAGCGATCTTTTGCCGAGTGTTAGACATAACACAGTTATAAAGCATGGGCTATCATATACCACCAGAACCGGAAAGTTTATACTCAATTCATGCGGGGTACACAATGTGGCTATCATTGGCAAAAGCAGATGAAAAAGGTAAAACTACCTGTGGCGAGGTCGTGATCCCCTCCCCCCCTATTTGCTATAACTGAAATACTTATGAAGCAAGTTATAATTTCACTTATAGTACTTTACTGAGCTTCTAATTCATTATTTGCCAGTCTATAGATGGTCAATGGTTCCATGTTTGAATAATAAAATGGTAAAGTCAAGCTGGTATAGAACCATCAATATTTAATAAGCAGGATAGTTCTCAATCTCTCGTGAAAATCTAGCGATGATGTGTTTACGTAAAAGTGCTTTTTTAAGGAACATCAAAAGAATACGCCATTGCTTTGAAATTACACGGACACGGGCACTTTTGGTTTTACATCAACGGCCTTTAGATTTGATACATATGGGCCGCGTCACGCGAAAAGGGGCACTCGGACATAACTAAAAACCGCTGACTCAGCTCTTTCTTAGCGCTATTATTCCAGCATCTAGTCACGACAGTTATCATTTGTATTTATTTAAAGGTAGAACTTGATGTCCTCTAAGATGGCAAACAGTGTAACCCCAGACCAGCCGCCATGTCAGTGACGTGGCGTCTGGTCTGGGGCTACACTGTTTGCTATGTCCGAGTGCCCCTTTTCCCGTGACGTGGCCCACTTTCAGTAATAACTCTCTCCAACACTTGAGCGACTAAAGACCAGGGTACCGTTTTACTAAACGAGTTACGGAAAATATTTGCGTAAGTCATAATTGATTAACATGGATAATATCTTCAATGAAAGTACAATATTGCGATGTGACACGTCATTGGAAGCGTCTCGGAGAGACGATTCCAATGACGTGTTACTTTGCAATATTGCTTTACCCAATATTGAAATACGAGGATTCGTGGATTTAGACTTACGCAAATCTTAAGCATAAACTGTTTAGTGAAACGGTACCCTGAGATTTATTGCGATAAAATGGAAAATTTGCTTATGAAGAGCAATTTATGCTAATGTCACAACTTCTTGATATCGTATACTAACAATTACACAGAAGACGTAAAGTATTTTGTCTTATTTTTTTCTTCCGTTGATCACATTCTGGCCAGTTGAAATGCTATGAAAGCGATTTATTTACTGATTGAAACTATACTTCCTCTTTCAGAGCACTTGTTTTCTGACTGAGAGCAATTAACATGATTAAGTTGTTATATAATCTCTCAATTAAACATACAACTCCGAAACAACATTCCTTAATGCTAAATCTTCAAAAACTGGTCATCTCCGTAACAAATAAGTGTCGTATATGTTTGTCATTGATAATCAGATAAAAGGGCTACGACCTGATGGTTCTTATTAAAGTGCACCTTGTTATTACGGGATTAAAAGATTACGATCCTTGATGATCAATTCAAGTAGAGTTACATGGAATTGCTTAAGGCTCGCACATTGACAATCAAAGTGAAGTCTAACGGGCTACGAATCTAGATCACCAATAAAGTGAAGCTGCATGGAAATGCTAACGACCCCATATTGTTTATTGGAACGATTGCCGATTAAAGTGAGATTTTAAGGATTACAAACCTAGATCACCAATATTAGCGAAGTAAAAAGTGAATGCTTACGACCCCATATTATCCACCAAAGTGAGAAGTAAAGGTTGCGACCCTTCCTTGCCAATTGAAATATACTTTAAAGGATAACAAACCTAGATAATAAATGTGAAATTACATGTATATTCTTACGATTCCATATTGTCCAATAGAGTGAGGTTTCAATGGTTACGACCCTAGATTGCACTTAAGTGTAGGTTAAAATGCAACGACCCAAAACATCCCATTAGATTCAAATTAAAATGTAACGACTCAAGACAACCCATTGAAGTGTGACTTCATATGAAACGACTCCAAAGTGTCCATTAAAGCGAAAGTTAAAGGCATACGACTCTTCGACAATATATCAGTTTCGTGTATGTTGCGATGCCCGGCCCTTAGGCTTTGGAGAAAGACCCCGCGCTAAATCTGAAAAGGGGTTTTCAAGCTGAGTAGATTTGTGCCAATGCTGTAACTTCTAGACAATTTTTGCACACAAACATAATCGTACATAACATCAATCATGCCACATTCTTTTAGATTGGTGAGTCACATGATATGTCGTTTTCTTTTCTGTTCAATAGTTGTTTCCGTGATGCAATTTGATCCTTGTATACGGTGAATCACCATCTATGATATGATGAACGGTAACAAAAGCGAAATTGAAAACACTTTATTAGCAAAATCCCTTTTAATTGTCAAACTAAATACAATACAATGAAAAAGAAAAAAGAATGATGTACAACAAATGCTTTCACAACTCATATTACATTGTAAATGATGGGAACGGTGCATCAAATATTAGTAATAGCAATCTTTTCCGTATATTTCTTACAGTCGATTAACCCTTTCCCAAACAATAACGACATTTGACTACTTTATTGCAGATTACTTTAGAAAACATTGCGGGAAAAGGAGAAATTGCTCGTGACGAGCAATTTGTCCTTTTTCCACAAAAGGTTTTCTGCTCTATCTGAAGAATATTTTTCAATTTCATCACATTTTGAAATGTCTCCTGCAAACTCTTTCAATTTGGGACAGTCGAACATTTGTTGTTTGGGAAAGGGTTAAGGGTCCAGCCTGATATATCAAAGAATATTCACTTATGAATTTGTTAATGATTGTAATGTAACCCATTGTGATATGAGGGTATTGTCAATGACTGACGTTTTACAGTTTGTGAAAGCAGATATCTAAAACTCCTGCTGAACGTTCCTTAATGAGACACTTTCGAACATTTGTGCTTTGGGAGTAATAAAAATCTAAATTTTGATATTCACAATCATTGTCAATAAATCAAAGACCGTTTTGCATTATTTTACTTATACTTTGCTAAAACCCCGTGTTTTCGTTAATTAAAGTGATGTGAGCCCTTTGCCTGTCTATTCCTCTTTTGGAAAGCCGTCTTATAAACCAACGGATACATTCTTTTAATAAATAAAACGGTTGAATTGAAATTGTTTGTCGGAGGGATCGAGAGAACGGGTTTGAGTCGATGTAATGAGGGACAAAAACCGTAAGGATCTAGAATGTGGAACATGTCATTTTGATCTACATAATTATGTATGACAGTGCTTTGTAGGCTTATTTTGCCTAAAAAAAAACACGGTCGGATTTTACTCGCGGGCTTTGACTTGACGGCAAGTTGTGAGGAATCATATGTCAAAGATAAAGTTTCCTTTTTCTATACGTAGTTGACCGTTAGAATTCTGGGTTATTTCCAGAAATAGATATTTGTGTGGTCTGCTTTACAAAACCTTTAATAAATGCTTAATTTTGATAAGGAAAGGTACTCAGAGTAGCAAAAATGTTACACTACAGGCCAGTCGCCAGTCGCCAATAAGTTGGCGGCTGGCCTAGATCCAACCTGATTGCATACGCATGAAGTCTGTTACAGCACTATAAGGGTTAAGAAGACCATGGTCCTGGAGTTTCTGTGATATATTGAGTTTGCAAGGACTTTCTTACAGATTGGAATTATTTTTTTTTAATTAAATGTCTTCTACGATTAAATGATATCATCGATTTCTTAAGTAACATAACACTAGATTATTGAACACTTCTCAACCTCGTTTATTACCGTACAGAATAGATAGGTAACATTTGTAGTTATATTTGTGGATACCATCGTCACTTCGTCTTTCGAAATGTTTAGCCACTCTTTTTGCATGATGTTAGAAATGTGCGCGAGAATGATTTCCTCTCTTTATTTATAAACAAGCTTTCATATATAAATGCTTACAGGCGCGAAGGCTCAAATGACATTATTTAACGAAATCACGGGGTTTCAGCAACACAGAGACAATAAACGTGAAAATGGTATTTGGTTAAGTGAATATGATTGTTGATATTAGTGATATTTGCTTTAAGGTTTATTACGCCAAGACCACAAACCTGAGTTAGTCCCTTAAAGGTAGAGTACTCACAATTCGCCAATTTGAAACTCATTCTTTCATCGGTTTACTTCGGTCGTTCTCGGTATACATCGGTCGGTACCGGAACTTTTCGCATTAAAACCGAATAGTTCCGACCCTGACCGATGTAAACATACCGAGCCTGACCGAAGTAGGCTTCTGACCAGTCCAAATTTAAAACGGCATCTGACGGCAACGAAAAATGACTATTTTGTGTAAGCTACAGAAATTAAAGTGTTTGAAGTATAAAATACATATACTTATCATGAAATATCCCTGTATATATCTTAAACAAAGGTATAAGGTAAATGTCGCGAAGCAATGGAAATATAAAGTTGGAACTACTGTAATGAGAAGAACTGTTCACTACAAGAAATGCCCTTTTATCACAATGATAATCAAAGTAATCTTTTTCAGATTTATCTAAACTTTAGACATTAAATCTGCCACGGCAGATGCCGACAGAGAGATATCTACATTGCAAGTGTTGGACATAATTATGGAAAGAAAATCTTGGTACAACCTCATAATCATTAAGCTAGCTTCGACATAAAACTGCAAATGTGTTAATATGAGTCGATTTGGATTGTTAGATCTAACATCGTATGGTGTGCTTCATTCATGACAAGAACAAAACAAAATTGCTAATCATATCTCGCGGTGGATATGCTGTTTCTACTGTAGGCGTCACGTTTCTTGAAGCGACCCCGTCGGCGCCTAAGCCCCAACATAATTCGGAATTTACGCCTGAAGTTTGCGTTACACAGTGGATATAGGAAGGGGTTTAGCGTGGAATTAAGGTAGCCCACCCACGTCATAGCGAGAAGCAGCCCCTGGTCTATACACCCGTCGCAGAAGGCCACGACCAGAAACAGCACGAAATAGGGGAGAAAGCACACGGTAAAGGCGCCCATGATGACACCCAGCTGACGCGCCGCCTTGATCTCCTTGGTAAGCGCCGAGCTTTGCCGGATGTTCTTTATTCGATCCTTCAAGTTAAGCATAGTTGACCCACGCCTAGAGCGCCGGTCCCTGAACACGAAAACGTTCCGTTGTGTTGATTTGTTGCTCTCTTTTTTGTTGCAGTGGCTCACTGTCGTGTCGAGAATTGTCTCAGCTTCACGGATCTTCTTTAATCCGCTGATAAGCGAGTATCTCTCTCGGTCCTTCGCTTTCATCACTCGTTTGTCCTCGGCGCTCGAACACGAACTGATCGGCGTGCTAGGCGAGGAGCCGATGGAACTGTCACCGTGCAGCGCCGTCGCCGCGGTGTTGATGATGATATGGCTTGGTTTCTTCGAGGAGGGGACGACCGAGACCTCCTCGTAGTAATACCGCTCTACTTTCTCCGTTTCCTCGTCCACCACACTCTCATCATACACGTATTCCACCTTGATCCGATCACTGGGAATTGTGTGACGCATCTCAATCGAATGGAAATGCTTCGTCGCCGTATCCGGTGAACGATGGTGCAAACTATTCTCCGATCTGTGTTTATTGTGGGAAAACCTCTTCCCGAAATATCCCTTCGTCGGCCTGTGTCTCGTGTGTCCATTGTGATTCGAAGTGGCGGCTGACAGGTCGTATAGCGTAATCTCGTTTGGTCCGTTAGTCGGCGAGAATCCGTCCCCACCCACCACGTGGTTGCTGTTGTTGTCGGAGTTTGTATCGAGCGCCTGGTCACTGAACGACGTATCGTCCTGCACGTTGTAGGAATTCGTTGCTGGAATGTAAGAAGAACCCCCACCCCCGCCACACCGGACGTTCCGCTGACCGAGCTCGAGTTCGGAGCGCTTCCGGATCTCCTGGAAGATCTTCCAGTAAAGCGCGTACATGATAGCGAGCGGGAGATAGAAGTTAAAGAAGGCCGTGATGATTTTAAGGGCACTACTTTTCGCGTACTCTGTGTCACACGTGTCCGAGGGCACGTTACGCACGCCCCCGTGGAAGAAATGATGCCAACCGATGATGGGTATAATCCACAGAGAGGACACAATCCACGCAAACGTGATCATAAGCACGGCTCGCTTCTTAGTCCGCTTACGGATGTATTTGAGGGGTGATGTGACGGACCAGTAGCGGTCAAGGCTCAAGATGAAGAGGTTAAGGATGGAAGCCGTGCTGGCGGTGTAGTCGATGACGATCCAGATCTGGCAGACCTCGACCCCGAACAGCCAGTCCTTGGTAAAGATATACACGGTACTGATAGGCATCACAAACAGCCCCACTATCAGATCGGCGATCGCCAGGCTCACGATGAACATGTTACTCACCTGAAAAAAGAGAGATAATAATGAAATAATTGCTCAGCAAAGGCAAAGCGATATGATGAACGTATAACAGGTCTGAAATAGTCTAAGCGTTATGAATGAACGCTCAACAACAAAGCTAAAGCGATGCGATACATGTTAAGGTGTTAGTAAACGCATGACAATTTTAGCATAAGGTAAGAAATTTGTTTATTATAATGACTGGTGGAGAAAAAAAAAACACAACATGTAGCTGGCCTGAAATAGAGAGGTGTTAGTGTCAATACACCATCGAATGTTCTAAGCGACATGACAAACGTGTGCTGGCTTCAAATGGAGTCGATGTAATCAATAAACGCTAAACAGAGGTAAAGCGACACGGTTAACGTATTATCGGCCTGAAATAGAGAAGTGGTATTATTACGTCAGAAGTAAAGTGAAACGATGAAATGATAAGCGGGTTTATGGTCAGATAGGCAATAAAGTTATGAATAGAGTAAATAGTATTGCAATGTAAAGGTGAATGATATTGACGCGATGTGTAAAATAACAAACAAAGGAAAACAACGAACGTAACAAAGAAAAGCCATCTTTAATCAAATTAAACTCAGCGCTTTAACCCTTTCCAAAACAATCAATTTTCGACTGTCCCAATTTGAAAGAGTTTGCAGACGACATTTCAAAATGTGATGAAATTGAAAAATAATCTTCTGATAGGGCAGAAATATTGTCGGAAAAGGAGAAATTGCTCATCATGAGCAATTTCTCCTTTTCCCACAGTGTTTTCCATAGTCGACTGTAACAAAGTGGTCAAATGTCGTTATTGTTAGGGAAAGGGTTAAAGGTATATTGTCTGAGTTTAGAAATATGATAAATGCAAACATAGTGCTTTACGAGGTTGTATGAACCGGCTGGCATCTGCTGAAACACATAAAACCACAATAAAACACGCAGTAAAGTACCTGCCAGGGATTAAATGAAACTTCCCGGGGGGCACAATGGCGCGGGTACTTAAAGGGATATATCAATCATTAATTTTTGAAGAGTTGAAATAAAATACATAAACGATACACAAGATATGATGCATTTAGATGAATAGTTTTGTCCCAAAGATCATAACAAAGAGACTGTGAACAAGTTTATATCCATATTATCATTTATAAAGTATATTTATTTAACGTTTGAGAGTTTCTATTTGAAAACATTATTTTAGCTATGTGAATGTATTTCATAACAACTTGGACTTAAGGTCTTATAAATTTGTTTTATTTTATGTTTATATGACCTAATTAGTGCTTACCTGGTTTCTAACTATCTCAGTCCTTACGGTGATGCGGTGTTATGTACATATAAATATACAATTACATATTATGTAATTGTATATTTATATGTTCATAACACCGCATCACTATGATAAAATTTACTTTCTTACGTACAAGTTCAGCATTGATGCATAACCAAGTAACATACTGTAAGAGTGATCACTATCATTATACAATAACCACTGCTCCATCTTTATCTTTTGACGGTGCTTTTTACTTCAAATGACTTGGAAATGTAGTAAACGAAATTAGAGTTATCAAGCAGTATTTCCATTTAAATATCAGCACATTGTAACAGTTACCAAAACTGAGGTCATACGACTGCTTTATTGCGATCTAAAGGACTTCTTAACCCTTATAATGCTTGAACCGACCTCATGCTTATGCAAACAGGTCAGATCAAGGCCTGTCATCTGACCTGTTTGCTAATCTAAAGCATTTTTATCACCAAGATTAAACAAATGTCCAACGTTTTGGTAAGCAGACGACTGTACATGCATGTATCATGAATTATGAAAAAGTGATTATGGCTGAGTCTCTTTGTGGAAACCTCTAAGGAAGACCCAAAATGACTATTTATATATAGAACATAGATTGACCGTCGAACACCGAGCTCTCACAATCCGTAAGTTTGTCATTATTGATCACATGAACTCACGCCTTGACCTTGTAGTGTTGTTGTGTATCTACATGTAATTCGTAATGACAAGAAACCATGTAAGTTTACGTCCAAATAAGGTGTTCGTATTCATATTGTGTAGAATATATGAACATATACGCTGCTCTCAAAACACATCGCCCTCTACTTTTGGGATATCTGTGTGGCATTCGTAGCTTCATTGTTTGTTTATTCGCAAACAAATGCCACCTTGGTTAAAATTGAAATGCCACATACATATACTGCTTTCTACATAACTTCGTTATAATGCAACAAAAGTTATAATGCCACAATGCTTACTCAACCTATTCACATTTCACAACAGCAGAACTGAAGGAAGTTTATATAAAACGATAATTGCATTGCTCCTTTGACAGAAAAGCATGTCATAACGGGTTCTTTACAATGCATGACAAAGAGAACGTATTTATTCTTAATTGTCGTCCGAATGTCCGAATGATTCACTTTTATGACTATTTATAGAGAGCATATCTTTTTTATGTCTGCCCTGTTTGTCTAATCTTATTTTGTTCAATATGACGAAGTGTTACACATAACGAAAATGATGAATTTAAAAAGAGAATTTTCATTTCCTTTTTCATTCTTCTATTGAAAATAGAGGCTTTTCTTTTCAATTTGGAAGCAATAGAAACGCCAAACATACAATGTAAATGTATGCCTAACATCAAAAATCAGAATAAGTCAATAAGATAATTCAATAACACACAAAGGGTCACCAAAATGCACCGGTGGTCGATCAAATTGCATGAGCACGCTGCTTTAACCCTTATAGTGCTGGAATCGGCTTCATGCTTATGCAAACAGGTTAGATCCAGGCCAGCCGCCACGTAAATTGGCGGCTAGCCTGTGATCTAACCTGTGTGCCACTCTGAGTATCTTTCATAATGAAAATTGATCAGATATTTCAGGTTTTGGAAAGCAGACGACACACAAATATATTTTTAGAAAATTAACCAGAATTCTAAGGGTTAAGTTTTCATTCGGATTTCACTTTTTGACATCACACTACACGTTGTCAAGTACCGCCATAGACATTAAATGACTAATTGAAAACATGCCATTCAATGTTGACTCACAGGATCTGAAAGGGTGACAGGAAGCTGTCAGAGAGATTCCCTAATGGAATCGATTGTATTAATTAAAGATTATCTGGGTCGGAGGAATATACGCCCATGTGTTTTGTGTTGTTTAACGATCTTGAGTTTTCAAATGAAAATGTTTGTTTATCTCTGTTTAATGCTTTTTCAAAGGTGCTTGTACACACATGGGACAATTTGCAAGTCATAAATAAAATGCCGTTGAAACAATACAGTTGTTGTATTGTGGTATACTATATAACGAGAAGAAGCTACTGAACGCATAAATGATTCAGAATGTGTAAGTACATTATATAGAGAATAGATGGTTGGTGTCGTGAATCGGAAATGTTATCGGGCAAGGCTTAGGATTATTATCCGGTGAGCCGGAGGCGAAACAGATAATAATCCGAAGCCGAGTCCGATAACTTTTCCCATTCAAAGACACAGACTTTCTATTCTATTTATCCTGTTACTTTTATGTATTTCAAACAAACAAGATGTAATAATAAAACACGAGAAAAAAAGAAAAAAAAATAAGTAGAGAATGATGTAAATATGACGTCATTTCGTTCTTATGACGTCATGATTCGTCACGTGCATGTGTTATACGGCACCTAGTTATCGGTCCCAAAATGGCACTAGTGACAGGATAAATCTAAGTATGCACCGATTACATGAAACGGATTTCAAAATCTTTTGGATCTCTATACTTCTTCATTCATTTTATACAGGCTCCAAATTCTTACATACGACATTATTTTACTTCTAATGGATTTTCTCTTGTAAGTCTCATACAATTTTAAAAGAAAGATCTTTCAATGCCCATGTTTGCTTACATCTCTGAACATGCAGCTTCAAATTCAATTTACCATATTTGAAATTGTGACTGTTTTCAACTGAAAGCATAACCAGACGAGAGAAATATCACGTAAAAATACATTTTTTTATGATTTCCGATAAAAACCCTTGCACTCAAATGAATTACACATTGATAGCATTTTTGTCACAGTTCTTTCTAAACTCAATTACAGATGTTGTGCTAAAGTGGTATATTTTGAAGTTAAAATATGCATTCCATTGAAAGATACAGTACAAATGATTATCATTATGTCCAACGACTACAAAACATTCACACAGCTCTTTAGTCGGCCAGCAATTGGTTTTTCTAACAACTCGTAAATGTAACCCATTATTTAGATTTATGTCATTCCTACCACTCCCGAAATCTTAAGAAATGTTCAAAATATTGCTGTACTAATCGGACAAGTAAATTCAACGCTGCTTTTGTCATATCCCCTTTTCCTATGCTTATAGAACAGGACTTTGTCTTTGTTAACTACGAAACCCTATTGATTCATTTCCGACCATTATAGATTAGTGAACAATCAAAATACATTGTACGATGCAATTTTATAATAATATCTCCATCAAGTATGTAGGACACATGAATGTTAAGGATCAAAGAATCGCCGATTTCTACCGTATGTAATTCACGGACGACCAATGTCAACCACACCCCATACAAAAGACCCTCCTAAACTGGTTTTACTTTTTGCTATTTTCAAAGTGTTTAAGCACAAAAACGCATGTGTGGTATATGGAGCACACGTAAATTAATGACTGAATATAGTCGTAGATAACGTGTGCAGTTTATCTTTGACCAAAATTCCGATTTAGATTGACGTTTATTAGACATGTTTTCTATTTGCACGTGGATATTCGTATAAGATTCTTTGTGAGACACTTTCTGCGTTCCTTTACGTTCACGGGAAACTATATCGTACAAACCTGGTACCTTGGGAGACAGGCCCTTGGAAACCGTTTTACTAAACAACGTGAGGAGAATATTTGCGGAAGTCAAAACTGATAAACATGGATAGTATCTTGAATAAAAATACAATATTGCAATGCGATGCGTCATGGGAAGCGTCTCGAAGAGACGATTCCAATGATGTGTCGCATTACATTATTGCTTGGCATCCTTTTGAAATAAGAGGGAATGTTATTTTGAATTTACCCACATTTTCGGTGTATACCTTTTTGTTAAAAAATACCCTGATGCCGTCAGTTATCAATCGAGGCTAATAATGGATACGGAAAAGGTACGGAGGGTTCCGGGTTCGCATCCCGGCCGGATCTTAGGAATTTTCCTGAGCAAAAAATGCATACCAGGTTGCTACTCTCCACCTAAGTGTACAAATGGGTACATGTGAGGGAATAAACCAATGTGCCGTGGCTGCATTTGCGCCATTTGTAAACGGCCGGTTTATCACCCAGTGATCGGGAGGGTAACAGTCGCCTTAATATGCCTAGCATAGATATGAGACTATAAACCCTACCTTTTCCTCTACCTTTATTCAACTTTTACAAGCGAAATGACATATAGTTCGTATTCGTGAGTACCTACAATGAAGGCTTCGGAGAGGACATAGAGAGGTTAGCAAAATTAAATTCACCTCTCAAACAAAAATTTGAAATGGTATCACTAAACTGTCACAGTAAGAAAAGTTACTTCAAACATACGATTAAATATCAACATTTTATGTTCATAGACATATCAAATTCCCATATATAACATATTAAACTTTCTTATACGACCAAAATAGTTCACTGCCTATCCTCTCGTCTGATTTGTATTACACCACTGGGGAAATAATAACTGATTTGTCATTGAGAACGACACATCCCACGATCCGAATACAACAAAAACTATCTATAGACGAGTATAATGAACCAAGCATTAACACATAAACCGAAATAAGATTTTACAATTTAATGTGAGAGCAAGAGAATTAGCCTTACTTGTTTAGTTTTAACTTACTCAAAATTCTATTGATTGTAATATAAATATTATAACTTATATTAATCACGCATGAGTCCGCTTCCTGGAAACATAATCAGTGCTCGAGTCGAAAGTAGATTTACAAAAAAAAAAATTGTCTGACGCGTAGCTACCTGTACGCAGAGTATGAGTACACACCTGTGTACACATTGTCTCTAGAACACACAAAATCTAAAATCTAATAGTCTTAAAAATAATATGAATACCATGCTTCCGATCTATCCATAACTGTCCAATTGTAATAGCAGCGTGAAGGTGCAGGAATGTATGGGAAAGTAGGCACTAAAGGGTTGTAATCTCCTGAAATACTGTATACAGTCAACCCTGTTTTACGCGACCATAGCAAACTGAGATCGTTGTGTATCCACCGGTGGATAAGCCCTTCCCAGTCAGCTGCCCTACCCTCAACGGCTTCAAGGGTGAAATACAAACAAAACAGCATGTGCTCAAATATACTTATACCGGTGTTTTGAATTGCACTACAGCGCTTAGCGTCAGTATAAGTATACACCTGAACTATATTGGAAGAAGATGAAAAATAAGAGAAGCAATGACTTAATAGGGACGCCGGTCATTCAAAAAGCTCCCATAGAGCATAATTTCCAATATATTGAGCAATTAAAATATGAGAATGTTTTATTATGTTTTTTCGTTCCATACACTAATCAACTGTATCTACAAGTCCCTGCTCACTGGTCAATGTCAAGAAACAGTACATTCACAACAACGGTAATATACGTCAAGTCTAGTTATGTAATGATCTGTGAATGATCACGTGGAATGCAACAAATGCATGTCAACGAAAAGAAAAGAAAATGTGCCGGAAATGTATTTTAAATGGTAGAAGCGGATGAGATAAAGTAACTTTTATGATCGTGCCTTAATTTTCTTCATCTGATTAGCGCTTTTGGTGCAAATATCTATTGAAAATACTAACATCAAAGTCATTAGGACCAAGAAAATGACGTATTGTAAAATTGGTTGATAATTCAGGCTCTTTCGGAAATGGGCTGGAATTTACCTGAATGATAAACGTGAAGGCAGTAGTTAGTATAACGTAGTGGAAATAACCACTGTGAGTTTTCTGTAACTCTAGATCAATTGGAAGCTTTATGTTCGATCTAGCGCTGTGTTGATGAAGATTAACAACAGAGACTGGGGGTTTTGTGGCCACCGGCAGACACCACTTAGACGGCGATTTACCGAAATCTACCGAAATTAAATGTTCATAATGCTACATAATCCTCGTTTAATGGATGATGAATATATTACGGCTCAGTGTTTTCCGGTACTTTTCGGTTAAGTCATTAGGTGGAATTAGACTGGGCCTGTTCATGGGAAGACTTGCAGACGAATCCATTTAGCAGACTGTAATTCTGTCCCTTATACAGACGATACAGACTCTCGAAGGCGATTTTAGCGAAGGCCACGTAAAAAACGATGCATGTTAAAAACAATGCAATGAAAAGTATGTCTCATTTTCCCATATGGACTGAGATAGTTAGAAACCAGGTAAGCACTAATTTGGTCATATGAACATAAAATAAAATAAATTTATATGACCTTCAGTGCAAAGACCCATGGTTCAACACATTTACAATTACAAACATAAACATGAATGAACTTATAGGTCAATCACGTGCTTATTTGTCGTCGACTGAGAGCAGAAAGAAATAATAACGTTATGCTTTAGTAGCTTTGGAATATTGTATAGAAAACCTTCCGATCAACCGTCATTGCAAGATTGCATAAGTGGGTTTTCCCCGATTGTCCATTTAGTATCATGATTTAAACTTTTTATGTCATTATTCCACACATTTATGCATTTGATGTAAAGATCTTACAAATTATCGTGACTAAATGTTGCATGGAAACCAATGGGACCAAATAAGAAACTGCTTGTCACATTTGTCTCATTTGGTCACTATGGTTTCCATGTATTTTTTAACCATATATTTCGTTCAAATGATTCGTGCATATGGTTGCCTTATTGAATGACATAACTTTACTTATCACACTATACACCGACAATCGACTATTCCTGTTTATCTCAGTATTTCATCAATACCAAGGGCATATAGGCTTTCTTTATCATTTACAAAGACTCGAAACATTATGATAATAAATGTTATTACCAAAAGTTAAATGTTTATGTTTCATGTATTTGTTGTCAGATCTAAGCGTAAATGAATACCCCGTAATTCCGGACACAAGCTGCCTTGGAAAAACTCTGTTCAAAATTCAGATATAAGTTTTAATTCAAATGTATTCACACGGATATACCATTTTCCATAGTTAGCATTTTCAGCCTTTTTGAATATGTATTACGCCACTAAAAAATAACAAAAAAACAAAGAGCCATATACACTAAAGGGTTTGCACATCTAGTACAGGTGTGGTAAAATAAATATGATTGGAGTATTGCGTTATCAAGAGACTCTAATGCGTCAATAAAACAAGGTGCACAGCCAGATTGGCTTATAATTACTAATTACAACCCATCCTCTTGGTAATAAGATCACGTTATTGGCACCGTTAAGTTGTTTTAAATCTTTGCTTTTTTAGAAAGTACATTATTCATGATAGGCCTACTGTAGGGCAAAATATAAACCTTGTCGGAAATATAACGTTTAAAAGGTGCGTGTTTACAGAGTTGGGGAAACTTGAACATTGAAATTTCTACTATATAGAAGAACAACTGTGTACTATTCCTAAATACATCCTCATGCTGTGTTTTTTCCCTCAGATCCTATGCGAATGGTTCATTGAATACGGTATATATGTATTTATGATGATGTTATATGTACAAGTCAAATATACAATTCAGTTTTGTTCTGTTATTATGATTAAAGTAGTGTTGATGCAATGTTAAACCCAAATGGAAATAAAAAAACAAAAAACAAGAAGAAGATTGTAGGATGTTGAGTTGGTCCCCATTGTTATAGGATGCAGTTCCGTGTTTAACGCTGGTCAGTTTAACGCTGGTCAGTTTGTGGTATAGGATGCAGTTCCGTGTTTAACGCTGGTCAGTTTGTGGTCTGACGTAAAATACTATTAACCCTCATAATGCTGGGTAAATTTCTAAAAAATAGATTTTTGTGTCGTCTGCTTTCCAAAGCCTTCAATATCTGCTTGATTTTGATGAGGAAATATACTCAGAGAAGCAAACAGGTTAAATCACAGGCCAGCCGCCAATTTACTTGGCGGTTGGCCTGGATCTTACATGTTTGCATAAGTATGAAGTCGGTTCCAGTACTATAAGGGTTAAATCGGCTGGAATACTCTTGCAAGCAAAACCCAGTTCAATAGTTTACGCGGGATAACGTTGTTTGAGACTTTGTTCGTTGACGTGTCTATTCTGCGTCATTTAAACAGATCATCCGAATAAAAAAACATCTAAATGCATGTAAAACTTCCGTAATGTTTTAAGTGTCATCACCTTTTTTGTTTCCCGATTTAGCAAAATAAATCGATACTCCTTTACAAAATCAGAATTGGAAAATTCAAAGGGAAATAAAATTGAGTTAAGATAACGTTTTCGGCCATATCGCGGTTCCCAAGTAAATTGGCCTTATAAAGAAAGTATCCATTTCTAGTAAGAAAAATTAGGTATTAAGGGTAACGGCTCCAAAGTCAGAAAGTAAGGTAGGTAGGAAATGTATCTTCTTTAACTACATCAAAACATGTCAATAAAACAAACAAAAAATAAATCTTTTTGGACACGTTTATTATATAAAGCAGTTGTTTGGGTCGGAGGGTTTAGCTAAGCATGATTAGGTTACCCTAAACAACCATTTTCTTTTTTAAAATATTTCTAGGCCTATGGACGGAAGTGTTCATCGGTGGACGGCCGAGACTGTGCTACCTGTCTCCCTCTATAATCACTCGAGGTGAAGGTCGTGCGTATTCACAAAAACCGTTGGAAGGGGAGGGAAGGGAATGATTTCCCTAATCCCCTTTTGAGATCTCTCGTAAAACTTACTACAAGAGCCGGGTACATTCTTATACAAGCTCTTTTTTGTTTATCTCACAGGGTAAGTAATCCCTTGGGTTGGAATGAAGGTTTCAATACATTTCCAGTTATACTGAAATGGAAATTGACATATGTTATACACGTGCTCCTTGATGTTAACCAGTTCTTCTTTATTGTCTGTAATTGGTATTCCCGCTGCTGTGCTATCCCTTATATCCTTATTGTCATTGACGGAATCGATAGCATCCTTACAATGTATTATATTTTGAGTGACTCAGCCCCGGAACAAAAACAGAATCTTCTAACAGAAGTCCTTAATTATTACAAAAAGCCAATGAGATGAGATAGATATATATCTTTCATTTTACTACAACACATGTCATTTTTCAATACAAAACATATAGACATACACTATATTCTGGTCAATAATTAAAGTACAATCAATGCGAAGAGAAAAAGCCAAATTGGTAATCAGATTTTGTAACTCAACTGTAATAAGACAAATTTGTTTTTGTCTTATAGTGTGTACTTTTTATCTCTGATGTTAACATATTTTTAAATTACTTTATGTATGTTTGTAAGTATGTTTAACATATATTGTCCATTATTTCATGTATGTGTTTATGTTGTAATGACGATAACCCTTAAATGTTCAAGTCATAAAGTAAACTTATGTTCTGTTCTGTTTTGTTCCTATTTCTTGTCTTCTTTCGAAGGTTATTCTATTGGTATATTTTAGAATCATTCAACAATACACTTCAGAAAGTTCCATTTTTGGATTTGTAGTGTACATCAATTTGTGTTAAGCAGTCAACCTGTCTTAAACAGCCAAGTTTCTCAGTTCCATAGGCTGGCCTCTAAACACAAGTTTGACTGTACTTAGACAACTGCAGAATCGTTAAGGAGATATGATCTGTGTTTTGGGTTGACAATGCCCTGGCACGACCATGTATGTTGACAGTGACGCGTTTATTCAAGGTTCGGCCTTTATTATATATCAATTATTTACGCCAACAGATAATTGGAAAAAACTCTGCGGTCTGGCGAAATTCCTTCATACGACCTTGTACTCTTATGAGAGTAAGTGTAAGACAAATCCAGCCGGAACCGACTTCATGCTTTTGCAAACAAGTTTGATCCAGGCCAGCCGCCAAGTAAATTGGCGGCCTGCCTGTGATCTAATCTATTTGCTTCTATGAGGATCTATCCTTATCAAAATTAAGCAGATATTTAGGGTTTTTGAAAGCAAACAACACACAAATCTACTTTTTAGAATATTACTCAACATTCAAAGGGTTAAATCTGATTTCAGTTAAAATATAAACCAGGTTATGTATGTTGAAATCATCTACCTTACTATTCAAGATAAACGCATCCTTTGATGGATCTTATAATAGCATTCAATACTACTTCCATGGTAAAATACGCAGAAAAGCCATTTTCGCTATGAATTGTCCGTGAAGGGTCCAATTTTCTCCTGCTTGATTTATACGGCGGCTTTGTGAATGGGATCTAATTTTCGGTGAGAGAAATGGCTGTTATTTTCCCACGATGACGAGTTAATCATGAGAGCGTCGAATATTTCATTGTTTCCTAGGAGTAATTGGACTCAATGCGGCTTAGTCCCTTAATTAACCAGAGTTGCACTAGAAACACCAGTTTGGCGACACATGTGACGGGCAGCGGAGGAAATATTTCGACAATATGAGACGTTGCTAGAGATAGTGACGAAAATTATCCATTTGTCTAAAAGTGTTAAAGGCACATCAAAGGAGAGGAGTATAAATAAATTACTGAAAAAATATATGGAGTTTTTTTTTATTATGTTCATAAAAGTCATGAGAATTAGTTTAAGAATACATTGAGACCCTATTAAATAGACTCATTTAAAATAATTTAGTTTGTGCTTGAAATCTAGTTGTCTCCAATTCAATCATGTTATCAACAACCTGTTTGTTTACATATTCAAAATAACGAATTCTGACTGGTCGGTTCAAAAATGTGTGTATCAACTGTCAAGGTCAGAGGTGAAGAATCAGGAAATATGAATTATAAAACTTGCTAATCTGGGTTATTTCTGGTTTACTTTCATATTTAAGTTGTGCTGATGGTGTTTTCTGGTGATAACTATTTGAACCTGTCCAAAAGTTTACCGAATGATATAGTTTGATATAGCATTAATCTCCTTTAATGGGCCTTTAAGATATACTCGGGATCATTGAACCAAATAGGTGTTAGTTTTAAAACGAATTTTCGTGTACACCACTGTTGTCAATGAAATGTTTTAAACGGGTTTATGCCATATAGCGGTTTCCAATGGTTGGTCTTAAACGGATTTTCAGTCAAATTGCAGTTGCCAATTCCTGTTTAAACCAGTTTTCGATCATATCGTGGTTGGCAGTTCACATTTCAATTCTCTTGTTCTTTTCCTTTCAGGACTGAGCAACATTCTTCAAAGATCGCTTGTCTTGTCATGGTATTTAAGGAGGTATATCCGGTATAATGTGGCTTCTGTCATGGTATTGTTTACGAATTCCTGGGATTAATGAGGGTTCATGATAGTTACGGTGAAACAGGATTACCAGCTTCGAGACACGATACGTTTGAGTTGTAAATAAAATCCTTTCTAATAAGATAAACTTTGAACTGTGGTTCAGTTTTCATCTGTAGTAAATTGTAAACTGTATTTATCAGAATATCTGTTGTAGCTACTTTTTAAGTGTAGTTTAAAGGAAAATTTGATCCAAATATGCAACATGAAAATTGTTGGATTCGTAGTACTTAACCTTTTACCAAATGCCACATTTTCGACTGTCCCAAATTGAAAGAGTTTGCAGACGACATTTCAAAATGTGATGAAAATAAAAAATAATCTTCTGATAGGGCAGAAAACATTGTTGGAAAAGGAAAAATTGCTCAATAATAGTGCTGAAAGATGGTTAGCCTGTTTCATACTCATTTATTCTATACAGCAATTTCTCGTTTTCCCACAGTGCTTTCCAGAGTCGTCTGCAACAAAGTGGTCAAATGTCGTTATTGTTTTGGAGAGGGTTAAATAAATTGATTTTTACGAAATAAAGGTGATTTTATAAATCCTCGTTACAAACCAAAGAAACAATTTTAATACCTATTTGTGTCAATTAAACTTATTTATTTGTTGATTGAAAATTCTTTTTTGCAATACAACCGGTTGTTTGTGCCCTGACCCCATTCTATGTTAGAATAACCTTTTACTAGTATCAGAACATCATTTGAGTGAAACCAAACTTTTTATGATGACGTTTAAACCTTAAGAATTAGATAAACATCATTTAGAATAAACCCATTTCTCCCCTTTTTTTTCAGAAAAGATGGATTTTTTTGTGTTTATGATTTTGTTATTGATAAGATAAAATCATTGTGGTCTGTTAAGAGTCTTTCCGTTTTTAAAGTATTCGATGGTCTGTTAAGAGTCTTTCCGTTTTTAAAGTATTCGACTTAACAATGTATTGTCGTTTAGTTTAAACTTATTCATTTTACATCGATTGTGAAACAAAATCTTACAAACTAGATACATAACCTCCGATTCTGCCTCCTGGGAACGTAACCAGTACTCGCGCCAAGGATTTATAAAAGGCCTCAAGGTGGAACCCGCTTCTGGCGGGATTCAAACCCACAACCCTCGTGTGGCGAGCTTTACCTCTTGATCACTGTCCCCCACTTGTCTTGTAAAGACACCGTTGGCCATATTCTTCCTTTACATGTTATTATCATTAACTCATTTAAAATGTCAATTCAGAAAAATTGGGCCAAAAGAAAACATTACTCGAGGCAAGGAAGTTCTCCATTTGTCACAATGGCTTCAATCCAATGTTGCCATTTCGGCAAGATACATTCGTGTATCACCACAGAACAAATACTCCAATGCAAAGAACTAGATAATGATTTGGAAAATTCCTGTTTTAGAACTGGCAATTTGAAAAGAGCACATACAAATGCACGTACAACCATGCTGTGACTGACGTAATGTTGCTAAGAAATTGGAATTTAACAGCCATTCCAGGTAACCATTCAGCTCTAGAAGGTGACACTACCCTTACCAAACTTCAAATTTCGACTCTCCCGAATTGAAGGAGGTTGCAGACGACATTTCGAAATGTGATGAAATTAGAAAAATAATGTTCTGATAGGACAGAAAACATTGTGGGAAATGGAGTAATTGCTCGTTAAGAGCAATTTCTCCTTTTCCCACAATATTTTCGGGGTCATCTGTAATGGACTGGTCAAATGTCGTTATTGGTTGGTAATGGGTTAAAGCAAAGGATAGGGGATTAGATGCTGTTCGATGAGAGATATACGAATTAATAGAGAAGGCGCGAGTTAAGAATCTCTAGAAATGCGGAAAACTGCGGTGTCTTCCTCGGCTCAATCTCCTTCTCTCACCATTGCCTCATTAGTTTAACCCTTTACCAAACGCCATATTTTCGACTGTCCCAAATCGAAAAACTTTGCAGACGACATTTCGAAATGTGATGAAATTGAAAAATAATCCTCTGATAGGCAGAAAACAATGTTGGAAACGTACCGAGTGATTTCTCCTTTTTACACAATGTTTTCAAGAGTCGCCTGCAACAAACAGGTCAAATCTCGTTATTGTTTAGAAATGGGTTAACCCATATCCCCCTTAGGAACGTATGTGACTGGTCCATATAAAGAACAACATCATAGTTCAAAAGAAAAAAATAATAGGTAACACGAATAAATACACTTTATCAATATAATTGGATGGAAGTACTTATTGCAAAAGGGTGAACTACTTAAAAAAGCAATCCATCTTTTTGTCACAGCAGTTTAATCAATCTTACAGTTTATAAAGACGATATTCGTCACTGATAGATCGAACAAAAGGGGTACGTTGAATATTGATATAAATAGAGAAACTGATTTATTTGTTTAATACCGGTCGAAAGAAGATTCACATTCAAAAATTAAGGAAAGCAAACCTTTTTCAGTTTACTTTCTTTCTTGACATGTCTATGCTTCACCCCTTGTATTGATTGATCGATAACAGAACAGGACAGAACTTCAATTAAACCCAAGTATAAACATATAGACAAGAAGGGTAATACAAAATTATTATGTCGTGATTCGAGGGAGAACGAGAGAAAGTGAAAGAGAGATGAAATGTGAGAAAGAGAGAGAAAAAGGGAGAAAGAGAGAGAAAAAGGGAGAAAGAGAGAGAAATAAAGAAAGAGAAAGAGAGAGAAAGAGAGAGAAAGAAAGAATGAATGAAAGAGAGGGAGGGTGAGAGAGAGAGAGAGAGAGAGAGAGAGAGAGAGAGAGAGAGAGAGAGAGAGAGAGAGAGAGAGAGAGAGAGAGAGAGAGAGAGAGAGAGAGAGAGAGTTTACGATACATATTGGTAAGATCACGGTGAAAGCAATGTACTCCTTGATATAGCATAAATGACGTTTGTCAGATACCAACGAGTGAAGTTTCTCTCGACTCGTTCCTTTACAGGGTCAGCGAGCAGTAATTCGTCACTCAAACACTGCCTCCAGGAACCTGCTATTGAATGGGGAAATAATGGGTTTACTCATGTAGAATGATGGACCGATTGGTGGGTGACTGAATACGCCCGAAATATGCTCCATCACCAACGTGTTGATAATACTACATATCAACTAATTTGTCAGGCTTAGTTTTACACTAAAATATTCAATTAGGAAAATGCCTTGATTCGAACACAGTTATGACAGATATATCAAGAATGATGTTTGAAAGAGATGCGATTCATCTAATCATATGTTGAAAGGCGCATTTGATTTACTTATTGTTTTTGTAAAAAGTACTTTGTGCTTTAAACTGAATAAAATTAATTGAATTGAATTGAATTGAAAGGCGCATTTAAAACATGGGGCAGTGGTATTGCCTCTAGTTCAGAGTTGCAAACTTGACCATCGTGTTATATACTACTGTATATATTTGAGATATGTTGGCATGTTGACCTCTTTTTTGTTGAAATGATATCAATTGCAATAATCTGTAAAGCAGTACTTGGTAGTACGTATTTTTTCTTTATTTTATACGGCGTTTCTTTGTAGAAAGTGATTTATTTCAACGTAACATTGTAAGATATTGCAAGTACTAGGAACGTTCAAAGTTAATAGTAACAGAAATTTATGGTACATGTATCCGATATTTTTTGGTAAATAAATGTTTTTATCTACAGGTAACTAGAACAATTCTCTATTGCGTTGGTATTTATGACTGTTTTGTCTAACGCTCATATTAGTGAAAACAGTGCCTGTTGTTTGTTGGGTCGGTACACATTCAGCCAACAGCCAATCAAATTCATTCGTTATCTCTTTGTCTACGAAATACGCCAAATTTTCAGAGATTTATCAAATAATTTTACCGTTTTATGGTTGAATAATACATATATACGCATAAACGGCAGCATTGCCACTGATCGCATGTGCATACATAGATACGAACTCCCGACTGACGCTTTAACCGCAATCAATCAAGGAACACTGAGTCTCGGGCAAAACGGGAATTCTCATTATCCCTGCTTAACACGCAAGGTCTCGGACAGCGGCTACTCGGAACTACTCGTCCATCATCGACCAACGTAAATGAACGGATTACGGGGCGCTGATTGGTTAATATCCCGAGGGAGAGATCACTGGCGATCTCAGAGTACGGACTCTCCTTCGGATTAGACAAACGTAATTGAATAGGACTGTACTTATATACGCGGCATCAGAAAAACAGATCAGCGACATTTGGGAAGATATTGTGTCTTATTTGAAAATCAAGCTGTAAGACGCTGCATTTGAAAAGGAAGTCAACGACCAACCAACCAACCAACCAACCAACCAACCAACCAACCAACCAACCAACCAACCAACCAACCAACCAACCAACCAACCAACCAACCAACCAACCAACCAACCAACCAACCAACCAACCAACCAACCAACCAACCAACCAACCAACCAACCAACCAACCAACCAACCAACCAACCAACCAACCAACCAACCAACCAACCAACCAACCAACCAACCAACCAACCAACCAACCAACCAACCAACCAACCAACCAACCAACCAACCAACCAACCAACCAATACATCTCGTTCACAATATTTTAGCCGTATTGCTGCTGTTCCGGTTTTACGGCAAAGCGTATGCAACATTTCCAAAATATTGGCGACGTTAAACCGCTTTTTAGGTTTGGTAAAGATCAATTGAAACGTTTCAACAATATCGCGGACGTTTTCCCCAACTCCTCGGGTTTTACAGTAGACCATATGTAACGTTTCCACAATATTGTCGACGTTTAGCCGATTCTACCTGGTTTGACTGGATATCAAATGTAACGTTTCAACTGTACTGTTGACGTTTAGCCGATTCTACCTGGTTTGACTGGATATCAAATGTAACGTTTCCACAATATTGTCGACGTTTAGCCGATTCTACCTGGTTTGACTGGATATCAAATGTAACGTTTCAACTGTACTGTTGACGTTTAGCCGATTCTACCTGGTTTGACTGGATATCAAATGTAACGTTTCAACTGTACTGTTGACGTTTAGCCGATTCTACCTGGTTTGACTGGATATCAAATGTAACGTTTCCACAATATTGTCGACGTTTAGCCGATTCTACCTGGTTTGACTGGATATCAAATGTAACGTTTCCACAATATTGTCGACGTTTAGCCGATTCTACCTGGTTTGACTGGATATCAAATGTAACGTTTCAACTGTACTGTTGACGTTTAGCCGATTCTACCTGGTTTGACTGGATATCAAATGTAACGTTTCCACAATATTGTCGACGTTTAGCCGATTCTACCTGGTTTGACTGGATATCAAATGTAACGTTTCAACTGTACTGTTGACGTTTAGCCGATTCTACCTGGTTTGACTGGATATCAAATGTAACGTTTCCACAATATTGTCGACGTTTAGCCGATTCTACCTGGTTTGACTGGATATCAAATGTAACGTTTCAACTGTACTGTTGACGTTTTACAGCTTCTTCTCGGTAGATCTTATGCAATGTCTCAATAATAGTGAGGATGTAACACCGCCTCTCATGGTATTACGTTAAATAAAATGAAATGCATCTACAATACTGTATTTGCAGTCTATTTTCGGATATCTTTGTAATCTTCATAACGATTTCACCATAACATGTCGCTGAACTGCTTAGCAAATACTTCTTATAAGGCGAAAGCTATTATCACATATTTTAAAGTCTAACCCGATTAGTAGCAATATGCCTTCGGACATCATTCTAATTTCCAAAGAACATCCGGTTTTTACATTCCATCTAGTCATACTACAGCGATGGAGAACTGGTATAAAACGGCAGATATTGAGGAATATTGAAGGGAGACAATCACACGGTATTAAATGCTAAATATTCTGTATATTAAACGAGGCACGAATCGTTTCTTTGATATTTACGGAACCGCGTAGACAAAATAGGTTGCCTCGACAAACATGCTTCAAACACGTATCGAGGCTGTTTTAAACATCGAACTGTTTCAAAAGCAAGGGAAAGCGTTCCGATGGTGTGGTTTGATGTTATTTAAATGAAGCGTCTGTATGAAATGATGTAGCGATTGGGTGGAAAATTGCAGGGTCCCCTCTGAGTGACGGATTGGTACTGTCACTAAATATGAGGCTTACTGGAATAAACGAAAAATTTACAAAAATAATTTTAATAAAGAATTAGAGAAAAAAAGAAGAGCGAGAAAATAAGGATATAGATGAAGTGGGATATAGAGAGAAAAAGAGGAAAGAGAGAGGGTTGGATAGATCGAGACAAAGATAGAATTATTGAGGAAGCATAGTGGTGAGAGGGTGCGAGAAAGATAGGCAGACAGACGAAAAGAGAAAGAGGGTTTTCATGGTTTCATGATAGAAATGTTGAAAGTTAACATGTTTGAAAATTATTTCATTTAATATGGATAAGTGGTGTAATTGACCAAGGGATATATTTGGCTTTTGCCTAATGGACATTTTTGTTTTCCAAAAGATGGTTTTTTTTTCAAATGTTCTTTATACGTTCCTCAGAATTCAAATTGTAACGTCCATTTGTGTCGTGGAATGATATTGTTACAATTTTCATGTTGCATATAGTTTTATTTTGGGAAGCCCATTGACTTCCGAGGCTTCTGGTCTTTGATATGAGTTGCCGCTGGTTTTGAAATCACAACTTTTAAAGCGCAAATCAATCAATAGTCCGTTCCAAACTGCCGTTCATGTATAAAGATAATAAAGACTGGTTAAGTTGTAGGCTTACATAGATATTAACCATTACATCAATTATACAACCGTCTACACGCAGACATTGTAATGAACTTATTGCCATTTAACCACGTATACGGAGGTCTTACTGTTGCCATAAACGCAAGCAGGATCCCATGATGCGAAGTGCATTATTTGTGCGTAAAATGTTGCAGATAGGAGCGGGATCATCCGGGTTATAACAACAACCAAACATAACTCGTAATGCTAGCACTCATTAATGACACATTATGGTATACTGATAATATTAGGTTTGAAAGTCCTTGGCCCGTATTCAATAGATATCTTAAAATTCCTTTAACCTTATCCTTAAACAACACACATTTGCCTTCACTAGGGACAAACGATTTTTTATCCTTAAGTAGTATTCAATATGCAAGTTTCTTTATGGTGAATTTCTTAATATTATCTTTTTATCCTTTACTCGTGTTATCAAAGCTGGCTGGAATTTTCCTGTGTATTTTCAAAAATCCGCAAATCCAAAATTTTCTGGATAAATAATTGACTTAAGATATTTCCTGAATATGGCCCCAGCTCTAGGTAAAACAATCACTATACTCTTTGGCAGCTGAAGGAACAGCGCAATATAACTGGGTACTGTTTTACTAAACAACTTAAGGAAAATATTTGCGTAAGTCATAACTGATACACATCGATAGTATCTTCTATGAAAGTACAATATTGCAATGTAACATGTCATTGGAAGCTTTGCCCAATATTGAAATAAGAGGAATTGTTGTTTTAGACTTACGCAAATCTTAAGCGTAAACTGTTTAGTAAAACGGGACCCGGGACCGTAATTGCTAAACAGTATTCAAACAACGACCAATATATCAGCTCGAATGCAATCTACACACGTGCATTTTAACTTGTTTATGATAATAATACGCGAAATCTCCAAACGCAATAAGTTAAAGCATATCTTATTCAACATTCATTGCATATGCTCTAATAGATATACATTTATACAATAAACAGATAAAAAGGATTCGAACGAAAGATAGGCTTATAAGATTCGCCTCCTAAGACACCATTTTGAAATAGACTTGTTTAACCCTTTACCAAACGCCAAATTGTCGGCTGTCCCAAATTGAAAGAGTTTGCAGACGACATTTCAAAAAGTCATGAAATTGAAAAATAATCTTCTGATAGGGCAAAAAACAATGTGGGAAAAGGAGAAATTGAGAAAGAGCAATTTCCCCTTTTCCCACAATGTTTTCCAGAGTCTTCTGCAACAATTGTCGTTATCGTTTGGTAATGGGTTAATTTGGTTTCCATAGGTAAGGTGGGTATGGAGTACCCAGAACCCACTGACACATTAAGTGTTTGTTTAGGACAGACAAACTAGGTCGACTGTCACATTTGTTTTGATGGCTTGGGTTAGTCAGAAGGAAACTGACTTGGCGACTAGTTTTATTGAATCTTAGCACGCAAGGTGCGTTTACCCTTATGCTGCTGGAACCGACTTCATGCCTTTGCAATCAGGTTAGATTCAGGCCAGTCGCCAAGTAAATTGGCGGCTGGCCTGTGATCTGACATGTTTTCTACTCTGCGTATCTTTCCTCAGCAAAATTAAGCAGATATTCAAGGTTTTTGGAAAGCAAACGCCACAAAAATATATTTGTAGAAATTACCCAGCATTTTAAGGTTTAAACTCTTCCCTCTTCGAAAGTATTTTCCGATTCCTAAAGAATGGTATTACATGATACCACAAAACTACTTTATATCTTTATATACCATTAAGAAAACAGCGTGTTTAGTTGATAACTGAACTCGAAACATAGAGGTCGGTGATCTCCATCATTTAGTATTATAATAAACTGTTCGAAGAAGAAGATATTGTGCTGGACGATTCCTTTCCTATGACCAACTATTCATATTGCAGGTGTGCACCGCTACAAAACCCTGAGACAATTTGGTTAAGGAAAAGGTTAAATGTATTCAAATACCCGACTCAAATTAAACATTTACTTAACTATTTGGTATTTCAACGTGCAAATAGCAATTGATTCAGAAAAGAAGGACAGTTTATCATTTTGTCACTATGATTTATATCCTATTTACCAAAGACATGCATGTATCATATTTGAAACAATCTTCTGATAATTCTGTCATTAAAGCGTAACAAATGACCATGTTGCAAATATGTTCTATACGGAAATGAAATGTCATGTAAAAAGTAAACATAAAGCCAAACTGTAAACATGGTTAAGGGTAATGCTCGATGATTGTCAAACTGACCGCATTTCGACCAAGACACGAACATCTTTCCGGTACAAGTCGTTGTAGAGGGCAAAAATAAAATGATTTTCTTGACTCGTTTACAGAACAGAACAGAACAAAACATATTTCATTAAACAAGTACATAGTACATAGTCATATTATACATAGTTTGTACAAAGTATTACACCATGTGGTTTTTAAGGAAAGTTATACTTAACACGAAAAACAATATTTGATTATATAAGAGTGAAGAAATTAGTAAAAAAGGTAATTAAGATTGTTGTGTATGATTATGAACGCTTAAGAATATCGCTGATAAGATTTAGGTAGACGAGTGGAAGTTAGGCGCGCCTTGTCTCGACCTTCGTATTTCATTATTAGTTCACAAATCAATGGTGTCAGACAGGGAGATTTTTGACGGTACAGGGGGCTGGAGGTTGGCGTTTCCCGCCTTTAATTCTTTTTAACCTAAAGACGGCATTTTTTATTTGAAGCAGACGACTTAAGAAAACCTTTGTAAACATGTAATAAAACAATTTTCAGTTCTGCAGTTGTGATATGATATTAGATTGGAAAGGCATTGTGGCAAATTGAGAAGTTGCTTGTGACAAGCAATTTCTCCTTTTGCCACAATGGTTTTTGAAAGTCGTCTGCTCCAAGACTAAAAAGTGGCGTTAGGTTGCACTTTGTTAAGAAACAGAAAAAGACATATGATGTTCGAATAGGGGAAGAACATTGAATATCTAATTACATAGTAAGAAAATGCGATGTGGCTACTTTCAAAAGGTATGCTAGGGTTCAAGGGCCTATGAACAACAAGGGCATACAAAAAAACGTACCGTTCATTTTATAATCTCAACCTTTTCCATACACCTGACTTCATGCCTATGTAAACAGGCTAAATCCAGACCAGCCGCCAAGTAAATTCAAAATAGAGAGATTTCTCAAATTTCTTTGTTTTTCAACTGACCTTGTTTTATTTTAACTAATTGTAAACAAAGCTCAACATATTCACTCCTTTAAAAGCATCATGAAAACGTGTTAACGTCTCAGTTCCTTTGTTAAAGGGAATTAAATGTCAATTACTCTAGAACTTACACAATTTTAGTGAACATGAACGCTAGTATGGCTTTAAATGGTACAACTTTATGGCTTCCTTTCATGGTGCTTTGGAAAAGAGAATGATTTCATGACAGAAAAGCCAGTTCGCTGTAAAAAAATGTGTGTTAAGGTAGATCTTTCGTCGTATCACTTCGGTCGTTCTCTGTATACATCGGTTGGTACCGGAAATATTCGCTTTACATCGAACAGTTCCGGTCACGACCGATGTATACCGAGAACAGCCGATGTAATCGACGTCGAATGAATAAGTTTGAACCTATTAACTAGTTACACCGTTTATAGTATTGGACAGACATCTTTCAAGAAACAGTGTAAACGCGGGCACATGATTGCTGGTTCCAATGCACCCATTCTGGCAAAACCGTAAGGCTTGGGACCAGAAACCGAGCGAATGTATGGGACTTGCTCCTTGAACATATCTCACCGTAGATGGCCGCGGCACAATCGTGCCACCGAGAAATCAGGGTGAAAAATGACAGACAGGAAATTATCCATTGAATGAAATCGACATGGTCTAGTTTCTTGTGTTACATTTGAATTTCCGGGACTCGTCAATGGAGGGCTTTAGGGACTTGACGCTTCTACTTGTTCACCATGACAGACAGGAATTAGATATTCATGTTTCCAAAATGGAATCACCGTCCTACACTTCCGCGGGGCCAGAGAAAGTGGGTGGATGGTAATGTCCCATGGCCGTGTGTAACTGTTATTTAGATTAAAAATGCCTGTGTATTAATGGCTTCATTCGAAATAAAAATATATTGTTTTACCAAGCGACGTAAGGAGAGATTTTACGTAAATCAAACGTGGTATATTGAATATTGAAAAAGAACAATATTGTGACGTAACACGTAATTAAACTCATACATTAGAATTAGTATACGATATTTTGTAAAACGCTACCCACTTCATGAACAATGGCGGGTGTTTTCACTAAGGTGTTCTTGCTGCCTCAAACTTAGTCCATGTTGTTAATGGCATATATCTGGTTCGGGTGTATTAAAACAACATTACTCCCACGCTCAATATGTTCCTACTGAGATCTGATAAATGATTACTAAATAGTCCAAACTAGCGTGTTTAAAGGCTTTTTACATTTACCCATTCGATGTGGAGTGACTGGGCAGGGTTTAACTGAATCTGCTTACATTAGGCTGTTTGCAATTGGATGGATTGGTTAAAAAGACTAATCAACCTCTAACGCTTTCTCAACCGAGTTTTATTTTACTACTGATTAAAATGTATCAGAGAAATAAGTGTTCTAGTTTGCAAATATATTGTCATTTCAAATATTGTAGTAATTATCAAGATATCATTTTGATAGAAGAATGTAAGAGAGCTGGGGATAAAATACCTCACTATGTTGACCTCTGGATAGATGTATTTAAGATTAATATATGTTGTTGAGTGAAAGGAATGGCAAAACAAGTTCGATAAACGGTTATTTTCTATTGACGGAATGCATGATGAAGGAATCTTTCTTCAAAGAGAAATCAAGTGCTTAGCTTCATAACATTTCTTTGCATTTTAAGCATTCATAAAACCCCAACTGAAGGCACTTGGGTAACCTCGGGACAAAAACAGACCCAAGTTCAGACCGGGTCACACGATATCTCTCGTGTAGCTGCCAAGTCCTGTCATTCACAAACTAATATATCTAATAATATACAAAGAGTTCCGAATAATCTAAAGTGCAGACGTCCGCATGACCACGATTGATCCAGTCAGGCGTTTGTATGAAAGAGATGACCGCATGAATAGAAAGCGGTGCCTAAACAGAAGGCGATTTATGCATCCAATTATTTGAATGGAATGACACTTGGCCGCTCGTAAAACCACCATGCCGTTTCTCCTCGATTTTCAATGAAGAAGACATGATATTTTGGTATTCCATCGACCATATTTTCTGGTACCTCTTTCAGGCGGGGGAATCCCATGACCAATGTTTATGGTCTGAAAAAGGTGGCCATACATGACGGAACAGGTATTTTTGCTTTTTTCACCTACTATTGCCAATGATAGCCACATCATGTGCCTCGTATGAGTTGACAGTCACCTTTCTGGTTCTGGTGGTACATGATAACCAATGCTTTAGAACGGGGTTACGTCTAATACTCGGCAGAGAAATCTCAGTCGACTGACGATGGTTTTAGGTCATTCGCGGTCATCTTGTTCGAACATAAGATTGAAAACATAGGTTACCTGATTGCCCCGCCTGTCCGTGTAAACTTGGCGGATTTAACATATGTATCATACTACACTGTGTCTGATTAAAAATTACATTTCAAATTAAGGCACAGTAGAATCCCGGTTATTCGAAACCGATGGCACCATTTTATCGGATAAAGGCATGATTTCGAATGATCAGAAATCGGTATATGAATAATATTTCCTATCTTAGAATATTTGTAAAGCGTACAGTACTAATGGTGTGACTTTTGGTGTTGACCTTTTTACGAATTAACCTCTTTTTACGACATTTTGCTTTTAATTTCATGTAATATGTCTGCTGATGTCTTCTATGTAGGCCAAATCCAAACCTTCTTGTAAAGGGAATACATTGAAAATTTTGTTTCCTAGAATCTACTATATATGTCACTATAGAAAAAAAGGTTGACATACTTCAAACGACACCTTTCAACTTTAAACGCAACAGACCATATATATCAATTAGTGCGTTGGATTACGTGGGATTGGTCGTTGTAAAAGTGTCTTTTTGGTGTAAGCTTCTACTACATCTATCGTTTTGTGTCTCCGTTTCCAACCCAAGGTATTTTACATCCCATAAAGCTGGTAAGGTTAGAGCGCCAGTTTGGATTCAACATCTACTAAATCTATCCCTGTGGGGTCTAGTGCCTAATGACAAGCCTTTTCATCCCAAGAACGTCAAACTTAGATTTACACATTTTTACAGAAAATACATTGCAGTGCTTATTTCAAAGCCCCAATTTGTTTGATTTTGAATCTCTTACGTGTATATCTCTCACTTCGGAATAGAGTTGCATAGCTTTAGAATGTTACATTTAGATTTAATATGTATGCAAAAGATATATTACGTTGGGTTGTTAATACCAAAGTTTCTCGGTGTCTGAGCCTCAGTAGTCGGGTCAATATACACTTTCACCTCCAAAAAATTGCTACAAAAGGTATTTTAACTGATTCTGATAGGGTAGGATGCCCTCTATAACATATCAAAAGTTTACCAAAATCCGACTGGTTGGGCGATTTTTTTCTATATAATGACCCGTTACAGATTTATATACATAATTTAGCACAAACTGCAAACCAACCCTGCTGCTGTCTTTATTCATACAAGCAAACAAAGACACTTTTTGTCTTAAGCGATCATAGTAAAAGGACACACAACCGTGCAGTTTATGGCTTGATACGACAACGAAGCTCCGGTAAGAGCTTTCCCAGTGACATGCATCCTGTATTAAGCCTAAGACTTAATAAAAGTCTATGCAATATTCAAGTGTGCTCGTTTAACCCTTTCCCCAACAATAACGCCATTTGACGACTTTGTAGCAGACGACTTTAGAAAACATTGTGGGAAAAGGAAAAATTCCCGTAATGAGCAATTTTTCCTTTCCCACAAGGTTTTCTGCTCTTTCTGAAGAATATTGTTCAAGTTCATCACTTTTTGAAATGTCGTCAGCAAACTCTTTCAATTTGGGACAGTCGGAAATTTATTGTTTAGTAATGGGTTAAAACAGGATTGACTGTATAGTGGAACCAATTACAAAGTTGCTTGAAGTCGCCGAGTCGGTCTGTATAGTTGTTCGTTGTTAAAAGTCCTTTCGATTTTACTTTAAGTTTAAGTTTAATTTTATCCTTTTTACAGCAATTGTGACGTAAGCTTAAAGCTTGTTATATTTACTCTCGATGACTACTTCATGGATACTACACCGGTACTCGCACCCGTTCGTGGGTTAGCCCCGGTAGTTTTACCTCGTCCGGGGATTCGAACCCGGGACTTCGACTTCGTACTTAAATCCAAAATCTTACTGATAGTTAAACACATATCTTACTCAGCTAAATGAGATAGAAAAGCCGTATTCTTGACGTATCTTTTGTTCGACTTTTAGTATCTATCACGTCATTTGACATAGCATTGAGTTTGACTCGAAATCATTTCTTTACCCTAATTTGCAGCAGAAAAGTTGAGTAATAGTTCATTTTAAAATTACGACTTAACTTCGATGCTTATACATATGCTTAAAGTTGAGCAAATTCCTTAAGGTTAAGCAAGGTATTTTACTTAAGTACGTTCCGAGAACACGGGCCCTGGAGCCAAACGAGTAATAACAATTACTAAACAGTACTTAACCTTTCGACATTAAACTTGTTTTTCAGTAGCAACACTCTTTCGGTTATTCAGAGTACCATAGATGGAAAGCGATTGATTTTAAGATGTTCGTTCGGTTGCATAATCTTGCATAGATTCGTACCATCAACCTTTAACGCGTAAGTTAAACACTTCACCTCAGTTACACCACAGTGGTGATCGAATCGGAAGTGTTGTTGGGTTATAGTCGTGTTCCACAACGTGTCTCTCCACCCCTGTTTCAAAGATACGTGGTTAGATTTAACAACAACCGTTGCATTAGTTTAAAAAAAACTGCAAACACTCGATAATGCAAAACACTTATTCAGCTATAAATCAACCTTTGAGAGCTGTAAATCTGTCTTAAAACAAATTTACTTTACCAAATTATAAAGTTTTATATAAATTCATATGGTAGAATCATTAACTTGATGTAATTAAGGAAGAGAGTATATTATCATGCGTAAACAACTTTGATTTGTTTATGTTTATGGCTTTTTCATTCTACTAAAGGGACCATTTAGATCCGAACTAGTGCTTTTCCTTTCGACATGAAATTGACTTTCCTGTAATAGAGATATTTAATAAACAATTGCCTCCTTTGTTTCTCAGTTCAACAAATGTTTAATGATTCCCTTTCTTTCTTTCTTTCTTTCTTTCTTTCTTTCTTTCTTTCTTTCTTTCTTTCTTTCTTTCTTTCTTTCTTTCTTTCTTTCTTTCTTTCTTTCTTTCTTTCTTTCTTTCTTTCTTTCTTTCTTTCTTTCTTTTCTTTTCTTTTCTTTCTTTTCTTTTCTTTCTTTCTTTCTTTCTTTCTTTCTTTCTTTCTTTCTTTCTTTCTTTCTTTCTTTCTTTCTTCCTTTCTGTCTTTCCTTTTCTCTCAATCTTTCTCTCCCCCCCTCCCCTCTCACTATTTCTCTTTCTCTCACTCACTTTCTCTCTCTCTCTCTCTCTCTCTCTCTCTCTCTCTCTCTCTCTCTTTCTCTCTCTCTCTCGCTCTCTGTCTTTTTCATATTTTCTCTCTCTCTCTTTCTTTTCTCGGTTTCATTATCTCACTCTTTCTCTCTCTCTCTTTATGTATGTCTATGTTTCTCTTGCTCTCTCTCACATCCTTAGTTTGTTGCTTGTGCTTCACCGTTATTTTATATATTTATACTTGTGTTTTTAAATAATGTGAAGCGATGTTCTTCTACCATTGGTATCTTGGATGTCCGTTTTGTCACGCAAATCCTTGAAACTCGATGCAGTCAATTAAGACCAGCTTTGCCATCGCCTCTATTTCTCGTCAAGCAATATAAAATCGTCAAAACCTTCCGCATAGAGAAGGCTGCTTGACATGAGAAAATCACATGATTAACAGAAACCTTATAAACCGGCAGATTACAACAATATCGGTGATTGCTTTTCACACATGTTTTAAACCATTCCCTCCTAACAAACATTTGACTGGTCAAATGTGAAAACTAAATCAGACGCCAATGATAAAGTACGAAGGGCAGAACTTATGCTTTAGAAATTTTTCTTATTACCTTTGTGACAAAAGAAGACATTGTTCGCCTCGTATAACTTATTATTTTGCAAAAATGGTTTCTTACACATCTACTGTATAGGTGAAAACAGTTACGACATGTCCTACAAAGACAATAATTCATTGGCAAAAATTGGTAACACCATTATACAACACATGGACATTATGGCAAAACAACAATCTGAGAGAAACGGTGTGATTAAAAGAGGAATTGTTACCAGCATGTGAAATCTAAACAGTCATAAATGACTACCAAGCGGGTAATATATATATCATGACCGTTCAATGGAACCCTTCTAAACGCTTCTGCTTCGATGAGGGATTACAAAACCATTTATGATTGGGGTCAAAAGAAACCATCAGCCTTCCGGTTTCATCCACAGGAGGCAATCATCTGGGAAGCCATGCGTAGCTTTTTCATGACCTTGACATGTATACGTTTACATAAGCTATCACAATCGGAACTACTCGGGTATTTCCGTGAGCTGAAAAGTAAGATGTTTTCATTGGATAAACCCGATGAGTTTCTATTAAAGCTGTCAACGATGAAAAGAACAACGGTAGGCTATCTCAGTCGTACCTAATCTGGCATTTCCGTGACCCGAGAAATACACCTCGTACATAAAAGTGTTGACCATCATTTTAAATCATTATTTTTATTCGGTAACTCATACACAATAGTGACATCGTAAGCTGCGATATACATCTATTTCCTTGATCAAATTGATCAAATTCAATGACTCTTTAGATTAAACATTTATGCTATGTATTTGGAAACGAAATAACAATTAAAATGGTCTCGCGAGGAACAATATGGCATCTTCCAAATGGGAATTTATGAAAAAAACACAAATTGGATCGCGCTTCGAAGGTGCTCTGTTCCTAGGCTGCTGCCCTATCGACGGATACTATATTTGTGATTACGCTCCCGTGAACGGCGGTAAGTACTTTCCAAATCACATGGTAGGGAAATAATCGACTGTTTTATATAAATCACAGTAAGGCACTCTTTCAAATTATCAATACGTGTCGTCTTTAAGACAGATTTTTTAATCTTTGAAGCAGAATTATGAAAGTCACATCTAGTTTTCAGACTAGACAAAAGGCTATTACGTCGCAGTAGTAATGGTTTCCTTAGAGACAGACACACCATAGTAATACTGGATAATAAACTATCAGGTTGATAGTTCGGTGTTAAGCCACGGTAGTCTCAGAGAAAAGGTTTTTTTTTGCAATAATACCCGCATTGTTCCACATGATTTTCTAGCTAAGGCTCTTTTGAACAAATAGTTATTGTTTTATTTAGAAAAAATAAAGTTACATACCCGTTATATCAACGAAAGTTTGTTTGTGTTATAGAGTCTACTCCCTTCAATGATTAATAAAATATAACGTAAATAAATCCAGTGTGTGGGCAACCAACAATTCCATAGATGATATGACAGCTCTCACATTTCCTTATTGTCTCACATACAACAACATGATTAATTTGGTACTACACATTCAAAGGCTATAAGTTTTATATATAATAATGCTTAATGTACTTCAAATCATCCACTGTTGAGTTAGTCTAATTGAAAGCATACAGGGCATGTCTTTGGGACTGTTCAACAAAGGGGTATTGATGCATACTGTTGAGGTTTGAATATTTATCCCACAATGTTGTGAAATAGAAACTGCAATACCTATTGCGTTTACAGTTCCTGCAACGAATATATGAGTTATGAATATTTAAAGACTTGCGTTTACAGTTCCTGCAACGACTCTTTGAGTTATGAATATTTAAAGACTTGCGTTTACAGTTACTGCAACGAATCTATGAGTTATTAATATTTAAAGACTTGCGTTTACAGTTCCTGCAACGACTCTATGAGTTATGAATATTTAAAGACCTGCGTTTACAGTTACTGCAACGACTCTATGAGTTATGCATATTTAAAGACTTGCGTTTACAGTTACTGCAACGACTCTATGAGTTATGAATATTTAAAGACTTGCGTTTACAGTTCCTGCAACGAATCTATGAGTTATTAATATTTAAAGACCTGCGTTTACAGTTCCTGCAACGAATCTATGAGTTATGAATATTTAAAGACTTGCGTTTACAGTTCATGCAACGAATCTATGAGTTATTAATATTTAAAGACTTGCGTTTACGGTTCCTGCAACGAATCTATGAGTTATGAATATTTAAAGACTTGCGTTTACAGTTCCTGCAACGAATCTATGAGTTATTAATATTTAAAGACTTGCGTTTACAGTTCCTGCAACGAATCTATGAGTTATGAATATTTAAAGACTTGTGTTTACAGTTCTTGCAACGAATCTATGAGTTATTAATATTTAAAGACTTGCGTTTACAGTTACTGCAACGAATCTATGAGTTATGAATATTTAAAGACTTGCGTTTACAGTTACTGCAACGAATCTATGAGTTATGAATATTTAAAGACTTGCGTTTACAGTTACTGCAACGAATCTATGAGTTATGAATATTTAAAGACTTGCGTTTACAGTTACTGCAACGAATCTATGAGTTATGAATATTTAAAGACTTGCGTTTACAGTTCCTGCAACGAATCTATGAGTTATGAATATTTAAAGACTTGCGTCTACAGTTCCTGCAACCTTGCGTCTACAGTTACTGCAACGATCTATGAGTTATGAATATTTAAAGACTTGCGTCTACAGTTCCTGCAACGAATCTATGAGTTATGAATATTTAAAGACCTGAATAGATCCGTGTTTGTGCTTATGTTTCAAATCAAGTTTATTAAAAGTTTCCACTTCAAAGTTTTCAACAAGACTGCAACTATATCTTGATGATTGTTCTCTTATGAAATATCCTTAACTCTTCATCACATTCAGACGATGCTTTCTTTTACTTGGGGCAGACGACTTTAGAAAAGCTTTATACACATGTGTAAAACCCTTTAATGCTGATGTTGTGATATGTAAATAGATTGAAAAAGCATTGTGGCAAAAGGAGAAATTGCTTGTGACAAGCAATTTCTCCTTTTGCCCCAATGCCTTTTGAAAATCGACTGCTGCAAGACACAAGAACGTGGCGATAGATGATAATATGTTTAATCCAAACAAACAAAAATGTCGAAAACAATGTGAATTTAGGGGATTTCCATGCGTTTCTAAACATTTCAGTTCGGGCGACAGTGGTACAGAGGTAAAGCATTGGCCTGTTGTACAGATGGTCCCGGGTTTGATCCCCGCTAGGTGAGATGAAAAACGCCGTGACTTGTCCTCAAATCGGCGTGTGTACTGGTTTAGTATCGAGAAACCAGTCATCCAGCATGAGTTTAAAAGGCTTCAAGCTTCCGTCACAATATATGTAAATTATATAAGTTTAAACTTAACTTAACATTTCTCTGAATACACTCACGTGGTGCAAAGCTACCAAGCAAGATGATAACGCAAGCTTGTTTACGGGGTTTGTTACCGCCTATTTAGATTCCATCTTTTATATCTGTGATCATCAAATATCGTGAAACTAATTTTATGGTTATATTAGTATGTATAGAGAATTCTGTACAATGCAATAAACAGCTTGTTATTGGCGTTTTGCAGACGATCGCAGATGTTTGCAGATTTGGAGAGAATTGAAGCGCGAGGGGAACACATGGCTGCCAGGTATCTTTTGTGGAGTTTAATGCAGTTTTCAAGTTTTTCTTAGTTATATAATGGTATTTCTTAGCTGCCGAGCATCACCACTCCTCTGTTTTAAAGGTGCTTATTCATAGATTTTGGAAAATTTGGAAGTCAAAAACTAATTTCTCTGAAACTGCACAACAGCTGTACTGTTGTTTGATTTGCATAGGAGAGTAGTCATTGGAAGCTAGATTATATTAGTTTTTTTTTTAGATTTTTAAAGAATTGCATACAGTGAATTAACATGCATGTAATCCAAACGCGTGACATCGCTTTTAAGACGCATATTGCATACAGACATTGTACATACTTAGATATATTGACAAATCTTGAATTAAGTATGCTTTCAATAGCTTCTTTAAGATGTATTTCTAACGGCAATACAAAAACCGCAATGCTTCATTGACCTTTTCTTTGGACTTTCAAAGTTTCTCTTTTGTGAACAAGCACCTTTTGACATGAATATGTTCTCTTCTGCGAACAAGAACCTTTAATATGAGCTGACAATTCAGCTGAAATGGTGACAATCCAGTACAATCCCTTACCCATGTACGATAAACATCATGGAGGGAATTTAGTTTTACAATGATGTTGATTCATTATTAAGAATGGTTAATGAGTGGACGAGGTAAGTACATATAACGAGAAGTGTAACAACGACCTGTGGATTTCTGTGGTCAGACAAGGAAGTTTAACCTTTCATACTGTAGGAGAATCAACAAATCACGTATTATATAACGTGTAACCCGTCCGGCCAATCTTGATTTAAACGACCATAAAGGAAGACATACTATTTGTGCATAAGACAACGTAAACCTGAATACGGTCGCAAGACATTCAAATATCTCCTTTATGACCTTTATAAATGACTTACGTTTTAATTAAGAACTGGAACAGAATGCACTCGAAACTAATCGGATATTTGTCGCTTTGGCTTCAAGTAATTAAACCCCCCCCCCACACACACACACACACAATGATGTATATTTGCTAATTCATGTTAATTGTCGCTTTTTGTTTCGCTTAATCTGAATAGTCACGATTAATCTTTGAACGGGAATGATTTATATCATTGTAAGATTTCACAGTACTTCACAAGAATATTCTGTTAATGTATATTGGCACAATAACCAACAAAACGCATGAACAAGACTGTAACGAGAGAGTTATTTTCTGCGTTTTTTTATTTCCATTCTTTCTTTATATTATCATTTATACCCCGGGGCGCGTGGGCGTGTCTAACAATTATCATACGATCCTGCAGGTAAACCTGAGTGGTAGACGAACTGTATATTTGCGTATGCGTAATTATGTTATTCATTATAAAGGGGATTGTTTACAAATTTGAGGAACATAGGATATTAAAGTTTTATTTCTTTAAGACTGTTTATCAGATGTACTGCTGTATGAGACGTATTGGTGAATAGCCACTTAAAGTAGAATTAGTTCATATTAAAGTATTTAGAGCCCGTATGGAATGAATAGGTATGTATGCAGATCTAAAAGCGTTTACTACATGTACGAGTTTAGTCCATTGTTATACGTCTGTCCTTTTGAATTTATTTTGCAATAAGTGGCCTTTTTTCACTAATTATCATACTGCAATACAAGTTTGTTTTTTTAATCCTAGAGTGCTGGGTAATGTTCTTAAAATAGATTCGTGTATAGTCTGCTTTCTAAAACCTTTAATTCTGAGAGGGTAAGATATTTAGAGTAGCAAACAGGTTAGATAACTGGCAAGCCGCCGATTTACTTGGCGGCTGGTCTGGATTCAACGTTTTTTGTATTACCACGAAGTCGATTCCAGCACTTAAGGGTTAAGGGGCTTTGATAAAAGCGGACCGTTTCGAGGCATATAAGGCAAAAAACGGCTTGATACGGTCGCAAGTCATTCAAAAAAGTCCAGAAGGAACCTTTTGAATGAGTTACATCCTATATTCTATTAGAATTCCATTAAATAACATTTCATGTATTGTTAGTGAGTGGTCGCTTTAACTAGATTGACTGTAATTGGATAACCACTTTACTGATGCTATATCTCTTGAAGGCTGTGTGAATCTTATGTGATTACCTGATTAATTGGTAATAAAAAGGTTCATATTGTGTCGTCTGTTGTTGCTTTTTTTCAGTTTGAAAAGTCACGAATTATCATATGGGGGAATCTGTAGGACCACTAAGGATGTACATTTTCAAAGTAGAAGAAACATTACAGACGTGTAATAAACAGCGATAGAAATACAATCAAACGCCGAGACATATATACACATTCGATCATCAACAAGGTCCGGTTCCAATTAGAATTCATTCTAGAACGAGCCTCCCATGCTGCTATGTATTCCTTTGTAAAGATGAAGAAAATTTTGTTGTTTTTTTCTTCTTTTTATCATTTTTGATGAGTGATCTTTGATCAGCTTGAGTGAAATCGATCAGCACAAACAGACGTTGTCTACAACTACAACCAGGAACAGGATCCGCCGGGAAGCACAGCAATCTCCCAGGAGGATCTGATCAACTTCAGCGAACCGAGCGATAGGTTTTTCCGCGTATGAAGATATCATAAAATGATAATAAACCATATCATACAGTTAATTTCCTTGCCAGGTGAATTATACATTTTTTTCCTTGGCACATCGTCGGCAGCCAGGGTAAAAATCTCCTGATGTACGCAGAGCGGATCGTGGGAAAAGCGAGACGGTCCTGTCTGCATAAACAATCTGTCTGCGTCCCTAGAGACCATAACCACTGTTATATGATATTGTAATAAATAAATAGCTTACAACAACCAGTTTTGTAATAAGTATCGCCATTCCCATGGGTTTGTTCAACTAGTTCTGTAATATTTCGGAATTGCAGTAATTCCAGGTTTGCAATAATATTGGTAAGAATCCAATCAAATTAAATAAAAAATCAAACAACATCCCAATATCGCTGGGCGCACTTAATATTTTCAATTTAACCAGAAACAACAACAAAATGCTAATAAGTGATGTTTTGAAGATGTTTCAGAGATTGGAAAATTATGATATTTGATTGTTATTCAGGTAACGGCAAAACAGGTTGAGCTTTACAAGTTCAAGTTCAAATATTTTATTAGCATAACATTTACAAGTCGTCGCTACATACATACATGTACATATATACATCCACATAAACATACACATAAAATCTATACTTATTACTATTATTATTATCATTGGAATTATTTATATTATTATTATAATTAAGTAAGTTAATTTGATTAATAATCATACACTCATGGAGGCTTGTGAGACATCGCTATATTTTGAGTCACGTATGGTATTAGCTAATAAATAAAGTTTGCATATAACATTCTTTTTTTGGCTGTTAATAAAAAGTTTAAATTTGTTATAAGTTGGCCATGTATAGTACAATTTCGGTATTAAAGTTTTTCTGAGATCACGATATTTTGGACAAATCATTAAGAAGTGGAATTCATTTTCTATGGTATTTTTACAAACAAGATTATGATATCTACCAGTTTTGCAATAATTATCGCAAAACTGTTTTATTGCAAATCCGGTTATTACATGCTATCCTGGGTAAATTTAATTTCCTGATTTTCATCTTATGCAATCTTAGATCCTTCCGAACAAGGGAATAGTAATACAAATCCAGGAAAGACTCATCATATTTATACAAGACCTTAGATTTCCATTTTCTATAGACAATGTGTGCGCTGGTGCGTACTCTGTGTACAGATAGCTTACCGCCTGATACACGATACACCAAGCTCTCTCGAGGTTGTTTTTCCTCGATGCAATATTATTTGCGTTTGTGATTTGTTTATAGATCTATATGGGCTAAAAAGCAGCTTTCTCCAGCTCGTTAAAGCAATAGTTACTGTTCCATATTCAGGCATGGGAATCACTTGACCAATATTTATGATCTTATGTCCAAACAAGATGGCCGTGTCACAGGTATCTTTGCTTTTTTCACCTACTTTTGCCAATGATAGACACATTGTGTATCCTGCATGAGTTGACCATGAACTCTCCGGTACTGGTGCTATATAAGACCGATGCTTTATGACGGTGTTATGTCTAACACTCGGCAGGAAAATCGCAGTCGACTGGAGCGCTCGTTGACTGCCATTTCTCTGTCGAGTGTTCGACGTAACGAAAAGAGAAGATACTAAAATAAACTTGTTCCATCATGGGTGCGACCATCTTGTTCGGATATAATAGCGTAGTATCGTATCGTAAATATTATCCACGTGATACCCGCCTGATATTATTTTGCCCTAAACAAACACTTCCTATTTTGAACTACTCACAAGCTTTCTGTCCGTCCTAATTGAAATACTTTTCAACAATTGAGAGGTTTTTGCATTGATTTTAACAGGTTTTACAATTCGCTAACATTTTTTTTAATCAATTCGCGATTTCAAGCTGATTATGACACAAGGAAGCACATGATTTAGTAAAAACGCCCATAATGACGCAATAGATAAGCTGCGTTGAACCCTTTATATTTCGTTCGTCTACTAAAAGAGCCGAGGCATCCCCTTTTTGTAACGAATTAGACCCATCTCAGTAATAGTTCTGTTTTATTACCAAGGTAGCAAGGTTATCTAACTTAACATAACATAACGTAACGTTATTACAACTCAAGCACATAGGCTAATAGTTCAACATATATACAACAACATGTATAAACATGACCATATAGAGTCAATCATGTACAATTTATGGTATATTTAAAATGGCTCAAAGAACTAGTACATATTTGTGACAGTGGATTAAAAAGACCGTACACCAAAAGTTACATATAAGAACTAAATAGTCTGTATAGACATATATTTAGAAAGGTATTTCACAGAGGAGCACCGCCTTAACCACTAGATCGAACAGGAGCCCTCTTTTATCACTATTACAAAATGCAAGGATAACGTGTGTATGATATGTCGTCGCAAGCACTGGTCATGAATCAAACGGTTCAAGTCAAACACAAACAAAGAAAAGAAAATTTAATCATTGTAACTGTACTACAATCCAGACAGTATATATAGTTCAAGCTGAATGACATTTAACATAAAGGTCCATAGAACATATTACGGATAAAATTATGGTCATAAACAGTAATGTCTATTATGAAACCGTCTGCATTTGCACCAGAGTCCGCGAGAAATCCAAGGTTGTAAACCTATGAAAAAGCGGAACTGTGGTATAACCATTATTTAATCAATGTCGAACCGTGAATTTAGCCAAACTCATCTAGTGGCCTCCCCTTGCTACGCTGCTTATATCACTCTCACAACACGATTTTCATATAGAATTGGATGAAATTTAATTGATGTAATTTTGTCTCCAAGATTTAACGGATGTTGTAGTTAATCTAGTAATTTTGTATTCATGTGTTTGTTTCTGATCAGATAAATTGATACATATTTCGTTTTCCTTACAAATAAAGCACATATGAATGATTTTTATGGGGTTTCGATGCCTTTTACACGCCATTTTCGTTTCTAAGAAGATGGTCATGTAACAGTCGTGGTGTCATATCTAAAATGTGTTTCTGTATAAAGAATGGCCGATGCGGAAACACCCGAAATGTCTCGTGAAAGTGAATTAGTCTCAAGTTTAGTTTATTGAACACTACGGCGATATATTTTTTTTAATTTTCTAAGTGAATTGACATCAATGTTTGTTTCTATAAAGTATGCCATAAGTTTCCTTTTTGTATGCTTTAACCCTTTACCAAACACCAAATTTCCGACCGTTCCAAATTGAAAGAGTTTGCAGACGACCTTTCAAAACGTGATAAATTGGAAATTAATCTTCTGATAGGGCAGAAAACACTGTGGGAAAAGGAGAATTGCTCGTTAGGAGCGATTTCTCCTTTTCCAACATTGTGTTCCAGACTCGTCTACAACAAAGTGGTTAATTGTCGTTATCTTTTGGTAAAGGTTTAAAGACATCACGTTTAAGAACAACTTACCAGGCAGACCAGTCCAATTGACATTCCCGACTGCTGCATTTGATATTTCTTGTATAGTAAAAGATCAAAAGGTAGACGTTGTTTGTTGAGAAAATTATTTCAAAACATATTTACGTCAAGACAAGCAGTTGTTATGGCCTATAAAGGCATTTCATTGACTCTAAACAGACGGCACTGAAACGTGATGCAACTTGTTTTCAAATGAATAACAATTTCTGAAAGTTTTACTTTGCTTTTACAATGTCAAACCAGCAGGTAGTTACTACAACAGGGTACCGTTTTACTTAACAGTTTACGCTTAAGATTTGCGTAAGTCTAAAACAACAATTCCTCTTATTTCAATATTGGGCGAAGCAATATTGCAAAGTAACACATCATTGGAATCGTCTCTCCGAGACGCTTCCAATGACGTGGCACATTACAATATTGTACCTTCATATGAAGATACTATCCATGTGTATCAGTTTTGACCTACGCAAATATTTCCCTAAGTTGTTTAGTAAAGCAGTACCAAGGGGTATAAACAGATCTAATTGAAATGGCTAATTTGGATAAGAAGTTATATACAGTACCATTGAAAGGACTATTTAACAGAAAAAGGATTCATATTTGTTTTTTTTATAGAATGCCGTAAAAGGATTAAAGTAAACTAACGATCTGTAGAGTAAAGTAAAACTAGATAGTTGAAACGCTTATTACCCTTTTACTGATCATGTGGGGGCCATATAGCAAATATATTATGCAATTTTATTCTACTGTTCAAACGATTTATTTCGTAAACAATGATTTAGATTTGAATTTGGCCGCTTTGTCACTGTGACATGTTGAAGACGAAGTTTAACACAAATCAAGTAAAGCATAAAGTGATTGAAAAGAATTATTGAGAATGCAGCCGGTACGAAAATAGTGTAAAAAATAACATTTGTACGCGACTTATTAGGTTTTTCCTTTCCGTTTCTATTTTTTTTCTCATTTTGAAAAGCATGTCGTAAATGGATTAAAATGTCAAACAAAACAGCAAGAAAACATCTACAGACCAACCCTAGTTGAAGGGGTTTTTCCCCGAGGAAATCAGGTGGTTAACTTTGTAGTCGTAATTGTTTTCGGTTTGATTGATAGTCTATCGATAAAACACCGAATTTGAGTTTCATAACCAACTCTCTGTCCTTTCGTGAAACATCGCCATGAAGTCATTCACCTTGTAATGAATCCGACATCATAATATTGTCTAGGGCTGTTTATTAGAAGAATGCTTAACACATTACCACCTAACGCCTCATTTTTGCGTCTTGTTGCAGACGACTTTCAAAAAGCATTGTGGTAGGAGAAATTGCTTGTCACAAGCAATTTCTCCTTTTGACACACTGCCTTTTCAATCCTTTTACATATCACAACAGCAGAACTGAAAGGGGTTTCACGTGTTTACAAAGCTTTTCTGAAGTCTTCTGCTTCTAGGAAAAAGATGTCGTCTGCAGGTGGTAAAGAGTTAAACGTAATTATAGAAAAAAGTCATTTTCCCTTCTATAGCAGATGAGTGAAGCACATTTTCACACAGATATAGGAGACTCCGATTTCATTGTAGTTTTAATACAATCTTAGATATTGAAAAGCCAACTCATAACAAACTGTTTTTTTGGTGCGATAGAGGCAATTATACATTATTTGTTTGAGGTTCTGCTGTATCAGAACTTTAGAAAAAAATTGTTCCATTCTCAACCAATTGTTGGTTTTATACTTGACATATATACACTCTTTTTGGAAATGATGTCCTTCATTTTATGCAAATACTGTAATATTTATTCATGTACTCAATTACATAAAAAGCAAACGGTTTGATAAATGATGTATTGCTTCAAATCCACTCACTGACAACCCAATCCCCCTCACTCTCTCTATATGTTTTCCTATTTTAACTATATCTCTACCTATTCTTTCCTCTCGCTTTCTGTGATTTTTCAATCATTTGTTACATATTGTTGTATTACATTGCTCGCTGTGCTGTTATGTCATTGAGGAGAGGAACTTGATAAACTTATAGCTTCCGTCTCAACCTATTTGTTAAATGCTCCCCTTTGCAATAACATAGTTTAACTAAACAGAATAATACAGCCTTTTTATCACCATTTAGCCTAAGGTATGTCACCCTTTATAAAGATCGGTAAATGTCAGCAAATCTCGGCCGATTCCGATAATTACCGATGGTTCTACGGACGCCACTCGACGATTTCCGCGTATGTCCTTGATATTTGCAGAATCGCTGAGCGACGTCCGTAAACTCTTCGGACAATATCGGAATTGGCGATGTTTACCGACTTTGCTTGTACTGGGATTTTCGGTAGAGATCTTTCAAGCAGGGCACCTGTTGTATAACTGTCAGCAATTAGCTGGTTACCGGGATGGAGTAAATGCATCAGCCATATAAATGCCACCGACGGCATGCATGCTTCATCATCAAACTCGGGGAACCAGTTGCATAACATATTTATTACACGTATGGTGTTATTTTCCCCACGCCATGACAGATTAACGGGCCACGCTGGTTATATGAGTTTATATCTCGTAATGGTTTGACATATTTAACAGCAGCGTCTGACGATTAACACTCCTTGGCCTTTTTTAGTGTGTGTAGCCAGACAGGGAAACTCTGTGGTATCCTCTACGCAAATAGAGGGAGCCCAAACAGATTTGATAACACAGTTACAAAACATCTTAGATTTAGCTAACAACGTATATTGACCTTGTTTGTCTTGCATCGATTCTGATAAAAGCGTGAAGCTTGTCCAACGTCACTTTGGATGGTTCCTGAATACTAAGCCAGTACTCGTGCCGATCTGTGGGTTAGTCCCGGCAATTGTCAACTCACCTAACGAGGATTCAAACCCAGGACCCTTGGAAAAGATGACTATCGCTAAACCTCTGCACAACTGTTGCACAACTGTTGCTCACATAAACCTGATAGATCGACCATCGGACTGCCAACTGAACTATTGTTTTGGCACAAAACAGCATTCACTTTTATTTCAATATTTGGCGAAACAGTATTGCAAAGTAACACATCATGGTAAGCGTCTTTACGAGATACTTCCATTTACTTTCATTTAAGGTATTTTCATGCGTAGAACATGTATATACATGCTTATTTTATAGGCAATAATTCACGACGAATGTCTTATTTGTACAAAGGTTACCAATGATTTTGTGGACTCAGCACCTTGATCGAATACATACATATGTTGAAAACTATAGTTTATGTCCACTATACTGTGTCTCTTTAAATGTTCCTCATCATATTTGTAATTAGTAAATTGATATTCATCTCACTTTTCATTCTCATAGTACTTCTTATAAAAAACATTCTAATTCTTTAGTCAGTTGGTTTTTAGTCAGACTAATGGGAAATTCTATAGCATTCCTAGAATAGTTTAAGGAAATATAAACGCATATTTGCGAAAAGCCTCCAGATTAGAGAAGGTAAACTTACCAAAGCCCAGACATTTTAAAACTCTATTATTTCTCATTCGAAGCTAGTCTGTTTGGAGCCGCTATCTGTTCCGTGTTTTCATTGACGGAATCATAATAAAAACGGAAATAACGCTTTAACGATTTTCATGTTCGCCGCGCCATTTACAAGGTTGATTTGATGCCTGGCGTTTATACATCGTATTTCCTATAATTTTTTTATGTGCTTAAACGCCACCTTTAACGTGTGTTCACTTATAACGCGTGGTTTGCTGCATCCATACTAGTTTTATTAAATACACTAACTGTTCATGTTTTGTCAATTGAGGTATGATCTGGCCAGGAACTCGCATCCAAAACATTATACCCTTGGGGCGATTAATATATTCTATCCTCATAATGGTGCTGATGCATAACTGTTCTGACGTACATGTATTACATTTCTTAGCTGTAGTTCTTCTATGGGGCTACAGCTAATTTGATGATAGCATTTCCCATAGGGTAATATGAAGGTTAAACTTGATCTCATTGTTGTTTTTGTATTTCTTGCTTACTCTACGCGATAAAATCTATTGCTCTGAATGATAAATGAAAAACAGATTGATAAAAACAAAGTAAATTGATTGTATTGCAGTTTTGATATGTTTTGCTTCCTTTGCGCAATAACATATATTGTTCTGAAAGAGAAATGAAAATCAGAAATGTTAAAAACAAAGTATAGAGATGCAGTTAAAGTCCAACCTGCTCGTGTGTACGTATTGAGTGGGACTGTCCCCTAGTTCTCATTGTGTAAACAAAAAGATATTGATATGAGAACCTGCAGGTAAGCCGAACCGTTAGTCTTTTTGTAATCAAATGTGTTTTGTTTTTAATTCGTATCTTTTTTGTTTCGTCTTTTGAAATAAAAGTAAACTAAAATGATTCCTTCATTAACAAGTAACACTTGTTTATTTTTTACGGAGACAGTTCGAAGTACTTTCATGTTAAAACCACATACTGATCTAAATCTGTAATTACATGAAAACTTATGAGCTGCTCGCCATAACGGACAAGGCAGGTTTCATAACAAAATCGAAGAACGGTGTGCTAAGCCTAAAAGAAAAATTAGCTTCAATTTGTGAAATATTTCTTGAGTAAGTAATCCCTAAGAATGTTCAACAAACTGCCTGTGGCGGTTTTGCTCTACGTTTGAGGTAAATATGATTTAATCAGATAAGTTTAACCATCCAGTTTGGACGTGTGGGTGAATTGAGCGGGGGAGGGAACGAGAGATACTGAGAGGGAGAGAAAGAGAGTGATAGAGAAAGAGAGTGAGAGAGAAAGAGAGTGAGAGAGAGAGAGAGAGAGAGAGAGAGAGAGAGAGAGAGAGAGAGAGAGAGAGAGAGAGAGAGAGAGAGAGAGAGAGAGAGAGAGAGAGAGAAGGGAGAAACAGTGAAAGAACAAGAAAGAGAAGAGAGAGAGAGAGAAAACTACAGAGGCAGAAAAGAATAGAGAGAGAGAGGAGAAGAGAAAGAAGAGAGCGATAGAGAGAAGGGAGATATAGAGAAAGGAACAGAGAGAGAAAGAGAGAAAGTTTAAGATAGAAAGGATGGCGAGAGATTGAGATTGAGGTGATAGAAAGATTTTGTGAGACAGAGAGGGTAGAGAGAGAATGAGAGAGAAAAGAGGGTTGAAGATATTCGTTACGGACAGAGAATGAAGAGGGGTGCTTATAACAAAGCTTTATGGGTCAGTGAGGAACAAATAAACACATTTTACGACAATGAGGGACAGCCAATGAGTGAGGAACAAAAATGGAAACAAAGTGGGACCGGCATTGAGGAACAAGCATACACACATAACGATCATGGATGACAATCAGGGACATTCAGTGATTGACAGACGGGAGTAGACAAACGAACATAAAGCCAACGAGGAGCAGAAAGTTGTGGACACGATAAAAATATAAATAAGGACATACAGAATGACGGTGAAAAACACGCAGCGATTGACACCAAGAAATACAGTGGGTGATAGACAGGCAGACATTGAGGACCAAACAGTCAAAAAGCAGCGAGAATCAGACGGATGATAATAAAGGACGAACATTGGGGCAAACAAAAAGACAATTAGGAACAAGATAACTAAGAGACAGGCAAAAAGACAGACGTAGTGTCAGATAAACAGGTTGAGAAAAAGATAGGGTCCTGCTTTGCCTGGTGGTAACTGCAGCGATCTTACCCAATCGACACCTGCTGCTTCGTGGGAATTCCTTTAGCAAGACAATCCAGAGCGCCCTAGCTCAGTACTGGTAAATAAAGGAAAGCCGATCATTACTGAAAATGGTTGACACGGTGTTCAACCTCATTTAACCCTTCACCAAACGCAAATGTGAATAAATTGAAAAAACATCTTCTTATATGGCAGAAAACACTGTTGAAAATCGAGAAATTGCTCGTTAGGAGCAATTTGTCCTTTACACACAATGGTTTCCAGAGTCGTCTTCATCAGATTTGTCTTTATATAACTCACAACAACAACACGCAAAATTAGTAAACCCTACCGAGGTATTTGGTTTTATGGTGAAACACGACCGCAAAAGGGCGGGAAGAAGACCTTCAAGAGCAGATCTGTCTATTAGATTGCAGTTTTACTTGGCTCCCGGATAATCCCGCTAACAATTGACACATTGTAAACAAACCGCTGGACAGGATCGCATCAATATTGCATTAATGACGCGTCTTTGAACTCGTGAAGTAACACAGACTTTTAGAACATTATGCCCAGAAGGCTTCATTAACCCTTTACCAAACACCAACTTTTCGACTGTTTCCAAATTGAAAGTTTTTGCAGACGATATTTCAAAATGTTATGAAATTGGAAAGTGATCTTCTGATAGGGCAGAAAACATTGTGGGAAAATGAGAAATTGCTCATGGAGAGCGATTTCTCTTTTTTCCACAATGTTTTCCAGAGTTGTCTGCAACAAACTGGTCAAATGTCTTTATTGTTTGGTAAAGGGTTAAGTGAACCAATACATCTACAAATTCTGTCTGTAGTACCAGAAGAAATAGTCGAAACAATGACAGCTGATTGATTAAATGATGTGTCGTTTTTTTCTTAAATCGGTGTCAAGTAAATCTTGCGTAACATTAAAGTCTCATAGAGTCCAGATAGAACACTCGAATAGTAGTTTATGGAAAATAAACCAACAAAAAAATTCAAATTGACGCATTCTCATTGGATGAAAATGTAGGTTAAACACTAATACTGTAGTAGGGGTCTCGATTCACGAGGTAGAGTCAAATGTGTAAGCTGGCCGGAGAGCTCAGTCTTAAGAGTGTTCTCACGATTTGCGGAGGTCCCGGGTTTGAGTTCGGGTATGGCTGCATGTTTCTCTCACCTTGGTAACACTACCATTTCAGGGTACCGTTTTACTAAAAAGTTTACGCTTTAGATTTCCGTAAGTCTAAAACAACAGTTCCTCTTATTTAAATATTGGGATAAGCAATATTGCAAAGTAACACATCATTGGAATCGTCTCTCCGAGACGCTTCCAATGACGTGTCACATTGCCAATATTGTACTTTCATTGAAGATTTTATCCATGTTTATCAATTATGACTTACGCAAATATTTTCCGTAAGTTGTTTAGTAAAACGGTACCCAGGTCATTTTCCATAGAAGCGGCTATATTTAAGAGATGTAGGCACTATAAGAAATTCCTTGGTGATCCAACAGAAGTCATTGTGACAAACGCGTATGTTTCATTAGCAACACCATCCATATTGCAATTGTATCGTACATTAAAGTATAGCACGAGAAAGGTTTGTTTCTTGATCGTTAATACATTACCATCTAACGCTACCTATTTGCGTCTTGCAGCAGACAACTTTCAAATAGCATAGTGGCAAAAGGAGAAATTGCTTGTCACAAACAAATGTCAAGGAATTGTTTAACGTCTAATTTGCAGCATATTTGACTAAGTCGAGAGACTAAGAAGATGTTATCCAGAAACTGTGAATTCCTTTGTACTGACACTTACACTAACATATATATAGTAAATGCTCTGAAAAACAGGTTTAACATAGAAATAATTTAACTTATGGGTAAACCATCCTAATTTTGGAAAATGGAAAAAAATACATGTACAAGTAAAATCATTTTCTTTATACGTAATACATGTAATTACTCTCGTTTACCTATCTACGAAATGGGCGACTCATTATCTAGCGGACATAGGTAGTCAATATAAACAGTTTCTGTCTATGCATGAGTAAAATTTTATGTTGCATTATTGTAAAGGCTCTAAGTTTGCTTTGTGCTTTTTTATGTTTGATACATTTGAATTTAATCTAATTCAATAAAAGGTGGTGAATTTAAGGTAATGAAAATTGTTACCTATCTTTAGATCAAACCTTTGTGATTTGTAAATGTTAACGTTATATTATAACCGTCTTGAACAGTACCCGATTTTATGTTTATCAAACGTTTTTTGTTTCACTTATTCTATATGTGTACTCATCGGAAAACCATGCGGGAATCGAGCTATACATGTGTGGGGGCCTAGTAACATGATGTGATTTATTCTTACCTCTATGCGCCAAAGGCCCCAAGGTAACGGTCACATGTACCAATCAGCGAAGGTTATCGGACCAATTTCTTTGCTTATTGATAGACTCCTAGACTATAGATACACAACGTATCACTCAATGCAGACAGAATCTCAGATTATGTCTGAATGTCTGAAGTGGAAACACTCAGAGTAAATGTCAAGTGTTATGTAGCTATCGACACAAATGTATTATTCCATTTGTTGTTTGTACTTAAGAAAGAAAACTAACGAGTTACTACAATGTATCTACAGCTCATTGGCTCAAATGTTATCTGCTCAAAAGCAAAAAAAAACACCCACAAGAAGGGATTGTAAAGTCAAATCAAGATAAGCCCGAGTCTATTTTAAAAAAAGAACAGATGTCGTTTCATCTGTTATGAAGCTGTTATTAAATCCATTTTTGTCTTGATAAGCAGCTTTGAAATTAAATCGGAAAAGGAGAAAATTGTTTGTTGGAACCTTTTTCTATTTTTTAATAACATTTTCACATTTATTGTAATGCTATCTGTCTGACATATCGAATGTTCGAATGTTGTCTATATAAACATCTTAGCATAAAGTATGTCATCAATACAACTTAAGCTTGAGTTTTTACAGTACGTTTAACTCGTAGGTTGTATGAGTTATATAAGTTAGTTATCAAAGAGGAATGAGGACAGTTAACCCTTTTCCAAACAATAACGACATTTGGCCAGTTTGTTCTAGAAGACTTTAGAAAACATTGTGGGAAAAGAGAAATTGCTCGTGACGAGCAATTTTTTCCTTTTCCCACAATGTTTTCTACCCTATCAGAAGAATATTTTCCAATTTTGTCGCATTTTGAAATGTCGTCTGCAAACTCTTCCAATTTGGGACAGTCGAAAATTTGTTGTTTGGGAAAGGGTTAACTGTTAACTTTTTCCTATCGTCAACTTTTGACTCAGATCACTATTGACCGTTATGCACCTAGAACAAGTCATCAAGTCTGACGTGAAATGTTAACGATGTTTATACACAGTTAGCTTGAGCTGGCATTAAGGTATTTATGTCGAAACTGATCTATATTTAAAAAGGCGTAACAATCCAGGTTTCATGTCAAGTCACATATCATGTTTTATCCGATAAATCAGTAAACAAAACACATTGTTTGTATCAACATCAATTTTATTCTCGGACTCGTCTCTGCAAATCAATTTATGTTATCCATTAACCAACCCTCAATAAACATATGCGCCTTCGCATGGTATCGAAATAAAGATGTATCAATTTGTTTTCAATATTGGTACACAATTGGGAATAATTAACCCAACCCTTACCGTACTCGAACCGACGTGATGCTTGTGCAAACAGGTTAGATCCGGGCAAGCCGCCAGGTAAATTGGCGGCTGGTCTGTGATCTAACCTGTTTGCTACTCTACCTATCAATCCTCATCAACATTAAGAAAATATCAGGTTTTTGAAAGCAGTCGACACAAATATCTATCTTTTGGACAATTACCAATTTTACGGGTTAGTCATAGTAAACGCATAATGGCAGGAAGACTGATGTTCATTATCACGTTGTGTTTGTTTTGGTTTCAGCGCGCATGCATTCGCGGAGAGGTTTTAAAGAAAAGTTATGTCGCCGACATAAAACCGAAATAAATAATATTGAAACAACAAATGCGTACAGACTGTAGGTTTTAATGGTGAAATGTGAAAAGCAACATGCACCTGTATCTTTGTATCTTTAGAAACTTCTTGAAATCCGAAGTAACACATTAGATAAGTACAAACTTAGTGTTACCATTTAGCTAAATGAATGACAGAAAACACGGAGATTAACATCGACCTGCACTGACACCCGCATTGAGAACCAGACTAATGAAAAAACAAAAAAAACGACTCCAAAGCAAAGTCCCACGTTCGACATCCGTACACTAATTGCATTTACCAAACCTTTTTCTGGTACAAGTGGTCGATGGTAGTTACAATATTCGTGTTAGGTACCATAAAACACGTTTACTTAACCACTAACTGAGTTTGTCCACTCGTAAACCACCATTTACAATGACATGCAATGATTGAACAGCGTTGACGATACACAGGACCTGTTTTGGTGGGATACAAAGGAAATTATCGTTGTTCCAAAAATGGTATTTCGTTGGAGATCCAAATAGAGAGCAAAAGCAAACAGTTTTTGTTGCATTGTAGCACTGTAGTATTTTCTTTGTAGTATTTGAAAAAAAACTGGTGCTAGATGATTGACAACATGTAGTGATTATTTCATGTTTATCATTATTATATTCCTGTACGTTTGGACAGATCGCCTTCTCAAGGGAATACAAACGACAGGTCATGACGTCTTTTTAAGCACATTTTTACGTCTTTTAAACATATGATTGTTTAAAAAGGTTTAAAACAACTTTTGATTGTAGATATGAAAGAGATTTTTATCAAAGACCAAAAAAGAAACAAAAGCGCACAGATGAACGAATGAATAACATCTTGGGTACGGCACGTTCATTTCTTATCTTGGCAGATCTATCAATTTCATTTATACCCGTGGTTTTCATAATTGATAAGATATGAGAAATCTGTTGGTTATGACGAATCGGTTAGGGTGGGTGGTTAACCGCATCGTGATAAAGAGGGTGTGTTTGACGCAGTTTTCAACAGATTATCCATTTTATTGCGGCATTCCGTGGATCAAAAGTAGCACTAACCATGACACCAGACTGGCACGAAGGAAACCTTTCCGGCATTCTTCCTCTTAGCTACCCCGAATCGCGGCATCATATGGATCATTTTTCCTCAGAGCGACCGCCGCACTCTGCGATTAATGGGGAACGCTTTAAGATGTTGGTTTTTATTTTGTTTTGACAGCGTATTGATAGTTTATCAGCGGTTTTGACATATGGAGATTATACCAGATTGAGATGAACATTAGATATTGAATTTGGAAGTTCTTTAACATCGGCCATCTATTGGTAGTTCAAGCTCTTCCATGTATCAACCAAATGACTTTCCTTTAGTAAATGCCGATCTGTAGGATATTGGGATTAAAGCAAACAGGTTAATGCTCCAGATCGTGGTTTAAAGATTGTTAAGTGAAATATCGCCATTTTGGGTGCTGCATTCAATCCCTTATTTCATTATACCAAAAGAAAACTAGAAAAGAAAACACGCAGTTTCCCATAAGGAGCGCTTTGTTCTTATTGACTCTACCCACTACCACTGTATTTTTGCATAATTGTTAGTATTCCAAAACAGACATGCATTCTGAATTCAAAAAATTGGAGATGCTCACCTCTTCCCCTCCAACAAAAACAGTCACCCATATGCATACGCGTTCAGCATTACAAGCAAAAACCAAACATACAGTGAAACATACAGGACTTTTTCCTACGTGTGTTGCCTGCGTGCAAACGAGAAATCGTTGTTCTAGTTTTACAACGGATTAAATTTTTCATGAATACAATATCAAAATAGACAAATGATAAGAATTCACTGCTTTCTCATCATTCAATTTTTCTATTCATCAATACCCAATTCAGAGCTCCCTGGTTATTCGATGAAAGCTAAACATTCGGTTTACCATAGCCCGAATATTTTGTTCCATACCAGCTCAAAGTTCACAGCCGACTTTATATACGGTTTAAACATATCCACCTATCCCGAACAAACACACCTAAATGTTCTATGCAGCCCATGGTAGTCTTAGCGTCATAGTTTCATAAATGGCCACTTTACATCAAATAGACAGGTAGGCAAGTAACTGCAACCTTCTGTGGAAATAATAAATCCAAATATCGTTTGGCCATTTATATACTATTTGAACAAATCCATTTAATCCCGAACAAAAGCAGTTTGTAGTTTATTTGAACCCAAAAGTGTCTGCTTCATAAAAGGCCACCTAACACCCAATAGCCAGGTAGACAATCAAATGTAACCGTTTGAGGAAAATGAAATCCAATCATCTTTTTCACAATCCCTGGCCATTTTCACACACATCTAACTTTCTAATTATGGGAACATGACCAACGCCAGTAATAGCGGGACTTCAATCGTGTTGTGCCGTCATCATATACTACGGAAATAAACTGATCTAAGAGGTCACTGAATTGTATAACAATCTCTTTAATTAACCCTTATAATGCTGGGTAATTTTCTAAAAATAAACATGTGTGTCGTCTGCCTTTTAAAGCCTTAATGTATGTTTACATTTGATGGGGAAAGTGACTCACAGTAGCAACAGGTTAGATCACAGGCCAGTCGCCGTTTTACTTGGCGGCTGACCTGGATCTAACCGGCTGGCATAAGCATGAAGTCGGTCCCAGCACTATAAGGGTTAAGAACATGCACATCTCTATGAAAAGACTCATTAACGTGTTGTCTAATGGATTGGCCGCCTTCAGATGTTGCCAAACTATTTATTTTGCTGTTGAACAATACACAGAGTGTTTGCGTTTCGTTAGCGTTGTTGTTATTTATTTGTTGTTGTCTTAACTCAAATATAGATAGGTTGTTGGTTTACTTTTACGGCGTAAAACTACGAAACGATGCAATCTGAAAAATATCACGGATAATTCCAAAATAGCAAAAAAAAAAGGTAAATGACGCAGAGTTCAGGATAAATACAAAAACAAGCATGATAGGTCTGCATATTCGCGTGTTTCTGCATAAGCCAATACGAGCTTATTTTGTCATGAAACATCTAACTACTCCTGATTTCATGCAGCTTTAGCTAGCTTTAACAATATCCTGTAATTAGGGGATGGTTCTACCAGCACAACGAAGAGTTATATAGTTTCAAAGTGTCTACTAATTAAGGAATGATTGATAAAGAACTGCCAAGAATACTGCCTCAGTTATAAAAACGCTCTCCTAATTTCTGACTGAATCGGCTGTCTCCAAAGGTAGTACAAACTCCTTCACGTCCATCAAGAGAAATATTGACAAAAGGACTTTGTGCCTTTGTTGAACCTTTCAATCAACCATTTCCAGAATAGTAAAATCCCGATGGTATTTTCACGGTAATTCGGCCAATGAGGTGTCACTTTGCAATATTACTCATCTCAATATCAAAATACGACGAAATATCGTTCTTAACTCACGCAAATTCTTAGTAAAATGTGATAAGTAAAAAGCTACATTGGTCTATCATCGATCAAAAGGTGAAATGTCCATTTATATTCCAATACAAACAACCCAATCTTGCTTCTCCCTTTCTAATGAGGGTTATTGACTAATCAATTCGTCTGGCGTCATTTACGGCAGTTTTCGCATTAAACGTCTCGTTAGACGGACCGCTCGTAATTTAGGGTTAGGCCTCTGTAATGACTCTACAATAGTTTGGACACACAGCCGTTCACGAAGTCTGTTAAGGAAGGGGTGGTAAAATCTGGTTTTTATTTAGTTGTCCTCAAATGCTTATTGTTCTGGGGCCCGTTTTACTAAACAACTTACGGAAAATGTTTGCGTAAGTCATAATTGATTAACATGGATAATATCTTCAATGAAAGTACAATATTGCAATGTGACACGTCATTGGAAGCGTCTCGGAGAGACGATTCCAATGATGTGTTACCTTGCAATATTGCTTTGCCAAATATTGAAATAAAAGAACTTCTTGTTTTAGACTTACGCAAATCTTAAGCGTAAACTGTTTAGTAAAACGGTACCCTGCACCTGTCGGTAGTGAATAGTAAATTTCAGTTGGCATTTGAGGCTCTTGGACAAGCTGGGCGATGCGGCAAGGTGTTCAAAATCATTTCAGACACCCCTGTTAACGTCTTGAGTGTTTGTGATTTCGACTTATTGCGGACGTGTTACACATGTTCTACTTTTAGCCGAAATGCCATTGAATTGTCCCCCATTTAAACGTTCTGCCGGTATCAAATGCGGTCTTTTTTCGCTTGTTTCCGTAAAACTGAGATCTATGTGATCAGGTGGATATGATAAACATTTAGTAAGATCAGGTGTTAAACAGATCAGAATATCATACTTATTTTCATGACAGTTCTACTTGATACAAACTACGTAAATATTTGTGACTATTAAAAACAGAATTAGTCAAAAATATATCAACAACAAAATCACCAGGGTTGGACAAAGCCTTAAAGAAGCTTGGAAATTAAGGTCAGTAGCTTAGCAGTAGGTTTACCATTGTTTTAATCGTTCAAACAGTGGTACAAGAGACGCTGCGTTCCGTCATTCTAAATAACGGATTCGGTCAGTCATTTCAATTCAATCTCACGATTTCTTCCTATGAAAAAGCAAATATATAGTATTGGATAATAAACAAACATACTTATCATTACATTTTATATGTGTGAAAATAGTAAGAATTTCACTGAAGAATTTATTCTGATGAATGCGTAAGCCGAAATGTTGAAATAATACTACATTGTTTTGACTAATAATGTGTTGTTGTTGAATTTTTCCAACAAAAACAAAAGTAAGAAGAAAAACTCTCCTGACACACACATACACATTTTCACATGCGCACCAACACCTACATGTACGCATGTACCTACACGTGTGCATATGGACGCTTTGTCTCAAAGATTCAAATCAAGAAAGATAAAGCATGCATCTTAATAAAACAGCCCATAGGACAAACAGTACAATATGATCTATACATGACATACTACTTTTGTGGCTGTAAAAGACATTTTAAACAACTCCGAATAATGTATAACGTATGCCGTTAAGCTATTTGACAATTATTAAGCAATTAATTATTGTAGTCGTACACGTGTTAAGCATTATTTTTCAATTAAGCACGCATTCCTTTGTCGTTTATACGCGTGCATAACGAAGATGACATGCATCTTCTGAATGATGATGTTTTCGAACCCCTACTCAGGTAGCTCGGTCGAAATAAAATATCCAAAGGCATAAACGCAATTTTCAGTCTGGTTCGTATCTTTACATACACGAATTACTCCTTTGGGTTTCATTTGAGAGTTTTATTTCGATCCGCGTTATCTGCTCGTATTGGCAGGCATGTAAGGCATACACACGAAGTGGTTTGGATGTTTATCGGTTTGTTATATTGAGATTGTATCTTGCACCAATCGTGCTTATCAATAAGTTAGCTATTTTTGAAATGTCTAGCTTAAAATCGGCGGAGAGCGATTGCTATTCAAATGCAAACATGCCACAAAATTATCAGGTCGAACTTTGAAGGAATATCAATCAGTATTCGGTTAATGGCGGGGGAAATCAAGTGACCAATGTTTACGAGCTTATGTCCGAACAAGGTTGCAGTGCCAAGGTATTTTTGCTTTTTTACACTTAACTACGGAGACCGTGGCCAGATTTCGCCCACCAAATGGAATTACTTTTAGTTTTTCATTGTAGGCTTTAAATAAAATATTGTGTGTAACTTGATAATTGTATTTGTTCTCTGTAATTGTAAATCAAACAATGATACAGAAACTTTATATATCGACATTTTATTTTGACTTTCAAATTTAATCTCCTGTGACCAAGCACCTTTGAATCAACGATAAGAACATATATCAAGGTTAAACGCATTGTACTTTAACCCTTAGAACGCTGGGTAATTTTCTAAAAATAAATTTTCGCGGCGTCTGCTTTCCAAAATCTTTCAATATCTGTTTAGTTTTGATGAGAAAAGATACTCCGAGTAGCAAACAGGTTAGATCACAGGCCAGCCCCCAATTTACTTGGGGGCTGGCCTGGATCCAACCTGTTTGCATAAGCATTAAGTCGGTTCCAACACTATATGGGTTAAGTACACTCTCCGTTTAGGTTGAAAACGGGTCTAATACATACAAGTTGATTTATGTTGGGTAAATGCGAGAGAACCAATCCAATACATTACTCGAGAACCCTAGTGTCCATTTAGATACTGTTAGAATGATGAGCGACAATTTGCGTAGATTGGAAACTTTGTTATTGACCCTACCGGGACACGCCTATTTGGACCGCTCTGGACCGGTCAGTTGAGATATGTCTTCGGCCAGCGATGACCAAGGCAACATATCTTATATAATGACAATCCAATACAAGGTTGGACTATGCCAAGGATTGTAAAAATAATCAAATGGTATTTAGGGTCGTGCGTTTAAACAATCGTTATCTAAACCTACATAAATATTGTTCAAGGAGTAGTCAATAAGGCCATTTATATCAAAACCACCTTTTTCGTAATCAGTCTATGTTGCGACACTATAGACTAGATGGTGAAGGTATGGTATCAAATGGATTAATGAAAGCTTCGACAAACCTTACGTTTTATTGAAATATTATGCTTGAGAAAGACAGAAATCCGACAATGGCGTTATAAGTTGGATTACGATTATGAATTATATAGATAACATATTAGAAAAGCACTGCTAGGATTTTTCCTTAAATGCGTTCTACACAATACAGTTTACAGTGATGATACATTCAATGCGTGCCGTTCATTAATACGCCGTCTCATGAATTCCAATACATTTGGAGGGCTATCCATCTTTTCACAACACCTCCAATAGACTGATGCCGGTGATGAATGAGCACGAATATATCTTCACAATCCTATGCATCAAATTGTGTTAAAAACACCGTCTTTGGATTTGTAGAATGTTTTGAATTTTTAAAAGAGTTCAATACTTAGCACGATGCTATGGCCAAGTTTTGGCAAACCACACCACATTTGAATTTGAATGGTCAAAGTAATTGTATCTGAATAAACTTGGGATTTGGTTTATCACAACCTTCTCCGTTTTAAGTGTGTGTTTTTTATCTGCAAATAGGTATATAAAACTCAAATATACGAACGTCCAATCAACATTGTATAAGGTTTCTTGTTAATCTATTTTAGATATATACTAAAGACAATATGACAAGTATCTATATAATATTGACGGTTTACCTAAGTGCCCTAATGATGTCGTTAACAAAATGGTGTACACTAGTAATACGATAAGTGCGTGAACCCTCATTAACAATTTGCTGTATTAAATCTCATATTGTCACATCTGCTTCTAGCAACGGCTGTGATAAATGTATGTCATAAAGACAACAAAAAGAGATTCTTCTTAGGATTGACGGTTAATGATACCATTCACAAAAAGGTATACACAAGTCATACAATTAGTGCTTAAACGCTCACTGACCTTCTTCTGTAGTATATCTAAGGTTGTGACATCTGCATCTATACACTTTAGAAACCAGTGTGACATGTATATGTACTAAAGATAACATCACAAGGTTCGTAATAGGGATGACAGTTTATCTAAGTGCCTCCTTGATGTAGTCCACAAAAGGTATGTACCAGTAATACGATAAGTAGGTAGACACTCATTAAACTTCTTCTTCATTATATCTCACGTTGAAATATCTGCAGCTAGATACCTTAGAAACCACTGTGACAAATCTATATACTAAAGACAACATGACAAATTTCGTTATAAGATTGACGATTTCTCTAAGTGCCTCAATGATGTTGTTCACAGAAAGGTGTATACAGGCTATACCATTAATATGATAATTGCATGATCGTTCATGAACTTTTCCCTCCATAATATCTCACAGTCACACTCACATCTTCTGTAAATACTTTAGAAACCACCGAGACAAATCTATAAACTAAAGACAACACAAGCACCTTCTTTATATGACTGTCGGTTTCTCTACGTAGCATTGTGATACCGTTCAAAACAAGGTGTATATATTCCAGTAATTCGATACGTGCGTTGACTTCTTCTGCACTATATCTCACTTTGTCACATCTGCTCAAAATTCTTAGGAAACAACTGTGAGAAATATCTTTATTAATGACAGGAAGAAAAGGGTCTTTATATGATGCCGGTTTCTCTAAATGCCTTTATGATGTAGTCCACAAAAAGGTTTACAAGTAATACGATAAGTACGTAGACGCTCGTTAGCCTTTTTCTGTTTTATATTTCACATTGTCTAATCTGCTACTTAATACTTTAGAAACAACGGTGACAAATCTATATACTAGAGACAACATGACAAATTTCGTTTATAAGATTGACGGTTTCTCTAAGTACCTTCATAATGCTGTTCACAAAAAGGTATACCAGTAATGCAATAAGTACGTAGACACTCATTAACATTCTTCTGCATTATATCTCACATTGTCTAATCTGCTACTAACTACTTTAGAAACCACTGTGACAAATCTATTTACTGAAGACAAAACGACAAGTTACGTAATAAGATTGACGGTTTATCTAAGTACCTTCATGATGCAGTCCACAGAAAGGTATATACCAGTAATGCAATAAGTACGTAGACACTCATTAACATTCTTCTGCATTATATCTCACGTTGTCTAATCTGCTACTAACTACTTTAGAAACCACTGTGACAAATCTATTTACTGAAGACAAAACGACAAGTTACGTAATAAGATTGACGGTTTCTCTAAGTACCTTCATAATGCTGTTCACAAAAAGGTATATACCAGTAATGCAATAAGTACGTAGACACTCATTAACATTCTTCTGCATTATATCTCACATTGTCTAATCTGCTACTAACTACTTTAGAAACCACTGTGACAAATCTATTTACTGAAGACAAAACGACAAGTTACGTAATATGATTGACGGTTTATCTAAGTACCTTCATGATGCAGTCCACAGAAAGGTATATACCAGTAATGCAATAAGTACGTAGACACTCATTAACTTTCTTCTGTATTTTATCTCACATTGTCTAATCTGCAACTAAATACTTTAGAAACCGCTGAGACAGTTCTTTATACCAGAGACATAGATTATCTATGTCTCTGTATATACTGACGACAAAACGACAAGTGTTGTTATACGATTGATGGTTTCTCTCAGTACATTCATGATGCAGTTCACAAAAAGGTATACCAGTAATGCAATAAGTACGTAGACACTCATTCACCTTCTTTTGCATTATATCTAACATAATCAAATCTGCTGCTTGAGCTTTTCAAACCACTCTGACAAAAGGATAAATTTCTCTTTCACAGTTGTTTCTACACAATTTCACGCAGGAAATCTACTTTGTGTTCATGTTTTTATTTTTCATTTGAATTCCTTTCAATTTGGTCTGGTCTCAAAATCACAAATAGGGGGAGTGGGTTGAGGTCTTCTAGTGGCGTTGATGTGCTGCCCATTTGACCACATTAGCGCGGAATTCAGACAAATGGCGTATCTCTTAGCTAACAGGCCCGTCTTCATTACTGATTAAAGACGAGTCTGTCTTACCCTGACCAAGGCGTCGGTCCCTTACCGTGCCGATGTTAAATGTATAGCGTCGACGAGAGGTAAGTGTCTTTGATTTGCATACAGTAGATGCTTTTCCATTCAATGGTACGCTAGCCTCAAAGCTTTGACTTTATAGAACCATTAGCATTCCCTCAGCCTTGAAGGTTGCCGTGAGCTGGTTTCCACAGAAGAATATTACAATTCAGGGGCTTGTCTTACAAAGAATTGTAGCTTCTCGTCAACGTTTACAAAACTGTCGTAGCCCTTGAATCTCAAAGGTAACTTTGTATTTGTGAATGAAAAAAAAATAGCGATAAGACATGCGTCTTAACCCTTTCCCCAACAATAACGATATTTGACCACTTTGTTGCAGACGACCGTAGACAACATTGTGGGAGAAGGAGAAATTACTGGTAACGAGCAATTTTTCCTTTTCCCATAATGTTTTCTGCCCTATCAGAAGATTTTTTTCCAATTTCATCACCTTTTGAAATGTCGTCTGCAAACTCTTTCAATTTGGGACAGTCGAAAATTTGTTGTTTGGGAAAGGGTTAAAATAAGATAACGCATTTACAGGTAGTACTCATGGTACTTCCACACCTATGTTAATATTTTTCTTGGTTAGTCTTGTCCTCTTAATTTACGTCCGTACCTTAGTGAGACAGGCCCACGTAGTCTAGACACCGAGCCATGGTGCCATGGTGGTAGCACCTCTTACTTGTTTACAGGTTGATTATTTTACGTGAAAGTTGATATTAATCATATGAATCGGATTAAAAGCTGAATGTGGAAGAAAGCACTTTAAAAATTTCATTCGCCCTCATTACTTGCTGTAAATCTAATGTAGTCTGAACAGCTTATAAAAATCAAGTATATACGAGAACCGATAATAGTGCTTCATAGACAGAGTTCAAAATGAGGCTGCGTATAATAGGTTTTGCGTGCAATATTTAATCCAATTCTCAATATTGGAATTTATGATGGTTCCAATTGAAATCAACAACAGATGAAAAATGTTCAATCTAAATGCATCGGGTTTATCCAATCAAACACCTTGAGATAATATGAAAGTCGCCATATTGCTTCTTGCAAAACTAATTTCGTTGTTCTTGTGTTTTCAAATGAAAATGTCAAATGCAATATCTAAACCGTTATCTTATTTGATTAAGGAAACAAAATTATTTCACAGCTCATTATTTCACTATCACGTATGAGTGATGCTCAAAAAGAATGTTTTTTGGTATTTTTTTTTAAAGATTTTCAACACCTACATTAACATTGAACTACTCAACGTGAACGCTCATAGAAAATGTGTTATTAGCCAGGACATTTAACACAAAATACGTTACTTTATACTTATATACGATGTGCAGGAAATGTCCGAGTAGTTCGAATGAAAGATACCCTTCAAAAATAAATTTTCATCCGCAATATTGTTTCAAAATCACTATGAAAAAGCTTGGACTAATTATAGTATATTATTTTTTGTCACAGGAGTTCGGGAAGACGCCTAGAGTAAAAGACTTGAGAATTATAGGACATATCTAATTTCACGAGAGTGCCCACAATTGAGTTTTATAGGCAGACACGGACTGTATAAAGCAGCATGTGGGGGAAAACGCGTTTTTCTTTGAATTTGAGAAGAGTATAACTATTGGAAAAGTCTTGTTGACAAGATCGAACCGATGTTTCCCTTTGTTAACGATGGTAAATATGTTTTAAAGCTGGTCAAAAACATCTAAATTATAAAACATCTAGAAAAACAAACATAAAACACCCACAAATGCGTCTCATCAGATAGAAGCATATAGCGGTGTAAGATTTCAAATTAACGATCCCTTCCTCAAGGCGAGAGTTGCATTGCCTTTCAACAGTACAAATCCTTCAAATGGTTTACCAAGCGGGAATATCATCGTGTCCTTCTGATCAACATGAGCGGCAAGACTCCTAAAATGTTATCACTGTTCAACTAGAATATCGTTTAGCCTTCGATTATATGAAGTGAAAACGGTGTGTTTGTTACAGTACAATTTCGATAAAACCCATTTCCGCTCCAAACAACAATGGTAATAGCTTGTAAATGTTTTTTTGTCTTTTCTTGGCCTTTCTTTTTCTAGATCTTTTTTATTTTCCCTGTACACTTTCGGTTATTCCTTTGATGCGTGTTTGGAATAAATTCCCCTATTCCTTCAAACAACATTAGTAATAGCGTGTAAACGGTTTTTTTTTTCTTCTTCTTTTTTTCTTCTTTTTTTTCCTATTTTCTTCTTCTATTTTCTTTACCGTTTCATTTTTCTTGTACAATATCGTTGAATTGTTTGGTACGTGTTTAAAATAAATCCCCCTCTCCATTAAAACAACAGTAGCAATGGCTCACCCATGCAACTCTGGAGATAGGGCGTGCGTGAGATATCTCGTCTATAGAGTTAGCGCAAGATGATAAACAAACATCAAATTACGGTTATAACAAAGCAAACGCCGATATATGCCTTAAATTGCGTTAAACAATGGTAAAACAAGTGAACAACATTACTTTCGAGTGATTGACAGTTCAGAATTGAGAATTCGTGCTATATTTAGGATATTAAGCTTACTACAGTCTGATTCTGGAATTTTTTGTAGAAGATTAAAGGTCCACAGGGAAATAATGATGCAGTTCAAGCATTTCTTTGTAACCAAATATGTCAAACCCTGGTGAAGCAAATCCTGTTTAAGACGAGATGTAATTATCGCTAACAGTTTATCTTTTTGTATACTCGAGCCAATGTATTTCTTTTAACTTATTTTGTTTTTCTTTAAAAGTTTGTTCTTCGTTTCCTGCTACGTAAATATTGTTTACATATTCTATATCACGACAACACTGTGTTGTTCTGTTTTCCTTATGTTTATTAGTGCGCTAAGAAAATTTGTCGATGTCAGTATAAAGACTGAATGAAGATGAGGATTAAAGCTAGGGCACCTGTGCTCAAAACAATATCGTTTGTCACATGTTTGTTGTGGACAAATTTACACTACATTTCTGTGATGTCATATTCCTTTATCTTGCGCTACGTTGGACATGGAAAGCAGTATATATCAACATTGCATCTTGGAAATAACGTCTTAAAATGGGCTTAAACACACTCAACTTAAAATAGTTTCCTTGTATTTTTTGATTGATGATTAAAAGAAAGAGTGTGCATCTTTTAGAAAACAATAGAAACATTACAATAATGTTCTACGGTGTATGACTTGAATGTAAATGAATTTTACACCAGCGCAATGAATCATATCGAAGTCGGTTTATGGATGTCAACGATGTAAATCATTGATGTGTTTTAAGAAGGTCCCGCTAATATGTAAGTGGAATTATTTGACATACTTCATTTTGAAATTATATTAAAGTAGACCATTACAAGGAAGTAATACAATCAAGATTGAACAAATAAGTGGGTGTCCTTATACTTGATAACTCGACGTGATTCTTAACACAAACGATGTACTTATTAAGCAGCATGATGTGTTTCTTTTAATCAAGTTAAATGCCTCGTTAATGAATTACTGATTTTTCCTGAGGAAATAATAAAACGTCTACTTACACTAAACACCAATTGATTGAAGTATTACTTTTCTTTCCAGAGGACAGAATAAAATGTCTAATTACACTAAACAACAATTGATTAGCATTCTAGGAAAAACCTGTCTTAAATAATTTAGATTTAAACATGCTCTTCCTATTCGTAAATACCAGGTTAGTCATTCTATAATATTGTTCATGCCATTTAGAAATGTCGGTCTTGCAAATGCATTCTCTGCTTTGAGTATTTTAAATGAAACAACATAAAAACAACGAAAAAACAAATATTCTCACGAGAGAACAGTTGCCCCCATTTTTACTTTATCAAGAGGGAATTCCTTTATTTCCGGAACAAACTGTTTATTAATCATACTCTTTTCTCAAGGATGTTTACATCATTTATCTAATTTGATGTAATGTCGAGTGTTGCAAATACTGAAAGGCGGGGAAATCATTATATTTGTTAAAAAAAAATGTCTCTCGCTCTTAATAACAGGTTTGATTTATTTCGAGCCCGCAGCTTTTAACGTGGTTCCATCTAAATGAGGACATTTTAAACCATTAGAAAATACTCTGCAATTATATTGGTTCGCTTATTTGGTTTATGTCTTTGGCGAGAACAACGGAAATTCAGATTATTCCTCAAATACACAATGCTTTTGTTTTTTATTCAATCGACAACAGAAGTCTGCCATAGGGTCGTCACTTCCGGGTTGTCCTTTTTGGAAAAAAGAAAAGAAAAAAAAATCAAAAGAAAAAGAAAACCAATGATTTAATTAACTGATGGTGAAGGATAATGTGAAAGGTGTGTTTATAGTTTCATAATGGGAGAAGAAAAACTTGACCGTGCGAAAAGGGAAAAGCAAACAGCCAGAACGGTACACACGGAATTTGTTTTACGAAAATGCACAGAAACTTTTATGACAAGACCGTGGTTTTTTTTTTGCGTCACACTTTTTGAACAAGTCACATGGTTTCTTTTCGAGCAAGGATGATGCATCTGTTTTATTCTATTTCTTCTTCATCTGTTTATGCTCAATTAAGTTCATTGTTATAGGAAGGAAATAACACTATTCAAAATAGGCTTTTTCCCAAGCACGTTCTGTTTTTCATCATATTCGTTGTGTGCGAGTAGCAAGTGCACCCATTTGTCATAGCCAAGCTTTGAAAAAAATATGCATATTTTGAAAAAAAAGCGGCCAATTTATCAATTTTAATGAAGGTCTTCCGTTTTCCTTGAAACTCATTAATGCGGCTAGAAAAAATGGGGTTGAATGATCATGCAGCCGTAATCAATAATTGCGGAAATATTAATTCCTCACCCAGGGGAAAATGCCACACACAAAAATGCATTCTCAAACGTTTGCATAATGATATAATATTCCTGTTGTATAACTGATTTCTTTAATTTTCAATTTATTTTGACGACGCATTCGCATATTGAATAACGCCAATCCAACTTTGATGATTTAAAAAAGAAAGGAAAAATATCTTGGCGTAGATGATGGCAAAAATAAACGCATCGGTGGCGTTCAACTACAAATATGTTCCTTAGACCCAGTTTAAAATCGTTTAGGGTAACGACTAGATCAGAGCTAGCATATTAAGAAGAGAAACTTCAGATTAACTCGTTCAGCGTTCCTTCAAGGGGCGACCGAATAACTCATTGTAACAAATGTGGACATTGTTCGTGAAAAAAAAAATCCTGCTTTTGTTACAATTGCGACCAGTTTGTTTCGAAACTATGTCATTTGGAACATTGTAATATTGTGAATACATTACCACATAACGCCAATTGTATGCGTGTTGCAGGATGCAACTTTCAAAAAGACATTGTGGCAAAGGGAGAAATTGCTTGTCACAAGCAGTTTCTGCTTTTGTCACAACGTTTTTTTAATCAATTTACATAACACAATAACAGAACTTAAAGGTGTTTTACATGTTTACAAAGCTTTTCTTACGTCGTCTGCTTCAAGTGAAAAAATGTTGTCTTCAGCTGGTTAAAAGTTCAAGCTATAACATATTAAACACTAAATGTTTAATGTATGACATACTGAAACCAGTAGATTTTAAACCCATGTGTCACAAGGACGGGTTTGTAATCCTAAAATGATACTTAATCCAGACGAATTTCCCGATTTCGGTGTTATGAAATCAGGTTTCATCTTTCATACGACACTAAGTCACTGGGTATATTTGGTCTCAGATATCTTCTTATATTCCTAACATAAATGCCATTCCAAGTAAAATTGACGCCTACGACGAATCCAAGTTAACAATAGAACTGATGATATATTGTACCATAAACATAATACTTATATAATGGTCGCACCTGGGCCTTCTACCATCCCTTCTTTTTACAACGACGAGGGTTTCTCAAGTGACAATGGCGTTTTCAATTTTCTCAGAGGTTAGATTAAAACTAATCAAATTTGTCGTCTTCCTCCATCATCATAAACCTGCTTCGCAATAAAACGGAAATAACATTGACGCGATTTTAAACAACATTAATTTAAAATAACAGAATCATTCCAGAATGTTGTTGCCTCCAAAGTTTGCGATATGTTTATTGCATGTTGTTGATATTAAGAGTTTTCTCGACATAATATGGTGACTCAAATTAATAAAAGTCATAGTTTTAAGTAATTCTCTTTTTTTTGCAAATATTTCCATACTCCTGTTTATAAGTCTTAAAAAGGATATACTATAGATTGAAATTTTTTATCTTTTGAAATAGTTGTCTTTTACCGATAAAATGGTAACATAGATTAGACAAGACTGCAATATTGATAGCTCACCAATATCATTCGTGAGCGTACAGAGAGCATATAGAACATTCCTATTGCAGATATTGCAAGCTTTTTAAACGGTTACTTTCGTAAACAACTTAGGACAAGAGGTGGTATCTTTAGATACCGTAAAGATACCGCTGTCATATGGTATTCGAAAACTTTTAAGCCCTCTTATCATGTGACACTAGCAAGGTGCGCGAGAAAGAATTCATGTGTCTATATATGAACCGTCTTTCTCATAGAATCGTTTTCAGGCGCATAAAGACTCACTTCACATTGGATAACCAAACCCGGGATTTCAGCTACTCAGAAATTATGAAATTGAAAATGGTTTTGTAGTATGGTTTTATCGTAGTTTTCTCCCAGAGAACAAATGTCTGAGTTTGTCCCTATATGTCATATTAAGTATATATCCTCTTGAAATCGCCTGTATTTTATAACAAATATAGTGCTGAAACCGACTTTATGCTTATACAAACAGGTTAGATCCATGCCAGCCGCCAAATTAATTGGCGGCTGGCCTGTGATCTAACCTGTTTGCTACTCTGAGTATCTTTCCTCAACAAAATTAAGCAGGTTTTAAGGTTTTGATAAGCAAACGACACACTATCTTTAGAGAATTATCCAGTTTTCTAAGGGTTAAAGCCTCGTTCTAAAAACGTTAGTATGTCTGAGACACGCAATCCACAAAGTATGACAAAGTATGACACTCCAGACAGGGCAGGTTTTTTGTATTTTTTTCAAAGGAAGATGACTTATATTGCTATTGTTTGATATTCTCGCGCGTCTTTTAACATTTAGAGTTATATATCATAGTCTTATAATCCTTTCTAACAGGCTTCACTGTCTACTGACCCATATCAATACTATTCAATGTGTTCGCAATGCAATATGATATTACAATACAATAAAATCTATATTTTGATGTAATTGTAGATCGAACTGATTTGGTACGATAAAAAATCTAAAAAAAAATGCATTTAAATGATCATTGCCCATTTATGTACATGCTATTAAAACGTACACTTTCAAGATAAATGAAAATCAAGAATCTTGATATTAAATCACTTGTATATGTGTGCTTAGGTTATTCTGAGCATAGAAAGGGACTTATAGGCCAACTGAACCGGACGTTAAGAACTGTATAATGATGAATCATTTGACCCAACAGGGTAAACAATGTGGCTATCAGTGGCAAAAGTAGAGCAAAGTGCGTAATACCTTGGCGCGACCATCTTGTTCGGACATGAGATCGTTAACATTCGTCAAGATGACCCCGCCTAGAAGCTATATGTGCAATATTGCAACACAACGAGGAAATCGTATATCCTTTTTTGGTCCCAAATGACACCCCAAAAATAAAAAATAATGTAAGTGTTCATTCTGCTGTCTTAGAATCGATGCTTTCAAGTTTGAATGTGGGAAAACTAACGAATGCGTCATAAAACCTTTACAAAACGAAAAAACAGTGCTCGCAATTTCTCCACACTTGGTTTTGTTACGCCGTGTCCATCAAGTAGGGGTTGATAGCACCGGACCTTTCAAACGATATCAGTTTACGTGGGTTGATGGAAGTTAATTCGTAATCCAAGAAACAACAACAATTTAGCCTTTGTTTTTATTGTCCTATGAAAACAATTGTGATAGATTGCTTTGTGCGTCAAAATCCTCCGTGAGTATCCTTTTTTTCTCGATTCGTCGAATCTCGTCTGGATGTGCAGTTATGTATGCTTATTTCTCTTTAAAGATGTTTGAAATATTATTTCTTTACAACCTGCAGACGACACTTTTTTACTTGAATCAGATGACCTTTAGAAAATCTGTGTGATCATGTAAAGAAAATTTGAGTAATGCTGTTGTGTTATGTGAATAGATTTAAAAAGCATTGTGGCAAAAGGAGAAATTGCTTGTGACAAGCAATTTCTCCTTTTGCCAAAATGTTTTTTGAAAGATAATCGTCTGCTACAAGACGCAATTATATGGCGTTATTCTCTAAAACATGAATGCATTGTTTGGTGAAATTAATAATGGCACTGCGAATTAAGTTACAAATCACTTTTTCTCTACATCCATCTTTTCAGATTTCCTGTACACTTTATACGAACCAAATATTTTTGCATTGTAGTCTTTTCCATTACTATACTATTACTTATATGTTAATAATTCAACATTATCAAATGGACGCGATTATTGAACTAATCCGCAAATATTAAAATGGCTACAATATCTCTACGACAACATTAAATTGGGGTATACCAATTTAGATGGTATTGTTAAACTATTTAAAATATACATCAACCAAACTAAATTACACAAACGTAGCAACCTTCGAACGAACCTTTTGTTTGAAGCGAATTCCCATGTCAATTCATCGTTTAAATGACTTTTCGAGACAAATCTAGCTTAGAGTCACCAGAACAATGTCTATTTGTTAACACAACGTTGAAATGGTGTCTATTGACCCAATAGTCCTGTCATTACTATTCAAAAAGATCCGTTCTTATGAGTTCGCAATATTTTCGAAATGAAATCGCCTTCCAAGCTAGCAATTATGTCCAAATGTATTGTGAAACATCTCAAAACGTCAAAACGTCATGAGCGATGGAAGTCATATGAGAAGAGCAAGTGTGTACCAAATTTAGGTTTTTAAAGTTGGGATAGGTATATGAATTAAACCGCATTAAGGCTTGTAAAATGAAATAGCTTGGAGGGGAAAGGGGAACGGTATTCTACGTTTTACTTTGTAAAGCAACGTTTAGAATAAGAGAACGTCGGAGCGAACAATCATCCGTATATTGGGTGTGAATTCGGGTAAGATTTCTCTATTTACACATCGTTCATTTTGACTTCAATAGTTGATGCTTTTATCACTGGAACCGGCTTCATGCTTATGCAAATAGGTTAGATCAAGTAAATTGGCGGCTGGCCTGTGATCTAACCTGTTTGCTACTCTGAGCATCTTTCCTAAACGAAATTAAACAGATAGTGTAGGTTAAAGAAAGCAGATGACACACAAATCATTTTTTTAGAAAATTACCGAGCATTCTATGGTTTAAAGAGATTGACAGCTCTTATCACAATCTACTCCGGCAAATTTATATGTACGCCCTTCTCTCGTACACACACCGCTGGCGTTGAAATCAGCGTTCAATTTCCCGGAAGGAACATCTTCGTAATTATTTCCGGAAATAGAATTAAGGCTTGCCGCACAGGATAAACAAGTGAATGCTCTTGTATCTAGACATGTCATAGAGAGTTTGTATTTAAGTTTTAGCATCGAAGTACTTATAAAACCCGCGGTATACATTCATTCATGTATTACAGAGGTATTCAAGTCTTTCCTATATTGATAGAGTCACCCAAAACAAGACACATGTGCAAAATGATGTAAACACTTATCAAGCTTAAAAACCAATATTAAAAGAAAATGACCTTGCCCTAAAGGATGCAGATTTGAGCATCGTGCTGGCAGCAGGTATAACCAGATAATATATCTGTACATTATGAACATCTTTATAAGACACATGTGGCGAAATGATGTGAAGATTGTTCGGGCTCAAAAACTAAAATCCACTTTTTCCATTGGTTGCAGGTTTGAGCGTAGTGCATGTAGCAAGTAAAACCAGAAAAAAAATCTGCATATTATGAACATCTGTAAATTTGGAACATACAGTTCAATATGTTCGAAAGAAACTTCAGCTATTTATTCGAAAACTTAACATGTGGTAGATATGATACACCCGCCACGCTTTACCACATTCCAAAGACAATAAAAGTAAATCTTTTTCTCCATTAAAACTCTTAAAACATATCAATTCAATAGCACGGATAGCGATCAACGAAGTGACGCGAGTAAAAAGAATACAAGTTGAAAACGATGTCTAACACAAACAAGAAACCCAACGACCATCACCATGTTATACTATCATGTCTCGCTCATACTTTCGTTCTTTCAATATAATAGAGTCTCCCATAGATGATGCTCTGTCGGTAACAAACGTTAGAATGGAGATTAAATACATCTTCGTCACTAAGAAAAAGGCAAGTTTTAACTTCTTTATCCGAAAGTTACTGACCACTACTCACAGGGGTCTATATAATATTTATCCTGGGGCCAATACTATGTAATTTGATAGCATTACATATACCTTTTTATACAGTACATTGTTATGTTTTTGCAAATATATGTGAAATAAACAATGTAAAAAAGTTATTATGTTACATATATAATCATTGACCTTAGGATAACTAACTAAAGACCGCTATGGCATTACAAGTCTGTCTCGCTTCTTCTCTCGTCTTAAATAATCGCCAAAACGCCTTGAGTATTTAACTCGCGGAAATTGCGACCTGTCTGCCCTCGTGTCAGGCACAATGTCTACAGGCAGCACGCAATGTGACAACAATAAGCGTCTCTAGTGTCACTGGAATATATCTCACGATTAGGGTACGGGATAAACGAATACAAAACGACATGCAATGAGGTGGTTCAGATATATCACAGAAAAGGCATGGATTCAGAACAGGAGTAGATTGGGACTATGAAATTATACAGCTACTTCTTCTCCGGGTGATAAACGGGTTTCCATAGTATTTGGCGTAAACCATTAAACCCTAATAGTATTGTTACCAACTTCACGCTTATGCAAACGGGTCAGATCCAGGCCAGCCGCCAATTTACTTAGCAGCTGGCTTGTGATATAACCAGTTTGCTATTCTGAGTTTCTTATATCACCTGAATTAAGCAGATATTTTAAGCTGTTTGGAAGTAGACGACACATAAATCTGTTCTTATAAAATTTAGAAGCATTCCAAGGATTATGCCCATTTTTCGCTGACTATTAAATTGTAGAATGGTTCATTTTTTCAAATATCATATCCCAAGTGTGTACAAACTACAGGCAAAATTTCGTCGTTTACATATTAAGATTAATCTTTGTTGCAAAATATTATCTGGAGTATTTCTATTGGCACTGCCAATTGTCACCTGTTTCTTTAAACTTAATGGTCAAACATGAACCTTATTAAGTGTCGCGTCTGTTACGAATTCCTCCGGGTCGTTGTAACTTTAAGAAAGTTTTACTGTCCACTTTTGGTTCCGAAAGTTTTGCATGTAAAAGATGCTAGAGCACTGTTGTAATTCCTGTATCGAGGATAGTCCTGCAATACTCTCAAAGTTGGATTTGAACTTCTATTGCAGGACTATTTATGTGGGATTTATGAATACACATACTAGTGCCCAAGTCAGATTTGACAGTTTGAGTACGGATTTTCGAATGGTATCAATGTTATTAATGCGCATTGTTTTGTAATAAAATGATACGATTGGGGTGGGCCCATTTCATTAAAATAATCCAGAGATTGATCAACACATCTGATGTTCTATCATCGAAGCTGAGGGGAGAAACATTTTTCTTAATTGAACAGAGCAATGGAATGCCTCATTTAACATTGGAATAAATTCCAACTCATTATCTCAAAAGGAACAGGCACATGACTAAGTACCGCCCGTCGTGGGTTTCGTACCTTAGTAATGACCAAACGCACGTACTCATTTAAACCTCTGTACATCATGAATATCAGTTAATTACTCAGCGTAAAACACACCTGTAATGGGCTCTTTGGCTGGTTGATAAGGCTTGTTGAATAACAAGGCCCAATAGGATCGCTTCCAAAATGGCATGTTTCGGGGAAGGGGGGTCTCTCGCTCGGCTTACGGAACCCCTATGCTTGGACAATCATGAATCGAGCCTTCTTCATAAAGAGCCAAGCATTACAGTATATTGTGGGGCGATTTAAAACACGTTATTAACAATACAATCAACGTATTGGGTATTTCTTTTTATTATTAAGTTGACCAAGACGCCATATTAATCACAATAAGTGTTGGGAGTGTAAATGGTTTATAAACACTTAATAACCTTTCTTTCTTTTCAACATGCTTGTATTGACCAATCAGATGTCAGATTGGCTTGTTCATTACGAGAAACTATGTCAATGTAGCAGTTATATTGGCATAGTTCGTTAAAGTACAACCATGCCAATTTGACATCTGATTGGCTAATACAAGCATATTGGAAAACAAACAAAAGAACAAAATATAGGAACATTGTATTATTTCCCAAGAGTGACACATTCTGATATTTTCCGAAGTGTGTCTGACAAAGTTATTGTGTTTATACAAGCTTTCGTTTGTGTTTCGGCTAAAATAGTTTATATAGATTTTAGTTTGAATTGACTATGTTTTGTACTGTCAACTACACAAGAATGAGTTCGAGGGTACTTTCTGGATACGACAGAAAACGGTTAGGCGTTACATAATGCTGGGCGTTATACAACTTGACCTTAAGAACAAAGCCATTGTATCAGTGCATTTGCTTGCATAATTTTCTTGTTGTTTTAAATGTCTGTTTTCTTAACCATGTGCTTATTCTTTGCGAAAGTTCAAACACGCCTTCAATTTATTTAGGTTAAAGACGATTTTATAGTTTAAGATGCGAAAGAGGAAATTGCATGTGACATGTATGTGTCTGCTTTTGCTACAGTGATTTCTATATTTGTATATGCAGAATATAATTAAGAACTCGACACTTTATCTTCATATATCTAAAGTGGTGCCTACCATAAGTTTCAATAAGGTCCGTAAGTCCTATGTCAATAAATGGGTCAATTGCATAATGGTTGACTGACTGGGAATTTAGGGGCCTCCGTGGCGTTGTGATGACGGAGTACCAGGAGTACATAACTTGAAATCACATGGCCCCTCTCCATGTCGGTTCAAACTTGAAATCACATGGCCCCTCTTCATGTCGGTTCAAACTTAAAATCACATGGCCCCTCTCCATGTCGGTTCAAACTTGAAATCACATGGCCCCTCTCCATGTCGGTTCAAACTTGAAATCACATGGCCCCTCTCCATGTCGGTTCAAACTTGAAATCACATGACCCCTCTCCATGTCGGTTCAAACTTGAAATCACATGGCCCCTCTCCATGTCGGTTCAAACTAGAAATCACATGGCCCCTCTCCATGTCGGTTGAAACTTGAAATCACATGGCCCCTCTCCATGTCGGTCTAAACTAGAAATCACATGGCCCCTCTCTGTGTTGGTTCAAACTTGAAATCACATGGCCCCTCTCTGTGTTGGTTAAAACTTGAAATCACATGGCCCCTCTCTGTGTTGGTTCAAACTTGAAATCACATGGCCCCTCTCTGTGTTTGGTTCAAACTTGAAATCACATGGCCCCTCTCCATGTCGGTTCAAACTTGAAATCACATGGCCCCTCTACATGTCGGTTCAAACTTGAAATCACATGGCCCCTCTCCATGTCGGTTCACATGGCCACTCTCCATGTCGGTTTAAACCTGAAATCACATGGCCCCTCTCCATGTCGGTTCAAACTTGAAATCGCATGGCCCCTCTCCATGTCGGTTCAAACTTGAAATCACATGGCCCCTCTCCATGTCGGTTCAAACTTGAAATCACATGGCCCCTCTCCATGTCGGTTCAAATCCTAGTGATAGCATTTGGATTTTCATGAGAGGTAATTTCCCGGCTTGACCCGGTCTTTATGTACAGTTGGGTATTCGGGTCTTCCTCTATCACGAAGATCCTGGCATCGCAACATAACTGAAATAGTGTTGATGCAATGAAAAAACCTATATTGATATACTGGGAATCGTAAGGTTTGGATGAAAGAGAGAATTGATTTGAGGTGTTCATAATTCGTACGAGTTTGAGGTTCATATAGCTATCCAGTACAAGATAAAACACAACTGTTAAGAAGTACCCAAACACGCCTTTAACGTATCGTCTCATGCGGAACAATGGCCTGGTTCGAATAGATAGGAACAGCTATAGACAATGTTAAATTATTAATCAAATGTATTTCCAGTCTAGTTTTGTGAAGAGGTTAATGAGACAAAAATTAAGAAAAAAACAAGTACCATTATTACTTCTTGAGGCATTGGCCTCGGATGAGTTATAATAGTTATGAAATAAAAGGTTAGACACCAGAAACTCTGATATAAACCTTAACCCTTTCCCAAACAACACATTTTCGACTGTCCCAAATTGAAAGAGTTTGCAAACGACATTTCAAAAATGTGATGAAATTGGAAAATAATCTTCTAATAGGGCAGAAAACAATGCGAGCAATTTCTTCTTTACCCACAATGTTTTCTAAAGTCTTCTGCAACAAAGTGGTCAAATGTCGTCATTGTTTGGGAAAGGGTTAAATCGTAATCTCGTAAGATAACAAATGTGCATTAGTTCAATTTTCATTTTGGAAGAATTTTCATTTCATCGGTGGTAATTTGTCGACATTAATTGACAAAGTGATCAGCGTATTTGTGTAGACAAGGGAAGATCAATTTTGAGTTTGCTCGGTTAGCGAAATCGTTTGAACAAAGAGCGGGGAATAGAATTTTCTTTGAAAATTTACAAAGTATCTGATTCCGGATTAGTTATTAAGCTGGAAATACAGAGTAATACCACATTTCTGGCGTATTTAACGCCACATGTTCTATAGCAAATTTTATAAACGACATCTTTCCACAATCGTTTTGTGCAGTTTGGTTAGATTCAGCCCCTGATTACTTTACTGTTCACTCTTTTTGATACAAAAACTTTTTCTTGCGGCATGAAGGGGTCAACTTTTAAGCCATACTTGCGCTCATTTACACTTAAATTGTGAAAGTTCTAGAAAAGTTGAAAGTACTTTAAATTCCCTTTTACAGAGGAATTGAGACCTAAATACGTTCACGCGATGCTTTTAAAAGCGTGAATACTATAAGGTTTGTTGACAATTAGCGATAAAACTAGGTCAGCAGAGAAAGGTTGGGAACCAATAAAACCCATGAAATTCTCCATTATGAATATTTAGGCTGCTGATATTGGAAAAATGACAATGTATTAAAGTGTTTCACGTGATTTCTTTAACCAGGTAATCGCCACTCATTAATCTGAGCACTCCTTGCTATTTTAGATGTTACTCGAATGTAAACAATGAAGTTAAATTGGTGGGCACCAAATTTGGGGAAAATGTACTTTGAAAATAGATAATAATTAGTGCAGGCGTGAGGTTTCTCGCTATGTTTCCACATATTCTATCATAATGTATAACTCATATTACCCAGTTTTGCACTTTTCTGAGCGCTTGTATGCTTTTAAGCGATTCTTCTTTTTGAAACTTATTTTAGTTTCTGATTTTATCAATAATATTCGGTTTATACGTTAATACCTGTGCGATATACACCCGTACAAGCCTATTAGGATGTTTAATATGCATAAGCACTCGACCCTTACGACCTAATTATCTTGATATCAATTTGTGAGATAGTCCTTTTAAATTGCTGATCAGGACGTTCTTGAATGAAAACACCTGCTATTCAATATGTACTTCACTCGTTAGCAATCGATACAAGTGGAAATAGAGGGGCTAAACACAGTTCCATGTTTAATGCTTTAATTAACCCTTTATCGAACGCAAATATTTCAAAATGTGATGAAATTCGACAATAATATACTGATAGGGCAGAAATCATTGTGGGAAAAAGAGCAATTGCTCATAATGAGCAATTTCTTCTTGTCCAACAATGTTTTCCAGAGTCGTCTGCAACAAACTGGTCAAATGTCGTTATTGTTCGGTAATGGGTTAAAACAAAAAGCGTTTACAAGTGCATTACCACTAGGCAATAAATCGCATTTAACACTCTTGATTTTTTTTAAACGACACACGAATTGCGCCTTTTTTGACAGTGCCTTACTTAATCGCCTCCATGTTCTTTACTTGGTTAATTGAACTTCTAAAAAGGCTAAGAACAATAGGAAAGTTGTCCGTTACGCATCGTTAGTATTATTTTATTATCAACTCAAGTATGTACAAAAAAATGTAAATGATCTTGCTTGCACAAAGGAAATATAAGAGCACCCAATAGTATGAACAAAATCATGGCATGTAATTCTTTGATGAAAAATTCGCATTACATTTCGATGTTCCTCTCGAGGTGTGATGTAGACATAACAAAAACAGGGAAAATATGACAAAGCAGAAAATTGTTTTTGTACATAATTCGCTAGGTTCATAGACATAGACATCAGTTCAATGTCCGATAACCTGTACAACCCCTATAGTTGATTATTTCTCCACTCATCTTCCATAAACACATGTGTAGGACAGAGTGGAGGACAGTGGTCCAGGGTACCGTTTTATTATGCTAAATATCTACGTAAATTCAAAACAACTCTCCCGCTAATTTTGATATAATGCAAGTTATATTGGAATGTAACACATCATTTGAAACGTCTCTCCAAGACGATGTGTAACGGTGCATTATTTTTACTTTTATTTAAGATAACATCCATGTTTATCAGTTATTATAACCCAGGGTATTCAGGGGAAGAACGTGGATCTCTTGCCACGACTGCCCTGGGTTCGAATCCAATGATAAGCGGGGTCCACTCAGCGACCTTTCACTATTCCACGCGAGCACTGGAAGCGTTTCAAGGAAGCAGACAAAATTGATAACTGTCAGTTGTAAAAACTTGTTTCACAATTGGTGTAAAATAGGTTAGCTTATATCAAACTTTGGACCAAACTGTAACATATTAGTCTCATAACAAGCAATGTCTCCTTTTCACACATTGCTTCCTATTCAATACCAATACTGTGCATTACCTTTTTACGATAAGTGGACGAGTCCGTCATTGAGCAGATCTATGTTAGTATAGGCAGTGCTTTTAGGTTTTGGTTTAAACATACTTAATTGTAAATTATTTTTTTCAATTGGATTAAGAAGGAAGCTTTAAACTTATTGAGTCTCTCTTTAGAGAATGTTTTAGGTGATAAAAATGTAGGTAAATTTTACTTAATAAAAATAGTTACCTAACCTTAGACCAAACCTTTCTGATGTGTTTATGTTTACATTACATTATAGCCGCCTGAACTGTAGGAGAATGCAGTTTCTTTAGACAACCTTATTATATTAATCATAACCAGCTTTTCACTTCAATATGAAGAAGTCAGAAGGTCATGTATAGTTTAAATGGAATACGTGATCTCATGTTTCAAAAGAATCTTGGCCCATTTTCGTTTGAACCGAGGCGCATTCTATTAGCTGTATAATTAAACCAACGGAGAGTTCGCAGCATGGTGTTATTAATGGCGTATCTATATCAATGGGTCAGTAAATTTATGAGAGAAAGTCTAACAACTGCATCACTGTTTCATGTAACCTGTTTTCAAAAGGGCCTGTGTCTATGAGGCCAATCTTCACACTGGTTTTAAAGCCTCTTGGGCTTATCAGTAATCTTTTGAATGATTGGTATAATGGTTCGTTTAGCCCTTTATGCGAAACTCTTTTGACATGCGTGGCATAAGCAACCGTTTAGTATACGAAATCCTTCCGAGAATATGCGTTTTAAACTGGATTAAATGTATTTTACCCTTATAGTGCCGTAACCGACTTCATGCTTATACAAACAAGTATGATCCAAGTTAACTAAATTTTCGGCCGGCCTGTGATCTAGCTTGATTGATATTCTGAGTATAGTTCCTAATCAAATTAAGCAGACATCAAAGGTTTTGGAAAGCGGACGACAAAAAAAAAAATTGTTTAGCAGAATACCCAGCATTCTAAGGGTTAAATTTTAAAACGGAACGATCCGATTACATTACATCCGAACATATATCCTATGTTCGGAATCGTGTTACGGCCACAAGGAAGTGGAATTTTGCTATATGAAGACCTCGTTCTATACTAACGAAGGGAGCATCATTAGTGTTCCGTTTTCTCAAAAACAATGCCGATAGAGTGGTGACCCCGTAAAACAAGGACATGTCTTCTTGTTAAGGAAGGATTCAAGAGAAATTTGATTTGCTAGTTTTAATGAGCACCCGTCCACTTTTCTTTACCGCGTTTGTTTTCGTTATTATGTAGTTCAGAGAACAGAGCCTTTGAATGTCAAAATAAAATGTCGTTGAAACGAAACAGTTTTTGTACTGTTGCTTATTATACAATTAAAATGGCTTTTTATTTAATTCAGAAAGTGTCAATGTATCGAAATATGTACAGTTTACATGCGATAGATCTCAAAATCGATGCAATGCTTTGGATTAAAATATATCTAAATTCACTGGTTACTCACTTTAAAGAATTGAAAAAAATCTGATTTTCCAATGAGCTTTTCAATGCGTATCATATAACAGTACAGCTGGTGTGCAGTTTTAAAGAAAGCGATGTTTAACTTCCAAAATGTCCCCAGTCGAAGTTAATGGTAATTACGTGCGAGGGTACACACTGCGGCTACCATTGGCAAAAGTAGATGACATAAGCAAAGATACCTGTTCCAATCTGAGCGCGGCCATCATGTTCGAACATAGGACATAAAATCGTAAACATTGACATGTGATTCCGCCGCATGGAGATCGTAATTCAAATCAAGTGCGATGTCGGTAATTGTGGCAACATGTTAAGTAACAAGTTATATGCAGCTCAAAAGGCAGAATCTCGTTGGAATCCTATTGAAAATGCTCGTTAGATCTTGCTCATCTTGATCAGTTTGGTAGGGGCATCTAAAGTTGTTTCCGTACAAATGCATTCGCAGACATTCCTAGCCTCCGGGCAGACATTTCACCCATGTAAGGGAGATATTGGGACTTGAATTGTCTGTTAAGAGGGGGCTAAGTTAGTCTTATATGACAGGTAAGTGGGCGATTACCTTAGGTTATTAATTGCTATTTACATTGGAGAACAAAACACTTAGATAAGCAAAGAACATCTACGTATGTTTTATCATGCCTGATAGGATGTCTGTCTGACTGACTAACAATAAAGGAATTCGTTTTCATTACATTCACATGTTGAGTATTGAATAAAAGGGAATAACTGTCGACTGACTTCGATATATGCTACAGCATTCACTGGTGTCTGAGAAAGGGGGCTTCAACTCATCCTTAATCACGTTTTGATTGTTTTAGGACAGAAGTGAGATACGGGGACATATGTATGCAGTAGGGTTATGGGAAAGATCATAATACATAATAGCCTTAACAGACTCATGGCTAGATATCATGGCTAGATATCATGGCTAGATATCATGGCTAGATATCATGGCTAGATATCATGGCTAGATATCATGGCTAGATATCATGGCTAGATATCATGGCTAGATATCATGGCTAGATATCATGGCTAGATATCATGGCTAGATATCATTGCTAGATATCATGGCTAGATATCATGGCTAGATATCATGGCTAGATATCATGGATAGATATCATGGATAGATATCATGGCTAGATATCATGGCTAGATATCATGGCTAGATATCATGGATTTTGTTATGTGATTGATAGATATCAAAAATGTGATTTAAACAATCCTTGTCAGAAAACAAATGACCATTTACAAATAAGTTTCGCCGAGAGTTCGTGTGAAACAAGTTAAACCTTTCAGTGCTTAGGTTGAAATTTTGGTTGATACATAGTAGATTGATTGCGCTCACTGGCACAAATTGTGATTGCCATGTGGAAAGAATGTCGACAAATTTCGTATTCTGACTCACAGACGTTCTTAATCGTTTTCATGATTCCATAGTCATGTTAAATCATGTAAAAGAGTTTGGCATCAATGCACTGAAGGGTGTACAAATTCGTTTCACTTCTTAAATGAATAAAGACATTAAAAATTAAAGATAAGTATTTCATTTACTTATGAGGATATGTTAAAACAACATTTCAACGTGTGTTACATTACACTGCACAATAGGTGAGATAGTCACTTTAATATTTTGTTTAAGAATTCAATCGATCGTTTCTCTATAGCTAAAACACCGGTTAAAGTAGCAAACATTTTTCTTAACATGAAAGACACGAATTAGTCTTTGTTGTCTTTCAAATTAGGTAGATTCTTGTGTCTATCTTATATATACATAACCGACACATATGAATAGATTGCCGCTCCGTCCTATAGCCTAGCCTATCACGATACTTTCATCAACCAGTCCGATACGATAACAGCTGATGTGAGATAGAGTGCATGTATCAGCTGGGGAAATGTGAATCCATTCATTCAGAATAAATCCCCAATCTATCCGCTCGAAAACACGACAAAACGATTTGCATACTTAGTACCATTACCCCTTAACCGGAATGAATGTACTGTCAATCGTATCTCAACCCTTATATAGTGCTGGAACCGACTTTATGTTTGTGCAAACAGGTTAGATCCAGGTTAACATAAGAAATCTTGCGTGTTCGTTTTGAAATCACTAGTTTTACGTTGTCCATATGAAATGATGAGAACTGTGAACCCCATTTGACGAACTTACTTAACACTCTTTACCCCACGGCATTGATCCTTGTGGACCAAAGTGAAAGACGCGGAATTATTTCTTTCAATAAACACATTTAATCAAAGTACATCTAATTGTTTAATAGCAATTCGATTTATTTAAAAACTCTCCTGTTACAAAGATCACACCCATCATCCCGATACTAAAATAGCAGTGCGGCACTACAATAGCAGTTCAAAACAATGCGCACGCGCTGAAGGTAAATATCGATTCTAAATACCCCGCATTTTCGCAATTTATGTTATTAAAATTGTACTCTGAAACCTGAAACCTGCTGATATCGATACTTTGTATGTCCATTCATATTGGGAACGAAGTATAAAACGCCAAAAGGGAAGGTTCTTGCACATTTCAACCGAAAATCGGCGTCGACCTGGTGATATTGACATATTTTCACACAAAAAAAACCTTTTCAACAGAACGTATGACAGTTGTTAGATATTCAACACGTGTAACGGTCATTCTGCTGCAAATGTCAAAAACGACAAACTTACAACTGTAATAGGAAATAAGATAGAGCATGTTTACGTTGCTTGTATACGTGATGGGTACTTCAATAACAGTTCTATTCAATAGGAGTACAGTTTTGATCTGCTATTGTAGTGCCGCACTGCTATTTTAGTATCGGGATGATTGATGTGAAGGTGGCCATATTCAATGTATATATATTTAAGAAAATGCATGATTAATTAGACACCAGCCCTGTATGTGTTCAAAGCGGCCAACATCTATAAACGGTTGCAATTTAAGTTCTGTGGATAAACCCCTTTTATCAGCTTCGCAATACAAACGGGCGCGTAATGTTGGCCTCAAGGGTTGTTACACTTTGATCATAATCAAGCCAGTTTGAACCCTTACAGTGCTTGAACTGACTTCATGCTTATGCAAATAGGTAAGACCCAGGCCAAAGTAAATTTGCGGCTGACCTGTGCTCTAACTTGTTTGCTACTCTGGGTATCTGTCCTCAACAGAAATAAGCAGATATTTGAGGTTTTGGAAAGAAAACGGCACCAAAATTTATTTTTAAAACATTACACAGCATTCTAAGGGTTAACGCAATAGTTTTTGCTTAAACACGGCCTTCTTTTCGTCTTGGTATGCGTTCAGTTCTACGTTGATTTCTCGGGGGTTTATTTGATCAATATCTTATTTCGTTTAAGTTAATGGAACGACCCGCGACTATCTGAATACTCAAAAGCGAAAAGTTACTGTTGCTATGTTTCACGAGCTACTTCCAACATGGCAGCGTCGGCATCTGATCGTCTATCCGACTATCGACTCGACTCGCTTGAATTTATTTCTCACAACATCCGTGTGAGATATCTATCTGTCATGACAACCTTCCAATTGCATCCTCATTAATGCTTACAAATACTAGACACAAACTTACATACTTGTTATTCTTAGGATCGTCGATATTCTTTTTGGTCAATTTTCATTGCGACCATTGCCCAAATAGACCCTTCAGGAACCGAAATGATCACGATTGAATTGAATTGAGCATGTTACAAGTGTTATACCATGTGGACGTTGTTTATGCATAAGTAGTATTCTACTCGATAAGACGAAAAGAGGTCGGATATATTTTGCATCGAATGGTGGAACAAAAACATTTTATAGTCAATGTTTTCAATATAAGGGTCGTTAAAATACCATTGATTACTTTCTAAGGGTGTGTGCAAAAATAGCATACATGTTCAACCGCAAAAGCCTGATCGACACATTTCCCATTCATCTAAAGTAAAACATATTAAGGGATGTTGGTGGTTTTTATCAAGCTAGGTGTTCAAAGCCGTATTGACAGATATATTTTTGGTAGGTTTCCATTGCTTTTCCAGCTAATCATTTTCTTATAACTTATATAACGTTTAATCGATACAGAGACCCAAATTAACAAATACATAAAAAAAAACGCAATAGGCGAACTGTTAATGTGTCAGAAGACAGAATTAGACAGCAAACGCTCGTCATCGTTAAAGATTCGTGGGTGGGAACGAAGCAGAACGAAAGTCGCTTTGTCTCTGTCAAATTAACATCTAATGGTATGTTATTATACCATTAGGAACATACACTTTGAACATGATCGAATATTAGCTGCTTAAAATAGTTAAACTCTCTTAGATACTTATGTTGTGAATGTACACCGGGGTTCTTTTCTGTGTGTATTTAAGTGCCCTCTTGTTATGTAACATATCGACATATTGGCAAATTGTCGCCTTTATCTGGCAGTTATTTCTTCCTGCGTTGGTTAACACAAATAAGTCAATGTAAATGAACCTTTTCCAGTATCGTGTAAAGGTTTCATAAAGTTGATAACGTTTGAGGGGAACCGAATGTAATCTATCTAAACTGTAAGAACTTGTTCTACAATTGATGTAGCATATAAAACTAAACTATAGGCTTTGTCGGAAGAAAGTATGCTTTTATTTTTATGTGAAAACAGAAAGACATGTATTTTATCCAGAATAAGCTCTTTCCGAGAACCAAAGTGTTCAAACAGTCGGTCGATAACTTATTTCAAATTTATTCGTTTTAATAAGCCTTTCTCGGGAGACTCTAGTGACACTTCTGAACAATTGGAAGCTATGTTTGATGCAAGGAATGTTTTATTTTTTATCGTATTTCATTTTCGTTTGCAACACTTGTTTTCATGCGAAATCACTAAAGATCTTTATATATTGATCATAGAATGCTGTTCCCTTCGTCTGAGACCAGCAAAAAAAACTCATACATGACTTAAATGGTTACAAAGATTGGAACATTAAACACGAAAAGAAATAATTCCTCTTAATACAATTAACACCATTTGATCTTGCTCTAGGTTTAATGCTTCTAAAATTGCTAGGCATGATCAGTACAACTTATCGAACTTCTCCAACTTTTAAAAATTAAAACAAAGAAAGAGATAATTCCTCGTAATATAATTAATACCAAATGCTCTTGCTCTAGACTTAATGCTTCTAGAATTGCTAGGCATGAGAAATACAGCTTATCGAACTTCTATAACATTTAAACATTAAAACATAGAAAGAAATAATTCTTCATAATACAATTAACACAAAGTGTACTCGCTCTAGGCTGTATGCTTCTAGAATATCTAGAAATGAGAGCTACATTTTGTTAAACTTGTATATAAAGTATGTCAACTTACCGACTGTAGTCGACGTTCAGTCTTGACGGCATAAAGCACCATAGCGTTACCAACGGAAGTCAATAGACACAGTAACGTTAGCACAATTCCGAGCGGGATTTCCCGCCATAACTCCTTCTGGGGCTCGTCATGTGACGTGGCGGAGGAATTCGTGTCGTTATATAGATCCCAAAGTGAAACGTTGAATGCGGAGTCAGTATAATCCAGGACGTTGTACGGTGTTATATCCATGGTAACTAGAAACCACGTGTGTTATGTCCGTCTATATTGTATTGTGTGTAACATGATCATCTTGAAACGACCTTAATTTGCTATTTCAAATGATTATGAATGGTGCATTACCAACCCTTTGTTAACCAGCGTCTTTGATGCATACATACGGCGTGTCTGTTTGATATGTCCGGTATATATATTCTACATTTGAAACGCGCGTAAAACGTTTATTATAGATTTGATATGCGCATAAGATCACAGTTTCGTCTTTGATATGAACTACTTTAAGTCAGCGTAAATGAGTGACACAGATGTTCTTAGCCGACTGACCCGGAGACATATGTTATGTAGATAAAATCCAATTGACGAGTTAATATATATCCGCATTAAGTCGATATGTCACTGCAATAACCTCATCGGTGTTTTTCTCAGATGCTGATCTCGTGTCGTCCCAGCCATGTACACTTGGTCTGGCCAATCCACGGTGACATAGGTGTTACTCGGATTGTATAGCCATATTACGTATGCGCACTGCTGGTGGCGTCTTGGTGTGTATAAATATCAAGCGTCTGAAAAATATGTAATATAAATAGTGTATGTGTAGTTATAATTATTGTGCAAACTATACATTCAGTGTCTGTACTACCTATAATGCATGTACGTGTAGCAACATTTCTCATACGTTCTGGTGGTGACGTATTGGTGTGGTGCATGTATCATACATACAGAGTCTGAAACTACATAACATAATTACTGTATGTTTAGCCACAGTTTGTATGCATACTGCTGGTGCCATCTACGTGTGGTATAAACATCCAGCGTTTGAAACTACATAATATATCCATAGTTGGTTTTCAAACTGCTGGTGGCGTGTTTGGCGAGGTATACACATCCAGCGTCTGAAACAAAACAGTATCATCATTGTGATAGAACAATGATAATACTGTTAGACAAATATGTATGCGTAGATTCACTAAATTGCTCTTAGATCAGCCTCTACACTGGTTTGGGACGACATCTTACTCTTTAATAGTTTCTTTTCATGTGTATAATGTATACTTTCAAGAACAGTCGAACCGGACGATTGTAATGTTTAAAGGTATAAATGAAAGTTTCAGAGACCCTACATTAGAGATTATATCTAGTGATTTATCCACCAAATATACGGGAGTTACCGGTAAGTTTATGTTTTGTTGCAAATCTATACAGTCATACTACAACTCAATGGACATTTGTATGACGTAATAGAATTCGGACTTAATGTGATCTGTTAGTTTTACTGCCTTATGCAGAATTGCAAGAGAGCATATTCCTTGTGTCACAAGGTCGATGTTTTACCCCTGACCGTCTTCCCCCAGTTTGTTTATTATTGACGCAAAGATAATTAGGGTGAAAGCATATATATGCAGCCTTAAATGCCCTCTAATTGGTCATATACTACAAATACTACAAATATATTGCATACAACAACGAATGGCAATGTGTATGCTATAATTACTTTGGTCTATCGGAAATAACTCTCAAATGCCAACACATTTTCAAGAATTCAACGAAGCTTTGAACACTGTAACCCTTGGGCTATATCTATGATTAAAACTGAGTTACAGAATCTACAAGGAGAACTCGGGAACTGATGATTAAAAGAGACGATCCCCAGCGCCGCTTATACAACACGATCAAATAACATCTAAGGCTTCGGGCTTTAACTTTGTTCTCACCAAACTAAGCTGGCAATCTCTGGATTTAAAACGCAGATTGGAAGAATGTCGTGGACTCTTCCAAAGGCGGTTAACCCTTTACCAAACGCAAAATTGTCGACTGTCACAAATTGCAAGAATTTGCAGACGACATTTCAAACTGTGAAGAATTCGAAAAATAATCTTCTGATAGAGCAGATACATTGTAGGAAAAGGAAAAATTGCTCGTATTGAGCAATTTCCCCTTTTCAAACATGGTTTTCCGGAGTCGTTTGCAACAAACAGGTCAAATGCCGTTATTGTTTGGTAATGGGTTAAAAGCTGCTTGTTTACATATGTGATGAAGCTTGGATATCATTATGAATCAATTTCGAGTAGCATTTAAAAATCAAAATAGCATACCTCAAACACTTGATTGTTTCATCGACCTATCAACTAATTATCCCAGACAATGCCTCTACGAGTAAACATAAACTACACGGAAAGATCATTTGTTATCAAACCAAGAAGTCGGGAGTAAAATGACAGAATTCTGTAACCGAAATCATTGTGACAATTGAGAATCTGCTCTTCGACGTAAACTCTTTGGACGGCGTCGGAATTGGTGAATTTAGCAGGGAGTATGTACCTTTAAACGACGCCTTTCTTATAGGTCCCATACGGAATACTTCAAGATTATTTGTCTCCCTTTCAAGGTATCACGTTTTGAGGTGGTCGATTACTGTAACAGTTGGCATGGCATAATGACATAATTGATATTCATTTTTGAACGTAACACTGGCGACAGAACATACAGTATAATGTAATTTACTGTATTATGCAGGTCATGTTCATATGTGACTTAGATGACAGTGTGTCATAACCTATTTTATGTTAAGTGGACCTCATCTTTCATCGAGTAAGAACATGGTACTGTACTTTAAAAAGGCATTTTTTTATATAGAAAATAAAACGTGTTACAAGCGATTTATCCTTTTGCCACAATGCTTTTCAATCTATTAACATATTACAACAACAGGACTGTAAGTTTGTTCACATGTTTACAAAACTTTCTTACGTCGTCTGCTTTAAGAAAAAAGTGTCTGCAGAAGGTTAAGAGTTGAAGCAAAACATTTTAAATTGCACACGAACGATTATAATTTGAGTGTATCTTCATATACAGGAATCAAGTCGTTCGGAAAGCTCCTACAAGATTGAATTAACTTCTGTCGTTTATCTATCTGCGATAAATAGGCGTGTCCATTATTGAACGAAAGAACGTAGGTAATGGTAGTGTACACATTATTGTCATTGTAGCAAAATGTAAAAGTTCACATGATGAGAAACTGTAACAGTTTAAGACAATGGAGAATCTTGAATCTTGCGTGTTTTAGGTAATATAAAGGTTTGAAGATGATAACATTAGGTACCTTTTTTAAGACAAGACTATTCTGATGTGTTTATGACATGACATTAAAGCCGTTGCGACTTGTACTATTATGCTTCATACGCCAATCCTCGTTCAAGGTCAAACTAAAATATATCAACGTCAATGTCACGCCACCAGCTTACGTTGCGTTGTTGTATAACGTCCGTTATATCATTAGTTATGACAGCGGGGATACAACATAAGCCTGTCTTGATTCTCACCCGTGAATATAAACACACCTCAACCGCTTGTTTTGATTTGCGCAAGAATAAACAATTCGCTAAATCCTTAGGATGCTTGGTAATTTTCTAAAAACAAATCTTTGTGTCGTCTGCTTTTCAAAACGTTAGATATCTGCTTAATGCTGTTGAGGAATGAACTCAGAGTAGCCAACAGGTTAGATTACAGATTAGCCGCCAATTTACATGATTTGCGCAAGAATGAACAATTTGCTTAATCCTTAGAATGCTGGGTAATTTTCAAGAAACAGGTTTTTGTGTTGTCTGCTTTCCAAAACCTTAAATATCTGTCTAATTTTGTTGAGGAATGATACTCAGAGTAGCCAACAGGTTAAATCACATGTTAGCCGCAAATTTACTTGGCGGCTGGCCTGGATCTAAAATGTTTGCATGAGCATGAAGTAGTATTGAAACCAGCCATCGTGTTTTTCTTGAAGACAACATATGGATGGAGATGTTACAAAGTGATGGATACGTGAGAAATAATGTCAACATAGGCGCTTGTTAGAATTATCAAAATAAATATATCTTTATGCATGATTTGCATTGGCAGTGGGATGTTGATTTCTTTTGGTTATTTATTTATTTACCATTCTGCCTTCGTAGGCTGTATTTGATTGCGAATACAGCTTTCTGCTCATTCCTTAATACCCTTACTCTATAGAGGAGATAGCCTGCGGCTCCGGCCCATACGTATACTCCTTGTGCGGGATATACGCATGGGCCGGGACCCCAGGCTAAAGAGGAAGCAATCAGAACTACTCGTGTCTTTCCGTGAGATGATAAATACATTTCTCATTGGATAAACCCGATGAGTACAGATTGTAGAAGAGGCTGAGAAGCGAGCGATTTGCGATTGCGACCAAATGTAAAAGAATTGATGCAACGGATTATCAATGATAGACATGCATAAAAGGGTTCATCACTGTAACCGTTTTTAACCTTATTGTCTAAAACACTTTAAGAAACAGGCAGGCATGAGGAAAAGTGCGAATCAACAGACAGTTAATGCTCGTTAAGGTCGTCAAAGAGAGTAGTTTCCCCTTTAGCCACAAGTGTTTATAGTCCCAAGCTTTATCTAATACACGAGACAAAATGTCATGTCAATTTACATAATACAAAATTTATTGCAGTTCCAAATTAGAAGAAAGATAAATGGAAATTAAGAAATAAAGATCGAGGAAATGGACAGAAGCAACCAAATTCAAAGAAGAAGTGCTATTACATAATTTCTTTCCTTTTTACAAAACTTTTATGTGAATAAATACTTAAGTTTTTTTTAAAAAATAATATACAGAAATATGTTATTCTCGTTATTTTTTGCCATCCGCTTATGCTTTGGATTTTGATCAGTCACAAATTCCTTTTAGAAGAAATGGGTTACGAAAGCAAATAGATAGAGAGGAAAAATATGGCCTATTTATTAGCACTGTCCATAATGTTACGAAACAGAGCTTCCTGAAAGAAACGCGTGTGTGAATGGACAGTTTTATCAGCGAGTCTGAATTTAGTTTAATTAACCAGTTTTCATCAATGTTCCGTCTCTTTACGCGGGTTTTTTCATTAAATTCCGGGTTCCGCTTCAGACGACCTTATCCCTTTCCCAAAACGCCAAATTTTCGACTGTCCCAAATTGAAAGAGTTTGCAGACGACATTTCAAAACGTGATGAAATTGGAAAATAATCTTCTGATTGGGTAGAAGACATTGTGGGAAAAGGAGAAATTGCTCAATTTCTCCTTTCGCCACAACGTTTTCTAGAATCGTCGGCAACAAACTGGTAAAATGCCTTTATTGTTTGGTAATGGGTTGTTCTACCCGGCTCCAATCGAAGGAGGATCGCAGACGACAAATGAAATAAGTGATATAACGGTTATGGATAGAGTTAAGAAATTGATCAATAATCTAGTTTTATGTTACTTTATAATTTTCATTGTCATTTAATCATAAGAAGACAATGTATTTTAAAACGATTTGAATCTATATATTTGATTATTAGATTTTATCTAATGGAAAAAGTACGTATGGTGATGCATTTCCTTTTAAAAAACTTAAATTTTAATAGAGACATTCTTTGTATATGGTGATAGATTGCTTAACACTTTCAAACAATGCTGATTTAGTTAATGGAAATTGATTGCAAAAATGTTTTGAATAATGTTTCTTTTTAGATCGAGTAAACCTCCTTTGCGCTATTCCTGAAGCAATTGTGTACCTAATAAGTTTTGGATTCTGGATTTCAGACGAACTTATTCTCGTCGTCTTAAATCGAAGGAAAATTGCAAACAACAATTGGAATAAGTGATAACGATAGCAGTTATGAAGTTTTCAAGTTTTATTTCAAAATACATAAGACAAAGTGTCTATCATGTAAATGCATATACATTACAAAAAATACAATGTTCCTGGTCAATGGAAAATACATTGGAATATGAGGAAAGAAAGGTGAGAAAAGGAAGAGAGGGGAGAGGAGGAAAGTGACGACATTAATACATAGCAAAGAAAAAAATATTAATGTACAGTCATTCCAATAAACTTGTTCTCTTATCAAAGCTTTTAAATAAGAAGATACTTAATTTCATCTGAACGCGTTTATTTGTATTTGTTAGTAACTCGGAGAACTTATGGAAATTTGGTCTGCGCCAGTAATATTTTTGTATGTATAATTTTCTAAAACTGTCATAGATAGAACATTCTAATAAAAAATGAAATTCATCTTCAACTATGTTTGAATTACAAAGTTTACATTTCCTATTTTGACGTGGAACCGGATTTGGTTTTGTCCAGCGTCCAGTTTCAATCTCTAATCTGTGACTAGATAATCTAAATTTTGTGAGCGCCCTTTTATAATTTCTTTTAATAGGATTATCCAGATAGCCTTGAAATGTAAAAGAACGTATAATATTGTAGGTTGTTGCTCTAGAACTTATATTTAACTCATTTTCCCATTTCTGTATAAAATTATCTCTAACCCTTTCTTTAAATATGTTCATAAAATTGTTAATATTCTCAACTCCTTGATTTATCCACACATGACTAAAACCAGAATGATCTAAAAGAAATTTAACTTTAGACGCCCAATTTATCGTATTTTCATTTATGCCTATATCATAAAGCATTTGTTTGTAAATAGATTTTATGTATTTCCGGTCGTCTGCTCTTGTGATTTTCAACCAGAATTTTATTATTTGAGAAAATCGCTGTATTTTTAAAGGTACTCTTCCGAGTTCACCGTAAATAAAATTGTTCGGGGTTTGAGTTTTTACATTTAAGATTTGTTTGCAGAATCGCGTATGTATTTTTTCTAGACAATCTGCATCGCAGAACCCCCAGACTTCCGCTCCATAATTTAAAATCGGTAATATTAACTTGTCAAAAAGGTCTAGATTATGTTTTACCGATATATCATTAAATGTAGTTAAGTATTGCTTAAGTGCAAACGATGCTTTTAATGCTTGACCTGCTAAGCTTTCAAAAGTATTTTGAAAGGAACCCCCTGGAGAAAACGTTATACCTAAGTATGTGAATCGCTTCACTATTTCTAAAGGTTTTCCATTATATTTAAAAGATACATTTCGTCCTATTTGTCCACCTTTTCTAAAAATCATTACTTTAGTTTTATCTTCATTTACTGTTAGTTTCCATTTATCGCAATAACTCTTTAGTGTGTCTAGACCATCTCGTAATCCTAATTCTGTCTCTGAAAATAAAACAATGTCATCTGCATATAACAAAATGAATAACTTGATCATTTCTAGATCAATACCTTTAAAATCATTTAAAGACATATATTCTTCTAAGTCATTTACGTACATAGAAAAGATAAAAGGCGACATACAGTCTCCTTGTGGCGCGCCCAAAAAACAGCTAAAACTTTCACTAAGTTCGTTTTGATATTTAACCCTTGACTTAATGTTTAAGTATAAAGACTTTATGGTGTCAAGCATTTTTCCCGATATACCATATTGTATAAGTTTATAAAATATATTTTCTTTTACAAGAAGGTCGAAAGCCTTTGTAAAATCAATAAAACACGCATAGATTTTCTTATTTTCATTTATAAATTTGTTTATCAACCCATGAACTACGAATATATTGTCTACCGTACTCATATTTTTACGAAAACCGGCTTGTGCCTCTACGTAAACGTGATAATCCTCTGCCCATTTGTTTAACCTATTATTCAAAATTCTCGTTAATAATTTACCAAACGTACTTAATAAAGTTATACCTCTATAGTTTTCTGCCTTATTCGAATCACCTTTTTTAAATAAAGGAACAATATATCCTTCTGTCCATTTAGAGGGGAAATAACCCATATTAAAAATTTTATTAAACATCGAAGTTAAATATGGCTCTAGGTACTCGATGCCATATTTGAAAAATTCATTTATGACATAATCTGGTCCACCAGAACGGTCATTTTTCAAATCTTTGCAAGCTTTAAATATTTTATGAATATAGTTCTCTATTTGGATAACGACATCTGTTAGAAACTATTTTCTATTTGTTCAATATTGAATCAGAATGTTGGTTGCGGACACGCTTGCTCTGCGCAAGTACCATTATGAGGCTTTAGAAAACAGGGAGTACGCATGCGTACTGAACTCGTTGCTGGCTTGGGCCAGTAACGATTGAAATCGTTAATTCTCGGGTATTTCCGTAATCTGAGAAATACCGAGCGTTCGTAAGTATAGGGTTACAATATTTCGGGTGAATTGTCTCCGGCTAATAATACATTAGCTATGTTCATCCACATTGAGTAGTTTTATGTATATCTATTATTATTGTTTTGTGTAGGGAGTTTGTCATACACCGTACGTATGGGGACATCCAACTTAGTAAATGTGTTTCGACAAAGACATATATAATTGAAATACTTATAATAACGGGTTATGGTGCTCGGCAAAACGTGGTAAGACAATAAGACATGGTGATTCGACACATCGCTGAAAGAATCGTTGGTATGTAACTGACAGTCGTCGAACAGAAGTTGGAATTAAACGTGAGGAATGTGGTTTGCCGGTCTGGAAGCCTCGTAAAGTCCGAGAAAGGTGCGGTTCACAGTGCACATGTCCTCTAGAAATCACCTCAGTGGTCTTGTTGAACAGTTTTTCAGTTAATTGATGGCTTTTCTGGATTTCACCAGTATAATGCAGGTCTTTTATATAATATTCCAGTTGATTAACACGACTGCACTCTTCGCATCGTACGGAGGCAGTCCATTGGATGTTTATTTCAAATGACGACTGCAGAAGGGATATTTGAATGGCCTGGCTTTGGAGCATTGCTATACACCGAATAATTTCGGCCCCGACCGATGTATATGTATACCAAAAACGAACAAAGTAATCCGACGAAAAAATGTGTTTCAAAATGGTGGATTATGAGTATTCTACCGTAAAAGACTGGAAAACCCCATCTTATACACAAACTTGGTGGGTACGACATGTGCGTTATGTTGGTTAAACCCCATCTTATACACAAACTTGGTGGGTACGACATGTGCGTTATGTTGGTTAAACCCCATCTTATACACAAACTTTGTGGGTACGACATGTGCGTTATGTTGGTTAAAGCACATACATGTAACACATATATTGTATTAAGGCGACACGTTGGTAATTAATTATAGCCATATGGGCCTGCTTCGATCAGCTGAGCTTGCAATACTCGGAACTGAATTGGGTTGAGCTATGGTGCTGATGCACCTATTGATTCGATGCTTTCGTGACCAAACTCAGGATGATGTTTCTGGCTATGGGGTTATGTGTTTTAACCCTTACAGTGCTGGAGCCGACTTCATGTTTATGCAAACAGGTTAGATCCAGGCCAGCCGCCAATTGAATTGGCGGCTGGCCCGTGATCCAAACTTTTTGCTACACTGAGTATCTTTCCTTATCAAAATTAAGCAGATATTTAATTATTTTGAAAGCAGACGACACGAAAATTTGTTTTTAGCAATAAATCCAGCATTTTAAGGGTTAGTCAGACGAATTACATAAGCTGTGTTGCGGAGAACTTTACCACAGTACATCCACAAGAGATAACGCCGAAATGTTTTCCAGAGTCGTCTGCATCAAAGTAGTTTAATGTCGTCATTGTTTGGTAATGGGTTAAGAAACGCTCGACTTGACCAAGTATATTCTACTATACATGTACTTACATTTCACTTACATTTCAAGGCATATCCCTTATAGTGCTGGAATCGACTACATACATATCAAAATTGGCAGCTGACCTATGATTTTACCTGTTTGCTACCCTAAATATCTTTCTTCTATAAACTTAAGCAGATATTTAAGGTGTTGGAAAGCAGACGAGACTTTTTTAGAAAATTACCCAGCATTCTAAGGGATAAAGATACCCAACGCGCTCATTCCTAACGAACGTGCTCATTGATTCTGCATTCTATTTGGTGTTGATTATACATGTATCCTTTAATCAGATTGCTTGTAGGTTACATGTATTCTAATCAACACAACTTCATGCAAACCAAAATGAAAATTTGTTTTTCCTTTTTGTCGAGTTCATTGTATTGGGTTTATCGAATAGATTAGTTCATCTTTCACTCCATCTGTTTTTATGCTTTATCATTGCATAGTAACTCACCACTTTCTCCCATGAACACTTTATCTAAAATTGAGAATCGAATAGATCAAGTCAAATTGACTTGTCTAAAAGTACGAAAATGCATCAAAAAATCATGTTTAAGAATAGCATCCCGTGCTATTCAAGTGTAAATCGATACTTACAAAGTTTTTGAGGCGTTGCTCAACTCAGTGTTACTTTTGCATATTTGGTGTGGAAGGAAAAGCATAAAACTGGATAAACCTAAGTTATTATCAGATACTAATACAAAGGCAAATAACCAGTTTTGTTTTGCATTGGTAATCATTTGTTGTTCTATTTCCAATTTCCTTTGATAAGATGTACGTTATGTGATTCCAGGCTAAAATAGTCAGCATCGATATTAAAAAGAAGATAACCCATTTCCTTATACGAATGATTTTTTATAACTAGTTTTAATTGTATACCAAGAAGACACGGTACCCATGTGGTCAGTATTGTGACAGGTGATGTTTAGTTGAAACCATTGCAACTAAAGGATAGTCGAGTTACATATAGCTTTTCGTGTTGAATTAATGGGTCCAGAGAACTTCAGAAACAGGGGTCCGTTTTACTAAACAACTTACGGAAAATGTTTGCGTAAGTCATAATTGATAAACATGGATAGTATCTTCAATAAAAGTACAATATTGCAATGTGACATGTCATTGGAAGCGTCTCGGAGAGACGATTCCAATGATGTGTCACTTTGCAATATTGCTTCGTCTTATATTGAAATAAGAGGAATTGTTGTTTTAGACTTACGCAAATATTAAGCGTAAACTGTTTAGTAAAACGGTACCCAGGTGCGTAAATTATGCAATTTGCGTAAATCTTACACAAGAATAAATCGAATAGTTTTTAAACACAAAGAAAGAAAATCATGTCACAAAAGAAAAAAGTTCGCGTTATGAGTAATTTCTCTTCTTGTCACGACTGTTCCTTAAAGTTGCTTAATTTCGTTTATTTAAAACTGTATAGCAGCTTCATCTTTGCATTAGACAAACTCGAGAAAAGCCATTGGAAGTAAGCAAAGTTTGTTTCTAAGTCTGTATAGCCTGTATACATATACAGTGAACATATACGTATTCAGTTCCAAAAGCGTTGCAATGGTTTTGAAATCCATCGCATAATGTATGTAAATACTTAGTCATTTTGGCACATTCTGAATCAATTCTAGGTTCGGTAGATATGTTTTATCAAATTGTATACCATGAAACATAAACTGTATTGTTTCAGCGATATTTCACTTTGACTTGCTCGTCAAATTCGTCTTGCTCATTGATTCATGCACATTTTAACCTCTTGCGACAGTGGATGGCGTTCTATGACCAGAGACAAAGTAGAGAAGGTAAACATTAGAAGGAAAAAGCAGAAGATAAAAATGATAGTCAAGATCAGCCTGTATAATTAGACGTATTTTGCTGATCTGGATAGGCGTTTTTCATAGACTAATTGAAACTGATTAGGCATAATTTACAACAAGGGTCTTCAGAAATGAAATGAAACATGCCTGATTTCAAATACATTGCGATTGATGAAAAAATATCAAATCAACTTTGGTATTTGGAAGTGCATCAAATGCTGTCAATGAAAACAATAACAGCATATGAGTATAATAACATTATAAACTGTATATATGGGGGACCAAATAAAAACAGATTAATAAAATAAATTTAATTCAAACCTATGAAATGTTTTATATATCCTTGACGAATTAACAGGAGCTAAATCTCAGCATCTAATCCAATAGTCCGTGTACACAAAGGAGATAAGGGCACGAATTAATGAAATTAATTCCAAATTAGTTCCGTTCGGAAGAAAACGTCGGCACTTACAGATTGGCGAAACGCGTGGAGGCCAGTAGTAGATATACGCACGTCTCGTGATTCGCGGGAGTGCCTGGCAATACTGGGAAATAATCGGCCTCTTTGATACGCGATCGGCGAATCTAAACATATATCGGCTAGCTGTTTTCGTATCTCTGTATGTATGTGTGTGTGTCTGTGTGTCTGAATTTGTGTTTCTGTATACGAATATATGTTTGTGTGAGTCTGTAATGCTGTGTGTTCTGTCTGTGCGTGTCGGGGTATGTCTGTCGGGGTGTCTATCTGTGTGTGTGGGTAAGGGTGTCTGTCTGTGTGTGTCTGTATGTGTTCTGTCTGTGTGTGTCTGTGTGTGTAAGTCTGTGTGTCTGTCTGTGTGTCTGTCTGTCTGTCTGTCTGCGTCTGTCTGTGTGGGTGTCTGCGTCTGTCTGTGTGGGTGTCTGTGGCTGTCTGTGTGGGTGTCTGTGTCTGTCTGTGTGTGGGGGTGTCTGTGTCTGTCTGTGTGGGTGTCTCCGTTTGTCTGTGTGGGTGTCTGTGTCTGTCTGTGTGGGCGTCTGTGTCTGTCTATTTAGGTGTCTGTTTCTATCTGTGTGGGTGCCTGTGTCTGTCTATTTAGGTGTCTGTGTCTATCTGTGTGGGTGTCTGTGTCTGTCTGTGTTGGTGTCTGCTTATGTCTGTGATGGTGTCTGTGTCTGTATGTGTGGGTGGTTGTGTCTGTCTGTGTGGGTATCTGCGTCTGTGTGGGTGTCTGCGTCTCTATGTGTTGGTGTCTGTGTCTGCATGTGTGGGTGTCTGTGTCTGTCTGTGTAAGTGTCTGCGTCTGTCTGTGTGGGTGTCTGCGTCTGTCTGTGTGGGTGTATGTGTGGGTGTATGTGTGGGTGTCTGCGTCTGTCTGTGTGGGTGTCTGTGTCTGTCTGTGTGGGTGTCTGCGTCTGTCTGTGTTAGTGTCTGCGTCTGTCTGGATGGGTGTCTGCATCCGTCTGTGTGGGTGTCTACGTCTGTCTGTGTGCGTCTGCCTGTGAGGGTGTCTGCGTCTGTCTGTGTGGGTGTATGTGTCTGTCTGTGTGGGTGTCTGTGTCTGTCTGTGTGTGTGGGTGTCTGAGTTTCTCTGTGTGGGTGTCTGCGTCTGTGTGTGTGGGTGTCTGCGTCTGTCTGTGTGGATGTCTGTGTGGGTGTCTGTGTCTGTCTGTGTGGGTGTCTGCGTCTGTCTGTGTTGGTGTCTGCGTCTGTCTGGATGGGTGTCTGCATCCGTCTGTGTGGGTGTCTACGTCTGTCTGTGTGCGTCTGCCTGTGAGGGTGTCTGCGTCTGTCTGTGTGGGTGTATGTGTCTGTCTGTGTGGGTGTCTGTGTCTGTCTGTGTGTGTGGGTGTCTGAGTCTGTCTGTTTAAAGTGTCTGTGTCTGTCTGTGTATGTGGGTGTCTGCGTCTGTGTGTGCCTGTCTGTGTCTGTCTGTGTCTGTCTGTGCCTGTCTGTCTGTGCCTGTCTGTCTGTGCCTGTCTGTGTGGGTGTCTGCGCCTCTCTGTGTCTGTCAGTGTGTGTCTGTGTTTGTCTGTATAACATACATTTGCTCAGTATGACCCTCTTTTTGTTCAAAGTTAGGCCTGTTTTCATACGGCGATACATTTGTGACTATCTGCATGCATGCCATTTCTGTTGTGTTCTGCTAGTATATGATTCTACTTTTCTTTTTTGAATCCATTACATCAGTTCATTTGCATAAGCCCACCATTCCGTCCGCCCGCCAGTCTGCCTCTTATGTCGAGTTCATTGTCTTGGGTTTATCGAAAAGATTAGTTCATCTTTCACTCCATCTGTTTTCATCTTTTATCATTTCATAGTACCTCGCCACTTTCTCCCATGAACACTTTATTTAAGATTGAGAGTCTGCGTCTGTCTGTGTAAGTGTCTGCGTCTGTCTGTTTGGGTGTCTGTGTCTGCCTGTGTGGGTGTCTGTGTCTGTCTGTGTGGATATCTGTGTCTTTCTGTTCAGGTGTCTGCGTATGTCTGTGTGGGTGTCTGTGTCTGTCTGTGTCTGTCTGTGTGTGTGTGTCTGCGTCTGTCTGTGTAAGTGTCTGCGTCTGTCTGTTTGGGTGTCTGTGTCTGCCTGTGTGGGTGTCTGTGTCTGTCTGTGTGGATATCTGTGTCTTTCTGTTCAGGTGTCTGCGTATGTCTGTGTGGGTGTCTGTGTCTGTCTGTGTCTGTCTGTGTGTGTGTGTCTGCGTCTGTCTGTGTAAGTGTCTGCGTCTGTCTGTTTGGGTGTCTGTGTCTGCCTGTGTGGGTGTCTGTGTCTGTCTGTGTGGATGTCTGCGTCTGTCTGTGTGGGTGTCTGTGTCTGTCTGTGTGGGTGTCTGCGTCTGCGTCTGTCTGTGTGGGTGTCTGCGTCTGCGTCTGCGTCTGTCTGTGTGGGTGTCTGCGTCTGTCTGTGTGGGTGTCTGTGTCTGTCTGTTTGGGTGTATGTGTCTGTCTGTGCGTGTGGGTGTCTGTGTCTGTATGTGCCTGTCTGTGTCTGTCTGTGTGTCTGTGTATGTCTGTCTGTGCCTGTCTGTGTGGGTGTCTTCGCCTCTCTGTGTCTGTCTGTGTCTGTCTGTGTTTGTCTGTCTAACATATATTTGCTCAGTATGACCCTCTTTTTGTTCAAGGTTGTGCCTGTTTTCATACGGCGATACATTTGTGACTATCTGCATGCATGCCATTTCTGTTGTGTTCTGCTAGTATATGATTCTACCTTTCTTTTTTGAATCCATTACATCAGTTCATTTGCATAAGCCCGCCATTCCGTCCGCCTGCCAGTCTGCCTTTTATGTCTGTGTATCACCAGAGCGATGCGATGTAGAAGCTGTACCATGAGTATGGACCGATGCGAGTTCGATTCTCGAACCAAGTAAATTATTTAAAAAATCAAAAGCAATACGCGAAGTGGCTACTGTATGCGATAATGATTTATCGTATCGTCATTATGGGCTAACAAACTACACATGTAGTCCAGCCCAATACATACGAGGCCATTGAAAACCCGTGTGAAAATGCATTGCTGAAAAGTAATTCTGACATATTTTCAAAATAAAATATCTTCCTACGAATCGAATGACATAACAGATCTATTAAATTGAAGAAAACTAGATTATGTATAGACTTCGTGCAGTGGGGCTATAGCACAAGTATGTATGATTTTAGTAAACCATTTAAACGTTTAAGTTGTGAAAAATGACGTTTTATGTCCGTAATGTGAAATAATTGAAATGAGTAAGAGTGTCTAGGACCCAAATTATAAAATTGTTCGTTACAGTGGCCTTTCCTGAGTTGTGAGAACTTGTCGCAAGACCCTTTTGCCAAATTTGGTTTTTACGGCTACTTACCAATGTTGTGTACTGTGTACTTTGTGTTCAATTGGCAATACGATATGTTTAAACTAAACTAGCAATGCGCACCCGAGAGCAATCTGTCACTTTTTATAAACAATGTTTTTTCAATCATATCACCGAAGGTTATAATGCAATTGTTCCATGAAGACAAGGATTTTAAACATCTTTTAAATCTAGATTTTAAAAATAGTGTTTTGTTAGTGTTGTCGACTGTTTAAAGCCATACTTGCACTCATTTACACTTAAATTATGAATATATAATAATAAAACCAAAGAAATTGTTAATTTGAATGTTCACGTTGTTAATACCGCTCTCTCAGAGCGCGAAGCGCTCGGAGAGCGGATAACGGTAACATACGTACGAGTAACAAGTTATGTTAACACCGGTTATACCATTAGCAAAAAAAACAGGTGGCTTCCGGTTTACCTAAAGGAGAAAACTCGGTTTGCTTCGGGTGTTTCCGGCTTTACGGAATGGACTGGTTCTATCTAAATTTATTTTCAAGCATTACCTTTATCTACCAATATATCTACCAATAGTGAACCATTCCTTGTAAAGAGAAAACTCGGGTTTGCTTCGGGTGTTTCCGGCTTTATGGAATGGACTGGTTTTACATAAATTCATTGCCGCTCATTGAGTTTATTTCCGCCAATCATGAATGAACCATAAACCATTCTATCGAAAAACAAAACACGAACAACAGGATCGGCGCCACCGCTTCAAACTTTAAATTGGACACAGTGTTCAACTCCTTGGAAGGAAAACGAATCGCCGGTTGTAGGTAAGAGAACTTTTTGTACTCTTTCATTTCGTTATAAAACAGTATATCTAATTAGACCATTTTCACCAAAATTCGTCGTAGAAAAATCGAGAAGGCGAGCCCTCGTCACGCCTCGCTGAAGATGCTTCCTCTAAACAAACATCCATCTGAAAAAACTTCCTTTTAAGTAGAACTACAGCATTCATTTTTTAGTATTACAGTACACTTGCCCGGTGAAATAAGTGTTCACCTATCGATTTGGTGATTACACCCTGCAGTTAGGCATAATCTAATGTTTATGTAGACGGTCTATGTCATTTTTGCGATGTGTAAGGAAAGCATTAGGTACACATCGTGTTGTTGATGGAATACACTATTATGCTGACCAATAAAGCAACGATATCAACTCGTCAGTTGCTGATATGGATTATTTGTTATTGTTGGAGCTTTTAAATTGAGTACAAGGTACCTTCTTGACAATTCAATAGCAATTCAATTATGGGGCGATATTTTAAGTAACAATAACAGCATGAATTTCCTTTTCCAAAAGTGAAATACCCTTTTACATAGGCGTAGGAGCTGGGGGCCAGCCCCCCCCATCCACACGGGAGTATACTTTGCCCCCCCCCCAATATTCACAATGGCAAATGAAGATATTTGAAAAGAAATATGAAAGAAACAAAATTTAACAGCAGAATAAATGTGTTTTTTTGTGCTTTATCTTACACCAATTCGCCTTTTGTTACGCATTATAACAAAAATCTTTTTTACGTCATCATTGCAAATGGCAATCTAAACACATCTGGTTTATCCAATGAAAACTCAGCTCACTGAAATACCCGGGAAGTCTAGATTGACGAAAACAGTGGTGTAAAACGTGTTCTAAGGAGTCAGACTCAATATTGTCTTCAATTGTTACCTAAAGGGGTCAGACTCAATATTGTCTTCAATTGTTACCTAATGCTTGAAAATTAATCTAAAACGAGTTGAATGCGTGGCTGTGACAGTCTGGCCGCTGCACCTTTTGTTTAAATCAATGCATTTGATTTCCGCGTGAGATCGAGACCTGGCATATCCTTTTATTATTATTTTTTTTTTTATTTAAGATACACATTTTTCATACGCTTTCTTGTTATTCTTATAATGTTATTGAATTTGTAAATGCATGAATAGCCATGAAAAAGTTTAGGAACATTTATTCTTAGACGGGCCCTCATCTGAAGTTGCCCCCCCAATATTGAAAACGCTCCTACGCCTATGTTTTAAGTATTTGGTTATGTATGTCACCTTATATGGCAGTATTTTATTTTATTCGTTTCGTCCAGTGATGATATAATTCCAAAACATTGAATTGTTCTTGCAAGTGAGAATTTTGTCCTAAAGGTTTATGGTAATAGATCCCTTAGTTGTTTTTTCTTTATAATACAGAATGTATGATGGTTGGAAATATGTCAATTCTAAAGAAAAGATGCAGACCTGCATAAACATTGATTCTGTTTTATAATACAAGTAAGTGTATGTCTAAACATGTATATTCTTTCTCTCCCCTTTGAATAAACAAACATAATTGTCATAAAGATTGAAGGTAACTTATTAATGTAATATAGCAAAGAAGCAATTCTCTTTAATGTGAAAGTTTGCTTTTTTCTTTAATTTGAACATTTTTGTATGATCCAGAAATGTTGATGAATTTGGTGTTGCTCACAATTTGTAAATAACTCTTTCTCTTTTCTTTTTCAAAAACCTTGGTTAGAATGAGAATGAAACCAAAATAAGTCAAGACAGGTTGGACTATAGATTTTTTTTATCACCAATCGGCTCTTTTTTATTCTGTCAGTAAACTGCTTCAATTTATTACCATCAGGAATGAATTATTTCCATTGTTACCAATTAAAAATTATAAGTCAGTTTAATGTGGCCAGTATTGCCAAAAGATTTAAAAATTTTATTTTTCTCTTTTAACAGCCAAATCTGATGACTAACTGGCAGAGTAAGGAAGGTGTAACAGCAACAGAACATTCAGTGATGTGGATATAATAAAAAAAACAGATGAAGATTTACAAGGAGATACCTTAAATCTTCATGTTTGATCAGTGAATAGTCTTAAAGTTTAGTTTTCTTTTCAAAAGACTTATTTCATGAAGAAAAAAATAACATTAACAATGATATATCATATGTTATGGACATCAAAGGACAATAATATAGAAAAATTGAGAAGGACTATGAAATATTCTTTATCCTGTTACTAGTGTCATTTTAGGACCGATAACTAGGTGCTGTATAACATTTGTGATATCCGGCACTCACCATATATCACACATTCACGTGCGAAATAATGACGTCATATATACGTCATGGCATATGACGTCATTTGTGCATCATTCTCTACTTGTTTTCTGTCTTTTGTTTCCTTTATTTTGTATTTTGTTTTCAGTTTGTATGTTAATAATAATCCATGGAGGTAACAGGATAAATAGAATAGATGATTGGTGTCTTTGAATAGGAAAAGTTATCGGGCTCGGCATCGGAATATTATCCGTTTCGCCTTCGGCTCACCGGATAATATTTCTAAGCCTTGCCCGATAACATTTCCGATTCACGACACCAACCTTCTATTCTCTATATAATGACAACACTGTCACATGTCTCATCTTTTCTTTCTTTCAAGAAGCCTTAAAAAAACACAACTCAATCAAATTATTGAGACAAAAAGCATTATCATATTATGTTAAAACTGCTTAGTAAGCATGCAGCAGATCATAGGAAGACAGTAACTTGAGTCATTCCTTGAATTTCTTTTCTAATTATTGCATGAGTATGAAGGGAAAAAAGATGAGAGTTTAATTTGCATACATCAATGTTGAATTATTATTTCTCCTTTGATTTACCACAAAATTTTGAAACTTATTATGACAAGGGGAAACAGGCTCAGAGAGAACATTTTCCTTGTCACAATTGCTTTTATTCATTGGAAAAAGAAACTTTAATTAATACCTGTTATTGCTTTAAATTTGAAACATTTTGTAAAAGAAAATGGCTACTTTGTATATCATAGAGTATTTGTTATTTCTTTTATCTGAAGAAGTTGAACACAAATGTTTCTGTCATATTTTTCCAACTCTCAGAAGTGTTTTTCTATTCAAACAATGAAGGTCAGGGAACTGTTGATGTCAAGAATGAAGCTAATGTGCCAAAACTAAGCTGTGACTTTGTTTTTTCAACCAAATTGTTAAAGCAAGGAATTAGAATACATTAACTAATGCTGTCTGCTGATTATCACTTATGTCTTTTAACTTCATTTCATTAATCATTTATTGCATACAGAACTTTTTCTAAGTTCTTTAATAGATAAAAACATATAAAAAAGCAGTGTTTCATGTGTTAACAAAGGTTTATGAATTATTGATATAGAAAATTAAGGATTTTTTTTTATTTTAAAGTTAAACGAAATACCTTTTGGCTACAACAAAGCTTTTTGTTGTTATTGAATGACCTTTTGTAGATCAGCAAAGCAATCTCTGGGATTTTCTTATCTATATTCAACAATAAAGAACCATTCAAACAAAGACCTGATTGGCTTTCTATTTGATGTAATTTGGTAAGTCCCAAAGCATGTAGATGAGTATGTTGTTGAACATCATCTGAAACTATTAATCCAACTGACCCTTCTTCATCATGAAATGACATGTTGTTTTTTTCTCATGATGATTTAAACCAGTATCTACAACACATGATTTTGTGAAGAAAATTCTATGATTTCATGCAGAAACAGACTTGTGGTTCAAAAATTATAGTTTGGTGGTTCTGTCATTGCATGAGTAGTTTGTCCTTACATGATGAATGACTCATTATTGATGAAAGGCCCTCATACACAGCCCAAGCAAGCTTTAACCTTTCCCAAAAAACAAATTGACAGAGTTTGCAGACGATATTTCAAAATGTGATGAAATTGAACAATATTATTCGGAAAGAGCAGAAAACCTTGTGGGAAAAGGAAGACTTGCTCGTTACGAACAATTTCTCCTTTTCCCACAATGTTTTCTAAAGTAGTCTGCAACAAAGTCGTCAAATGTCCTTACTGTTTGGGAAAGGGTTAACTAATACCCATATAGAACATAGTCCATCAAAAAAGTCTACCAGGAGACTTGCCCTTTTACTGAGACCTATCTAAATGTGACAAAGATGACAGCTCTGTGATAAAATGAGTATTTGCTCCCCTTAGTAAGCTAATTCTTTTATTTCCACAAAGTTGTACTTTGAATTTAGATTGAAAAGCATATTCAGTATGCAAGTTTCATGCAAAATCCATAACAATGAGTTGAGAGAGCGGTCTAGAGGCATTGCCTTTGTTCATATTATTTGATATGACTGATAGTATTTTTATGTGTTTCACGTGAAAATAGCACTTCCAAAAAAGATACTAAATAGTGCAGGACTTATATTGTCATGATCTTGTGGTTTTTCGCTATATCTTAACATACTTTATCATAATTCATAACGCATATTACCCAGTTTTGCAGTATTTCTGAGCGCTTGTATGCTTTTAAATCATACTTTAACATTTGCTATTTACACAACACATTCTGTGAGATAGTCCCTTTAACCCTTACTCGTGTAACTTTAATCTATTTCGAGGAACTTTACAAGCTCCTCGATAACACAGAAAAAAACTGTTTAATTAGAGCATTAGAAGCGATTGGTCTCGTTTGATAGCCGAAGTAACCGCCGGATCATGTGAAAGTGGGCGGTAGTAGATAGGCTTTGATCCAATATTAACTCATCGGGTTTAACCAATGAATTTCTCAGATCACGGAAATACCCGAGAAAGTATGATTTACTTTATTCGTGAAACAATATTAGGCGAGTTCTGGATTTTTGTGAGAGCTTTTGCCATACGTCATACATGTAGTGATTACAAATGCTTCCTTTACTAATAATTCCATAGGACGAGGAAATTGTGACAGGCCCAAATTGAAAGCAAAGCACACGATACTACATAGCATTTGAATGCGAGTTTTATGGTAGCACGTAGAAATGGTTGTGACAAAAACAAGTTGGTCATCTAAGGCCATTTAATCGTTTATCAAACTGGTTTCTCAAGTCAACTGAAGTAGATGCAGCAATGCAGGGTATAATGGATTAGGGCGTTACAGGTGCCAAAAAGGTGCTAGGCTTTTTAAAGACTCATAACATTGTGTACATGTCTGTAGATAACCCATGCTTTATAACGGCATCATAACGGTAACATAGTTTTCGCAATGTGCTTTGCCGATTGGACCGAGAACTCAGAATGGGTAACACATGTATATATAGGAGTAAACAATACAAGAAGAGTTTCATTTTCTTCCTTATATACTATGAATATGCAGATATTTCGAAAACGATCAATCATCCAATATCATCAATGTCAAAGTATACAAAATAATTGTCAACGACTTTGTTCAAGTGACACATTACCAACACAAAACTTTGCAAACGTGAACATTAAATATGCGCTTTCAATGTGAAATAATTATTTGTTTAGTGTTTAACTAGAAAAACATGTAACGACATTCTCTCTTACTACATCCATTGTAAACAATACCATGTAAAGATATCATAATTTGTTTTTAACATAAATAGATTAGAAAATGTTAGTTTAAATCAAAAATGAAATTCTTTTCTTTTTCTACTGTGATCACAACAATCTTTTACACATCCGAATCTATGTTGGCCAAGAAGGATTTCAAAGCCCAAAAGTTGGTCTTTGATAAATAACGAAAAAAGCACCCAGCGTTGAATAAAACATGAACGTGTCTCTTTAGTTGGTTGGTTATCGGAGTTTTAACTGCCATGATGGATTTGTCTGTTTTCGTTATTTTCCCTGAATTGTAGACGATCGGTGGTAGAACTGTGTGTCCCGGGCCTGGAACTTAAAGGATTACCTTCGCATGCAAAGCATTAAATGCAAGCGGTGAATTAAGCCAAAAGAAAACATACATGTATCAACAAAACCAATTTAATTATCGACAAACTACAGCAAAGCCAATAATATGAATTCAAATATATTTAAGATAACTTCCTTGTTATTATGGTAAAATAGAAATTGAAGAACGATTAAAAAAGGATCATCTAACTGTTCTTATTTAAACAACTGTTTCTGTTTCAGACTACTCAAAGGGTTGATTTGTTTTTAAAAACTGACGGTAATAAACAATTCTTTTATTTGAGTTTCATTCTGCACAAGACTAAGTATGAAAATTGAGGCATCATGAAAAGAGAACAGTACATAAACAGTGCCCATCAATGATATGAGAAGCATGCACAATTCTCAAAAGAATTGAGAAAAATGATCGATTAAGACACAATGAGGTATTTTCCAAACCTATTCATATCATATCTTATACTTTTGTGTTCCAATTAAAAGGAAATACCAACAGACCCTTTAATGTGGCTGCGAGAGATTGTTAGAACCAAATTTAGCAGTATAACATTGGTGTTCAGTAAGATATGAACATTTTCTCGCAACCAGGAACATAGCTACATGTACACAAAATATGCACCTGTGTACACATGGTTCCTAAAAATGAAAAACTAAGGTTTATATTGAGTGTTTCGTATAATTGTTTTAATTTCCTTTCCTGAAGTTTTAGGTCTGATTCATTCATAGAAACACCTTTAGATATAACTAAATGAAACACAGGAAATGAAATTTGACCTTAGGAGCATGCCCCCAGACCGTCTAGCTGTGCGTACAATTACTAAATGGCTAGGCAACGCCCCAGACAGCTAGCTGTTTTGCGAACAAGCCTGTCATATTGACATGTTTATACATGCGTGTTCAATCCGAATGAAGGATATACATGTAAACAAATGCCACGAACAAATACTTCTTTAAACATCTATGCAGCTTTTTTGTAGTCGTATTCAAACTTGTGAAAGGTCCAAATACATTTATATCTTAGAGAGTACAACACAACGTTAAGTAAAATAAGACGGTCATCCCATAATCTAAAGATTGAAGAGGGACGCCATGTTAAAATTTCAAAAACTGAGAGATCTAGTACGTTACATGATATTGCAGACGAGTATCATTTTACATTAATTTGTCCTTATTCTAAAGACTTAGGACCCTTTTACTTACCGTGGTATTACATCAAACATTTAGGTACGTACATACACCGACTTTTTTAGACATGCGCGCCCGTAGACTGCGAATTCTCTACCGAGTGTTAGACGTAATGCCGTTATAAAGCATGGGTTATCATATACCACCAAAACCGGAAAGTTGATGGTCAACTCGTGCGGGGTCAAAATGTGGGTATCATTTGCAACAGTAGGTGAAAAAAAAATACCTGTACCGTCATGGGTGTGACCATTTTGGTTTGCTCGGTCATAAGATCGTAATCATTGGTCAGGCATTCTTTATTTGTGAAAATTATAGTGAAATCAGACAAATCTATACACCATTCATGGTATACAGGTTATCCTACCAGGCAAAATATATACACCATTCTACAAAATGATAACAAGTTTATTATACATAAGCCTTCTATTTATGTTACTCATCTTTTAGAAGCAATATGAGATGCACATCAAACTAACTTGTATATCATTATTGATTTGGTATAATCGTAGTCTGGGTCGATGGCCTGTTTACTTCAAATAAACCTTTGTAACATTGGTTACGGGATTCCCCGCCTGAACTGTTCTCTGACAGACCGTTGACTTTCTACAATCTAATGATATTAGTCAATATTTTACGAGTGTTTTATATACACTTATACATCAATCTTATTCGCGATTATGTAACATCGTTGTGCAGACATATAGTTTCGTGATGACGCTGTACAAATGTAGTTTTGCGGGATGACGGGATGACTGAACTTCGTTGTACAAGCAATCTTTGAATGATGTCGTTACGTCGCCGTAAAAAAAGGTTTATCTCCGTTACTATATTCAATTGTTGTTCAAAAGTAAGTGTTCGTGATGATGTTAAATCGTTAAAGCATCTTTTCGTGATTTTGTTACATCGTTATTTAAAGGTATTGTTCGTCCTTACGTTTCTTTCTTGTACAAATATAAATCTGAGTGATATTATTTGGTCGCTGTACTTAAAGGATTTTTGCATCATAACATTTACGTCGTTGTTAAATATAATGATTATTGAATTCAGTCATATCGTTTGAATTAAATAGGGTTTAAAAACGATCAAAATAAAGAACGAATTACTTAGGGCCATTACGTCATCACGGTAAATCTCGCCCGTTATCAAGTATCCTTGCCCTGACCGATAACATTGATAAGAAGAGCATACACTAGCATACTATTCTCTATATATCAGAGGTATAATTTCATGAATTCGTTGCATTGTTGTACAAAGATATGCCCTCTATGCATGAATATTTATGACGCGGTATATCTAATACTCGACAGGCTGCCGACCACAGTCGACACCATTCGACAAAGTCCGTCACCATTGATATGTTTTTCAATTGCAAAAATACCCAAACGAAATAAAGTTATACTGATGGACTGTTGTTCACTACTTTATTAATTTTCATAATTTTCAACAGATTGAATTGAGGTATGGGCAATGCAACAAACATTGCAACCCCTTAACACCAAAATACCTCTTATACACAACCAGCTGTATAAAATCGTCCATGCTCTCGTGGTAACAGTGTCCGCCTTATAAACCACGTGGTCGAACATTACGGACGGCTCCGAGGATATTTTTAGATACTCAGTTTAGCGTGTAATTCATGCTAAGCAGGCAGGTTAACAGACGGTGAATGTTGGTGAACAATATCGTCTTGTCAAAACGTTACGTCGCTTCACCAAGCGCTCGATTTCGTCGATAACCAGACCGATGATTTTGGCCCGGAATATAACAGCATGGTATCCCATATGAATGGTTTTAGAAAATCACGGCTCAAAATCAAGGCACAGCAGTCAGCAAAAATGATTAATGAAAGGTAAGCACCTTTTTTCATGTTTATTGATGGAATTACAAAAGGTTTAAGTGTTCGTCAAGATTAGTTTTTTTTTTTTGGCTTTGTCGCAATGGCTTTTTTAGAAAAGCAAATTTTAAGATACTTTAAGTTCATAAAACGTAATTCTAATCAAAACGGGGGTTATCGCTCATTGTTTATCTCTTTTTCAGGAGAGAGTTCGTATTGCACAGCAAGAGCGTGACTTACGTAATAAAAACTTCATTCGCCCCGTAGTTTATTAGTAACCGGCGATGTATCACGCAATGTTCCCACTAGGAAGTGAGAATCGGGAAAACCGTTTAGACATGAATAAGTGTGTTCCTGTCCAGTAAGCGGTCTCTACCTAGTGATCAATGGGCGCTCATGAGCCGGGTTTAAGTACATTCATGCAGACAGGGATGGCATTTAAGCGGGTAAACCAGTACCATACGGAAAGAAGTGAGAGGCTCTATGGGCAGCTTTTCTAGCTTTTCAATGTGCTTGTTAAAATAAAACGTTCAAAGCATAATCAATTCTGGAAACTTAAAGTAAGTAGTTTAAGAGTTTATCTGTGGTAAATGTCAAAAGCGATATCAAGCTTTTGGATTAAAATACATGTTAATTCACTGTCAACACTTTAAGTAATTAAAAACGATCTAATTTCTCTTCCAATGACTATTTTTCAGTGCGTATCATATAACGGTACAGCGTGTGTGCAGATTCAAACGTCTAATTTTCCTCACATCTGTGGAATCCTCACTCTGTGGAATGAGCACCTTTCAATTTAAAATTAAAATCGAACTGAGGAAAACAGCAAGGACCTCATTATTTCGTGTATAAAGGCCCTTACCTTTGACAATGACCCGGAAATCGCCGTAAAATAACAGGAAATATGTTGATAGCGACATAACCATTACAACAATGAAACAAAAATATGTTTTAAGTACATGTCGGAAATAATACTGTAATAGATCAGGTTTTGATGATTTAAGTATTTAGCTCATCTGAAACGGCTACTTAGGCCTGCTGACGTATTCGTAAGCCAAAAGAGGTTTTTTTCTAATGTCTTTGTTTGAGAATCGTACAATGAAATCTGGATATACATTGCCTGGTCTAGTCACCAATTTCCCACTACAGAATAAAGTGACCGATTACCATTTCAAACGGCATTTTTGATTGACAGATTATGGTGTCGAAGTGAAATGTAAATGGTTATTGGAAACAAATTGTGATAAAAAGAAAAATAATTCCATCTTGGAAAAGGCCCTCCTTTGTTGCCAGCTATCGCTACTACGAATAGGAATGCTTTATTTAGACATAAACTTGCAATGTGCCTTGCCATTACAATTTACAAACACACAAAATTACATGTACCTCAGAAGGTCAAAATTAATTACACATTATGATTCATAATGAAAACCTACAGATGAATATGATATTAATCTAAATGCTCTGATATTGAAAATACCCATTACGTTGTCAAAAAATATAACATTATGGGCACACTCAAACTTACTATTCATCTTAAAGGTTCTATATCTGTAGGAATCGTTAATGGTTACCAAAATTGAGTGTAATATAAAATGCATATGAAGCAAACACAATTAGTTTTAACATATTCATGTCACATCGATTGTGAAACAAGTTCTTACAGCTTAGATTAAACACTCTCGATTCTTCTTGCTTGGTCAATTCATAACCAGTACTCGCGACAAATGTGGATAAATGAGAGGTCGCAATGCAGAACCGCTGTTTGAGGGATTCAAACTCACGACCTTCGTGTCCAGAGGCTGACGCTCTATCACTACTGTCCTCCATAAACACAGTTCTGGGGGGAAGAAAATATCAATCAAATAAATCATATCATCACCCTACTTCTAGAAGTGAATAGGATCACGTATGTATTGTGGAATGATTGAGAAGACGTGAATAGGATCACGTATGTATTGTGGAATGATTGAGAAGACGTGAATTTGTTCTAGAAGTGAATTGGATCACGTATGTATTGTGGAATGATTGAGAAGATGTGAGTTTGTTCTAGAAGTGAATAGGATCACGTATGTATTGTGGAATGATTGAGAGGACGTGAGTTTGTTCTAAAAGTGAATAGGATCATGTATGTATTGTGGAATGATTGAGAAGACGTGAGTTTGTTCTAGAGGTGAATAGGATCACGTATGTATTGTGGAATGATAGAGAAGACGTGAGTTTGTTCTAGAAGTGAATAGGATCACGTATGTATTGTGGAATGATTGAGAAGACGTGAGTTTGTTCTAGAAGTGAATAGGATCACGTATGTATTGTGGAATGATTGAGAGGACGTGAGTTTGTTCTAGAAGTGAATAAGATCACGTATGTATTGTGGAATGATTGAGAAGACGTGAGTTTGTTCTAGAGGTGAATAGGATCACGTATGTATTGTGGAATGATTGAGAAGACGTTAGTTTGTTCTAGAGGTGAATAGGATCACGTATGTATTGTGGAATGATTGAGAAGACGTGAATAGGATCACGTATGTATTGTGGAATGATTGAGAAGACGTGAGTTTGTTCTAGAAGTGAATAGGATCACGTATGTATTGTGGAATGATTGAGAAGACGTGAGTTTGTTCTAGAGGTGAATAGGATCACGTATGTATTGTGGAATGATTGAGAGGACGTGAGTTTGTTCTAGAAGTGAATAGGATCACGTATGTATTGTTGAATGATTGAGAAGACGTGAGTTTGTTCTAGAGGTGAATAGGATCACGTATGTATTGTGGAATGATTGAGAAGACGTGAGTTTGTTCTAGAGGTGAATAGGATCACGTATGTATTGTGGAATGATTGAGAAGACGTGAGTTTGTTCTAGAGGTGAATAGGATCACGTATGTATTGTGGAATGATTGAGAAGACGTGAATAGGATCACGTATGTATTGTGGAATGATTGAGAAGACGTGAGTTTGTTCTAGAAGTGAATAGGATCACTTATGTATTGTGGAATGATTGAGAAGACGTGAGTTTGTTCTAGAGGTGAATAGGATCACGTATGTATTGTGGAATGATTGAGAAGACGTGAATAGGATCACGTATGTATTGTGGAATGATTGAGAAGGCGTGAGTTTGTTCTAGAAGTGAATATGATCACGTATGTATTGTGGAATGATTGAGAAGACGTGAGTTTGTTCTAGAAGTGAATAGGATCACGTATGTATTGTGGAATGATTGAGAAGACGTGAGTTTGTTCTCATATCACCCTTCTTCTAGAGGTGGATAGGATCACGTATGTATTGTGGAATGATTGAGAAGACGTGAGTTTGTTCTCATATCACCCTTCTTCTAGAGGTGAATAGGATCACGTATGTATTGTGGAATGATTGAGAAGACGTGAGTTTGTTCTATAAGTGAATAGGATCACGTATGTATTGTGGAATGATTGAGAAGACGTGAGTTTGTTCTAGAAGTGAATAGGATCACGTATGTTTTGTGGAATGATTGAGAAGACGTGAGTTTGTTCTAGAAGTGAATAGGATCACGTATGTATTGTGGAATGATTGAGAAGACGTGAGTTTGTTCTAGAAGTGAATAGGATCACGTATGTATTGTGGAATGATTGAGAAGACGTGAGTTTGTTCTAGAAGTGAATAGGATCACGTATGTATTGTGGAATGATTGAGAAGACGTGAGTCTGTTCTAGAAGTGAATATGATCACGTATGTATTGTGGAATGATTGAGAAGACGTGAGTTTGTTCTAGAAGTGAATAGGATCACGTATGTATTGTGGAATGATTGAGAAGACGTGAGTTTGTTCTCAGATGTTTCAGTTCCCTAATTCTATTTAAGTGTTGGAATGGGGGGTAATGTCTTTGTAGTTGATGCCTTCATGATTGATGTAGCGTTTGATTCAAACCGGATGTATTTCCATGCAAAGATACACGTACACATGTTTCTCCCTTTCTTTGTGTGTCTGGCATAATATGGCGAATTGTTATCTAGATAAAATGTTCATATGTTCAATACCCTTTGCTTTAAGATAAGAGTTAACATTTTTTATTTATAGCAAATCCTTTGATCTTTGTTTTGACGACATGGGTATCGCTCTGATAAAATGCAACATTATCAGGATCATGATAATTAAACCATGGTATATGTTTCAAGTATATAAAGGCTTTTCTATTATAACCAGTACTAGGTTAGGGCTCTGGAGGACGTAAGTACCTCATTGTTTATGATAACTATATTGCTAGTACGATACTTATGCAAGGAAACTATGCTAGAATGCAACTGATCACGTGTTCTAAACATGTCAGCTTGTTTTAATTTCCTGCCTCCGTACAAAACTATCATATTGTTTTGTACCTCATCAAAACGCAATCGTTTTCTTTCGACGAGCAGATACTTTCTTTAAACTAGCCTTGCTCATGTCTAGTCATTAAAATCCAGGACTATGGATAGATACACTGAGTGATTAGCTTTAGCTGTAATATATGTAAAGTAAAAGGAACACTAAACGCTACTAGCACTGCTACCGAGGGTCCAGGGTTCGATCCCCGCTAGCCTTCAAATCGACAGGAGTACTTCATGATCATCATGGAAGCAGTCATAGTAGTCGAATTGAGTATGCACAAGCCCTTAATCACAATAAGTGTAAGAAAAAGAAGATTTAAACTAAACTTATCCCAAAACAACAGCGACGCTATTTGTTTTTTGTCACTTTTCTATTTTCTATATAAGGTCATATAACTCTATGTTGACCCATAAGGTTACATAAATCAACATTGACCTATAAGGTTACATAACACAACATTGACCCACTAACAATGTTTACGGATAAACAACATTACGATCTAATCCTCCAAGAAGACGCGCGTTTTGACTGTGCCTTTATAAGAACTGGCTGTCATTGGTTTATGTCGAGAAGAGCTAGACGGTATTACGTCTTTACCATTTCAATGCTGGGTAATTCTCTAAAAATAGATGTATGTCTCGTCTGCTTTCCTAAACCTAAAATATCTCCTTAAATTTGATGAGTAAAGGCACTCGGAGTAGCAAACAGGTTAGATCACAGGCAAGCTGCCAATTAACTTGACAACTGGCCTGGATCTAACCTGTTTGCATAAGCATGAAGTCGGTGCCAGCACTAAAACTCTTCCCAAAACTGCAACGACACTAGTTGTTTTTGTCATTTTTCTATTTGTATAATGTTATACATCTCAACATTGACCTATAAGGTTATACAACACAACTTTTACCCACTGACGATTTATAGGGATAAACAACCTTGCGATCTTACCCTCCAAGAAGACGCGTGTTTGGACTACGCCTTTATGAGACAGACTCGCTGTCATTGGTTTATGTCAAGAGTAGCTAGACTCCGGTCACTGCTAAACGTTATTACGTCTTAACCCTTTACCAAACATAAACTTTTCGACTGTCCCAAATTGAAAGAGACTGCAGACAACATTTCAAAATGTGATGAAATTGAAAAATAATCTTCCGAAAGGGCAGAAAACATTGTGGGAAAAGGAGAAATTGCTCGTGCAGAGCAATTTCTCCTTTTCCCCACAATGTTTTCCAGAGTCATCTGCACCAAACTGGTTAAATGACGCTATTGTTTGGTAAAGGGTTAAAGTCTCTTCACAACGTAATCCCGGTACACTTAACGTCAACTCAAACTATTGACGATGGGCATAAATAGTGCCTATAAACGGGGCAATCTCGCAGAGGGCAGTCTGCAATGTATTCAATGTGTCAATGTCTGGATCTTTGGGGGATAGTACCTGTTGCTTCTGGGAATTGGCGAGTTTCTTGTTTACGCCGTTTTTGTCGATATCTTTATCTTGCATTGTTGCCTGGATTACATTAATTTAAACATATGTTATTGCCAGAAATATTTTTACAATGATTTACAAACGCAAAATATACAAGTTATGGCAAAAGGGTTTGGCCACAAGTTCACACAACATTATATTTGGCCATTCCCTTTTGAAAGAATTATCTGGATTACAAATATTATATTTGTTTTGCCTATGACCTAATAGTAAAACCATCAAAGCTCATGTTGAAAAATTACACGTAGAAAATTTATATGATCTGGTGAAGATATTGAACTTGCAACCTCGACAACACACAATCTCGCAGAGGGCAGTCAGCAATGTACTCAATGTGTCAATGTCTGGATCCTTGGGGGATAGTACCTGTTGCTTGAGGTAATTGGGGAGTTTCTTGTTTACGCCGTTTATGTCGATATCTGTATCTTGCATTTTTGCCTGGATTACATTACGTTAAACATATTTATGGCTAGAAATCGTTTTATAGTGAATTACAAACACACAATGTACAAGTTATGGCAAAAGGGTCCGACAACAAGTTCACACAACATTAGATTTGGCCATTCCCTTTTGAAAGAATTACCTGGATTACAAATATTATATTTGTTTTACCTCATACCTAAAAGGAGCCTTCTTATACCGATGGTTTTAGCAAAACCATCGAAGCTCATGTTAGAAATAATAAATAGAACATGTTATGATCTTGCGAAGATATTGAAATTGCAATCTAGCAAACGCACTTTTGGGTACTATGCTGATGCGCCATTGCAAATATGCGAATATGCTTTCAATAATTTACAGCCTCGTGGTGTTTATTTGTGTTTTTTTTTTAAACATTCCCGCTGGACATTAACTCGATTTTCCTCATGTATGTGAAAAACCGTATTCACATGTAACAAATACTTAACAAGTGAATATATCAGTTGTTCTTCTTTTTGCAATTGCGTTACGTCACGCATACGTCATACCCGGAAGTAGTTTTGTGTTTTATGAAACCTTTGTTCATTCACAAACTATATTGACCCATTACCAACTATTGTTTCAATTGACCAAGCCAATCAAATAAGTAAAATATTTTTTTCGACAAACACATCCGTTGATATATCAATGAAATACGTTAAGGTGAAAGTAATATATAATATACAAATTATTTCCGATATTTCAAGTTTTGGAAACGGAGACAAATGATGTCGTGCGATCGTAAATTCACATCTTCATATTCATACACGTAGATCGTCTTTTAAAATGGATTTTAGAATGGTGAGTTAAATTAAATAACATGACAAAACTATGTTATTACAAAAATTACAAACCTAACTTTGAATATGAGAAGTATTTGGATATTTTACAAAATTCACAACTTAGAAAGGAATATATACTTTTCAGAGTTGCACATGCTAGAAATAGAACTTGGTAGTCATAATAATACAAACCGTAACGATCGACTTTGTAAACAGTGTAATTTGGGTCACGTCGAAACAGAGTATCACTTCTTAATGATTTGCCCAAAGTACAGAGATTTACGAACAGACTATCTTAAATTAACCTCTTTTCCTAATGTTAATAAATTCCACAACATTTCGTCATCAGAAAACAGATATATTGTACTTAATACTGCAAAATTTATAAGGGCTGCTAACAGGATTAGAAGCAATGAACCGTAAACTATTACTCTTTCTGTATCTATTATTGTTTAATTCTTCTGTCATTCCAACGGGTATCTTGTTTTCTTTATATATTTAATTTTGTATTTGCTTTTCTGTGAAAAGTACATGTTATTTTACTATGTTATATATTGTTTTGTAATGTTTGCTTTATTTCGTAAATCTATATATTGTTAAGGCCAATGGCAAAGTGTTGCCGACATGCATGCTATTTGAAATAAATAAATAGATACATTTAAAAAGGACTGTAAAATATCAGAGTGAAGGAAATTTACTTCTAGAATAGTTTTGCAAAATGTTATTTCTATTTCACTTTTTTTAAATGGTCATTCCATAGTACGACTATAAAGAATGTGATATGATGCCCTTGTGTACTTTGATTTATCGCGAAAAAACTCGTTCGCTCTGTTAGCTAGTCATTTCTATTGCCTGAACCGAAGCAAAGCGCACTATTCCACGCTTTTCAGAAATGTACGGCTGACTATCCTCTATATGTTTTTGTTTTTGCATTGACATTGACGTATGAACTTGATTGCATTTTTCCGGTTCAAAAATATGATTATCAATACATGGTTGAAATAAACGCACTACAGTGTATTTCCGATATACCTACTGTTTTGGAGGGAATTATGACGGACTGTTTTTGAGGGAATTATGAAACATACATAGACAGTGGCTCAAACAAAAAGGGTGTCAAGTACATTACCCAAAGTTAGATACTACATGTCGACATCAGAAACTATGTGGCCTTGTTGAGAAGAAAACAATTTTACGATTAGTTCCTGTTTACGAAGTTAAAATCGTGTTTTTCGATATATTGTACTGAAGGTAGTCGCCAAATAAGGAATCGAGTTGTCCACAAAGTAGGGGCTGAAATGTAGGAATATTAAAGAACTTGTTATAACAGTTTATTACAAAAGGTCAAAAATGGCGAAAGTTACATTTGCCTTTGACAGGCATGTATTTCTTAATGTATAGCACATACGAAAACACTTAGCATAACGTTTAATCTATATCAAACCTGTGTGCAATGTCAACAAAACTAAACATTCAACAGATAATTCTTTATAATAGAAACTTGCATAAGTTTATAACTTTTGCAGAGGTTTCAAAGCTTGTGTTTGTTGTTTAATTTTTTCGGTTTTTTTTCGCTATGGTTACTTTATAACAAACATGGAGGCCTGCTTATATTTGCCAGAAGACACCAACAATATAAACGATTCATCAGGAAAGATGTATATTGGTCGGTGTGGTAGAATCAGCCCCTACTTGTGTTCGATGGTTTTAAACCTCGATTGCAACACACCCTTTTATCACGTTGCACACAGATTGAGAAATAAACACAATTCAGATGAGTTTGTATGTGAAATATGTTAAACATTGGAATTTCTACCCTTAAGTAAAGTCAAAGAGAAAAAGACCGTATGTTATACGTATATATGTGCGACACACCTGGACTGTTCGACATTGGTCCTTTTTGGAATCATATGACCCCCTGTCCGTGTTGGTATAAATCCCGATGACTGCATCTGGATTTTCGCTAGAGGCAGTCTCCCGGCTGACTTACGGAATGCCGATAGATTTAGAACCTCAATATATTCTTAACATAAACCAAACATGTACAACTTATTTATATATACCATATTACTATAAGTATGCTTAAAGTCTAATTGTTTACTCTGTAACTTTGGGTAACTTGTCAAAGAATTTAATGTGCTTGTTCACACGCTTGAGGAAAGTTGGATATTATGATATCATTTCTTTGAAACCGTTTATCATACCGCCTGTGAATTCTTTGATTAATTGACCAATTTTGAATCCATTTTGCGTTCGGTAACTATTCTTCAGGAATTATTGTACCACAATAAAAAAAATGCATTTTGTTTCAACGATATTCTTTTTCGAGTTGCAAAATGGCTTTTATGGAACAAGTATCTTAAAGTGCATTTTAAGCAATAAAAGGTTCAGTTATAAGTCAATCTTTACAGTATAATATTTTCTATTGCTCTTCAAGCCTTAACCTGTCCATAAATTCTTTCCTAGGGTCCATGAAATCAGTCATTACTTGTAAGGTCCTTTATTTGTTGTGTGTAAACGCTGCTTCTTCGATTTAAAAGCAGTCGATGCTATAACTTATTTGAAAAAGAGGAATTTTAGTGCTGCATGTACCACCAAACCTCACAAAGAAAGCGTTTTGTAACCAGTCATTACATGCTATCTGAACGAATGAATTAGGTATGGCAGGTATACGGGTTTGAGATAAAACAGGGACCACAATAATCAAATTTTACAGAGATCCAACAATTTGTCATTTGAAGCCGAGATTAAATTGTACATTACAGATAATTTCAGTAGTGCTGAATGTTTCAGTAATGAATCCGTGGGAAGCGTAGAGCGCTGTTAAGTTTACTGTCAATGGGACATGATACGGATTTCTATAGTATTGCTCTTAACTCTTTGAAAATATAACTGTGTGTAGTACATAAGGCAACATGTTAGTTATTTTGGCAAGCCTATTGTTTCGGGGGTGCAAACATGGGTTTGTTAAATTTGAAAAGATTCCAAAACAAATTACATAAACTCAACAAATCCATGCTTGCACACCCGAAACAAAAGGCTTGCTAATACAACCAGCCTGTTTCCAAAGCGTTTAGCATAATACTAAAGAAATCTATATCAAGTTCCATTCACAGTACATTTAACAGCACTCTACGCTCGCTAGCTAGCTAATCAGTCTTATATTAGGCCCTACTTTAGAAATATGTGTTGTCATTTTAATCGGTGGACGATAACTTGTATCAAAACGTTAAAAATCACAATCATTCCTTTTAAAAGAAGCAATACAAGACACCACTCATTGATATCAAAGCTGTGTTGTGGATTAAATGTTTTACTAAGTGGTGTTTCTTCCTAATGAAGTTTGACGCGGATTAATACCCCGGGGGCGCATGTTTAGGTCATCGATACAGATTGTTCCGCATTATCGGAAAATAGTGCGCTGTGATGAATAGAAAATTCATGTCTTTGTACGCGAAACGTTTGAATGCAATGGTAATCCCCTGGTAATACTGTTCATTTTCTCAATCCCTTCACGTTACGGGGGCTGTCTTTTATACCGTTATAACGATAAATGTTCTTGGAGTAAGTTCCTCTAGTCCATTCTAATAACATCCCGTTATCTCGGCGATTTTATTCTAAGTTATGGTTTTTGAGAAGCATTAACCCTTAGAATGCAGGGTAATTTTCTGAATATAGTTTTTTGTGTCGACTCCTTTCAAAAACCATAAATACCTACCTCATTCTGTTGAGGAAAGATACTCAGAGTAGCAAACAGGTTAGATCACAGGCTACATATGGATGTTTTGTGTACATAACCGTATGCGTTGTATAATATTCGATATTCTTCGTGTCTATATGACGGTTCGTTTTAAACCAATTCGACGCATTGGCGGGAAATGTTACCTGAATATCATAAGCGTTTGTGTATATTTAATTTAATTCTGTGTCAACAGTTTTTCAGTCGGATTAGGTCTATACACTCCCACGGAAAATCCCAGTGGTCATTAAGATTGAACCCCAAACCAAAGTGTCGCAAGTCCTTCCCCTTAACAACTTATCCACGCAGGACCCGTGTCGAAAAGACTGTTTGATATTTATACATCGAAATATTTAAACTGTTGTGGAGAACACAACTGGTATGCATGCGCTAAATTTATCTCACACCCAAATGTTTATCTGAACCATTTCTAATGACGGGGATTACAGAATACATTCATTTCATGGTCATTTGTGGAATATTCCAAACCGTTGTCCAAATGTTGAGGGGTGAATTTTAAACTGTTGATCGGAGGCAGAAGGCCTAGGGCAACACTTTTTAAAATGTCCTCCCCCACACCGAGGTACCACAGTTTAGACTGTTCCACAAATGCCCATGAAATAACCATTTTATTACCTAACACATTCCATAAATGTTTATTTGGAGAACACATGCACACAACGAACACTTTCCTCCACACTTTAATTTCTTTGCTGCACTTGAAAATCAAGATTGATACTTGTCAACAGGAACATCATTTTAACGCTCGTAAAGCTGAAAGACTTTGCCGCACTATGAATAACACTATGAATAACATCTCTGTATTGTGCAACCCGTGGACGGAAAAAAACAAAAAATGCAACGATTTTTGCGGAATCATCCGATGTGCAGGTGGTCAACAGTTCAAAATTTTGACCAGCCAACAGTTCGTAGAGCAGTTTAATAGATTACCAAATCATGACAGCATTTCATTTTTCTCTCATTGAAAATCGCAAATAATTAAGAATTAACATTCATAAAAGGTTAGGTATAAGGTAATAATTTGAAATGTCTGACACTTTGGTCTTCTTAAGTTGGCTTAGGTGTGTACCTTTATCCATTCCTTTTTTAACAAATGTATTAATGGTTAACAGAAATGTGAACCAGGTTATCGTAAATAAAACTACAGACGCGTTGTATAACTTTTCTGAACCCTCAATCCGATTTCAAAATGCAAACTATACGGCTAAAACAGAACTGATGATACTCTGTCATGCAATACAGAGGGCAATAAAACGGCAATGCTAACTCGTGTTAATGAGGAAATTAATGCTGTATTACGATCGTACTGGTTAATGTACCTGACGAATAACCGCCCCTTTCACAGTGATGTAATGTAGCTGCCATCTATGGGCAAGTAACGGTAGAATTCACACAAAACTTTTGAACCTAAAAACCTAATATATAAAAAGAAAATGCGCATTTAATCCTTTACCAAACGAAAAAACTTTTAACTGTCCCAAATTCAAAGAGTTTGTAGACGGCATTCCAAAATGTGATGAAATTGAAAAACAATCATCTAATGGCAGAAAATCGTGTGGGAAAAGGAGAAATTGCTCATTTGGAGCAATTTCTACTTTTCCCACAATGTTTTATAAATCGTCTGCAACAAACTGGTCAAATGTCGTTATTGTTTGGTATGTGTTAATGCACGTAAAGAATAACCGCCCCCTTTCAGTAGTGATGTAACTGTACTGTAGCTGTCATGTGTGAGTTAGTTACAATTAGTATTGCACAGAACTCTCGAACCTAACAACCCCGATTTATGAATCAGAAAATGTTCATCTAAAGGCGCTTGTTCCCAGACGTAGGCAAAAACAGCAATACATATTATAGGATACTGATGTCCTTTATTCACACTCATTCCATGAATACAATGATCAGTCAGTCAAGTCAAGTCAGTGTGTTTACAACACATTAAGCTCTTAATCCATTCCTGACACTCTCAACGTTTGGAAAATGATTTGATATAGATAGACTTGATCTCATTGAAGAAAATTCAATTGAATTCATCTGTTATTTGATCTAACAATATAGTGATTTCTATTTTTGAAATAAGTTAAATTCAAAAGCGACGCATCGGTTTCGAAAATGACATCGTTTAAACCACATTTACGATGATATAATGACTCTCTTCGAACCGTAGCAATTTTCATTCCGTTTAAAACGCCAGTACTCCAAGAACGTATGTAAGGCACTTTTATTTCGTTTTTTTTCATTTTCTTATTTGTGAACAAAAAACTTCAAGACTTTATTGAATCGTATACCATTTGACAATTCAAAACTAACTCAGCGATAACCTTAGTTTGTCTGTTATTAACTGAAAAGAGAAGTCGTTCTACATATATGACTTGTAATAGTATATCTATTTAAATGGTATTACTTAGATCACACATAGTTGTACGTAGTCGCATTTATTGCTTGATATAGACACGTTGATGAGTATTACCAATATAGAGTCGAAATGAAAAAAATATATGATCGGCTAATATCAAACTGTTATAAACTGCATTAAACCATGAATACTGTACAGGATTATTACTTAAACCCGGCTTTTTGAAAATGAAAGCAAAACATATGATATACATCATATGATTATTTGTAAATGAAACAATTTTGCAAAAGACTGCTTTTCATTATATTCTAATAAAATAAACATTATAAGCAACGGGATTGTCTATAGTTCGCAGCCTGGATCCATATTGATGCATTTCGGTTGTTGAACTCTAACGCTGGTTCCCTGGTTCACCTATAGCTATCGGTGTACATACTAACACGTCTGGGTACCAATCTAGATATCCTGAAGCCTAAGGTGAATGACCTATTTTTGACTAGCATTGATGGTTCTTAACCATTTACCAAACACCAAATTTTCAACGGTCCCAAATTTGAAGAGTTTGCAGACCACATCAAAAATGTGATGAAATTGGAAAATAATCTTTTAATAGGACAGAAAACATTGTGGAAAAGGAAATATTGCTCGTTGCGAACAATTTCTCTTTTTCCCCACAATGATTTCCAGAGTCGTCTGCAACAAAGAGGTTAATTGTCGTTATTGTTTGGTAATAGGTTAATAACATGTACAGTTGTTTGACTCACCTAACAGCAACTTCAATACGTCCTTTATTTGTTTAGATAGAACACAAGAACGTCGACCCAGGGGACATCGAATTCGACCAAGTAAGAGCAATGCGTTTATCTTACTAAATATGTTTATTGACTTGCAAATATGGGTCTTTATATACTGCTGGTTGTTTGACTCACCTTACAACATCCTCAATGATTCTGCAATCCGGTAAGTCAATATTATGGATCGAAACAAAACATTAGATATTCGAACATTCGGTTTTCGTTTCTATGAAGACAAATTACGCTGCCTCTACGAGATAAAATGATTGGTTTATCTAGCTTCTACTTGATGGTTCTATAATCTTAATGTTTAGTAGATATATAAACTATCTACCTGATCTCCAAAACAAATGTGCTTAGTTGGTTCTACAGTTGGATCCCCGTTTGTGGCAAACAATGTCGTTTTGGAATTCCATTGAGTAAGACGCAATACAACGATCTATTACCTCTAGGTGATAAGGAAGCGTTAACGATGAAAGAAAGATCTATGTCATATTTTGTATCTATGTATGACAGGTTTTTCTTTGTCCTAGGACCGGCTGTCAGGGCGTACACGCCAAGACTATATTTCAGAGGAAGTCATCACTGCAATGGGTTGGTTTGACGGCGCAGTATCGAACAAGAGACCTCGTTAAAAAACGATATGGATAGCCATGACAGCACGCAAGTTAAGGTGAGTCGTAGTTATAGAGAGTGAGTGTTAGTTTCGAAAATGTGTATCCAAAGATCATACATCTACGTGTCAATGTGGTGAACATGTGAGACAATAACAAGGTTTTAAACATTCCCTTATATGGTGTTTGCGGACAGGTCCTGAATGATTTTTTTGATATCCAACGAATGTATCTTGTACGCTACCTTAGTAAGACGGTTTCATAATACCAGTTTTCCAATACTGTAACAACTAAATCGCATAAAGCCACTACGCACGACTAAACATATGTGTGTCTTGTTCCATACCGTATAATACCTATTTCGCAGTCAATTAAGCACTGTTTCTAATTAAGGAGTCTATAATAGACCTTAATTAGAACAAAAATAAACCATATGGTTTGTTGTCCGTTATTTTAAAGGGATACTGCCATGACAACAACTTCTAGAGCTTATACAACCGCCTGATGCAATACTATATTGAGTCTTCAAGGACATTGTGTGAAGGATTTGTAACACTATTATTGTGTAATGTGTCGCGTATCTTCATGACATGTGTCTACGGACAACCGCACATAAAGTTAAACATTGTATGAAGGATTTGTAATAATATGGATATAGACAACTCAGTATTGTGGGTATCTTCGTGGCACGGGTCTACGGACAACCGCACATAAAGTTAAACATTGTATGAAGGATTTGTAATAATATGGATATTGACAACTCAGTATTGTGGGTATCTTCGTGGCATGGGTCTACGGACAACCGCACATAAAGTTAAACATTGTATGAAGGATTTGTAATAATATGGATATAGACAACTCAGTATTGTGGGTATCTTCGTGGCATGGGTCTACGGACAACCGCACATAAAGTTAAACATTGTATGAAGGATTTGTAATAATATGGATATAGGCAACTCAGTATTGTGGGTATCTTCGTGGCATGGGTCTACGGACAACCGCACATAAAGTTAAACATTGTATGAAGGATTTGTAATAATATGGATATGGACAACTCAGTACTGTGGGTATCTTCGTGGCACGGATCTACGGACAACCGCACATAAAGTTAAACATTGTGTGAAGAATTCTTAACACTATTACTGTGTGATGTGTCGGGTATCTTCGTGGCACGGATCTACCGACAACCGCACATAAAGTTAAACATTGTGTGAAGGATTTGTAACACTATTACTGTGTAATGTGTCGGGTATCTTCATGGCACGGGTCTACGGACAACCGTACATAAGGTTAAACATTGTTTGAAGGATCTGTAATAATATTGATATGGACAACTCAGTACTGTGGTATCTTCGTGGCATGGATCTACGGACAACCGCACATAAAGTTAAACATTGTATGGAGGATTTGTAATAATATGGATATGAACAACTCAGTACTGTGTAAAATGTCGGGTATCTTCGTGGCACGGATCTACGGACAACCGCATATAAAGTTAAACATTGTCTGGAGGATTTGTAATAATATGGATATAAACAACCCAGTACTCTGTAAAATGTCGGGTATCTTCGTGGCACTGATCTACGGACAACCGCACATAAAGTTAAACATTGTATGGAGGATTTGTAATAATATGGATATGGACAACTCAGTACTGTGTAAAATGTCGGGTATCTTCGTGGCACGGATCTACGGACAACCGCACATAAAGTTAAACATTGTATGGAGGATTTGTAATAATATGGATATGGACAACTCAGTACTGTGTAAAATGTCGGGTATCTTCGTGGCCCGGATCTACGGACAACCGCACATAAAGTTAAACATTGTATGGAGGATTTGTAATAATATGGATATGGACAACTCAGTACTGTGTAAAATGTCGGGTATCTTCGTGGCACGGATCTACGGACAACCGCAAATAAAGTTAAACATTGTATGGAGGATTTGTAATAATATGGATATGGACAACTCAGTACTGTGTAAAATGTCGGGTATCTTCGTGGCACGGATCTACGGACAACCGCAAATAAAGTTAAACATTGTATGGAGGATTTGTAATAATATGGATATGGACAACTCAGTACTGTGTAAAATGTCGGGTATCTTCGTGGCACGGATCTACGGACAACCGCACATAAAGTTAAACATTGTATGGAGGATTTGTAATAATATGGATATGGACAACTCAGTACTGTGTAAAATGTCGGGTATCTTCGTGGCCCGGATCTACGGACAACCGCACATAAAGTTAAACATTGTATGGAGGATTTGTAATAATATGGATATGGACAACTCAGTACTGTGTAAAATGTCGGGTATCTTCGTGGCACGGATCTACGGACAACCGCACATAAAGTTAAACCTTCTGTGAAGTATCATTAGACTCCAAGGTAGGACCATGTCTTAAGTCTGTTTCAACACAATTTGTACCTGTATGGACCACCCCACCACACGAACAATCAAGCTTCAACAGCGTATATAAAGCGATTTTACTCAAAACCATTAAGCCTTATAGTGCTGGAAGCGACTTTATGCTTATGTAAACAGCTAAGATCCAGGCCAGTCGCCAAGTAATTTGGCGGCTGGCCTGTGATCTAACCTGTTCGCTACTCTAAATATCTTTCCCCGTCCAAATTAAGCAGATTATTTATTTAGAGTTATGGACGACAGACGACACAAAAATCGATTTGTAGAAAAATTACCCAGCATTCTAAGGGTTAAAACTTTTGTTTGTTCAAAGAGTGATTATTCGCACATCACATGGGTATACGTAATAAGAGGTTTAATGGGCACATATCATCGCTACGAACTCTCATCACACAAGTCATGCAAAAAGGTTTAGAAATCACAGTCTACGGGCGCTCATGTCCAAAACATTCGGTCTTTGACTGCGATTTCTTTACCGAGAGTTAGATGAAACGCCGTTATAAAGCATGGTTTATCATATACCCTAGAACCGGAAAGTCGGTGGACAACCCATGGGTATTCACAATGTCGCTATCATTGGTAAAAGAAGGTGGAAAAAAGCAAAAATACCTGTGCGCTAATATCTTGTTTGGACATTAGATCCTAAACATTAGTCACATGATTCCTGCACCTGTAATTTGACATAACACATCCAATTAAGTTCTATTCAAATGTGGACTTATTCAGCTTTAACGACATCCTGCTAATCAAGGCACGATTCCACCACTGTCACGAGGGTTTACTTAGTTTTCGAGACATGTGCTAATTAAGGAATGATGTATTAGAACTATCACGAAATATGATCACATTTATAGAATCGTTGTCCTGATTGTTGAATGATTAGTTGTAGACAAGGTGACCGATATTAAGAAGCCTTGACAAGTTGTAAGGTTGTCTTAATATGTGGCATGTATCTAATTATGCATTATGACATATTCATGTTCTGTGTAACTTTAGTGGTTCTCTTCTGCTGATTTGACCTTTTTTTATACATATTCGACACAAGTATATTAACAATACAAACTGCAGGCTGTTTCGATTTTACTGCGATTTAAAACCACGAAAATGCAGAAAATTTCAGTTGTTAAATGTTTTCAATTGCTCATAAGAAGTTTATCCTTTTTCGCAGCGGTTTATTTACAGTTCTTGGTGGAGTTTTAACAACTGACTGATGATAAATATTTGCGTAAGTCATTAACAATATGCATGGATAAATTCCCAAACGAATACAGTACAGGGTTTCGTCTACTATTTTACCAAGATTTTTTAAAAAAAACTTTCAAACACTTTGTTTAATTTTGACCCCTATAGTGCTAGAACAGACTTCATGCTTATACAAACAGGTTTGATCTAGACCAGCCGCCAAATAAATTGGCAGCTGGCCTGTGATCTAAGCTGTTTGCTACTCTGAGTATATTTCCTCAACCAAATTAAGCACGACTGTACAATATTGTAATGTGAGCCGTCATTGGAGGTGTCTCGCAGAGACGGTTCCACTGACGTGTCACTTTACAATAGTTCGTTCCCATTATTGAAATGGTATGAAATGTGTTCTTATAAACTTGCACAAGTTCTTAGCATAACGTGTAATTGGTTGAACAACCTAGCCTAGCGGTAGACGACATCTGAAATCGTTGCGATAAAAGAAGAAAGCATGTTGGTGCATTTGAAATGGACGTCTGTTAAAAGTAAATGGTTCCAGGAGTGCACAAATCCGATTTTGATCTACTTGTCTGTAAATGTCAAATCTTGTTCTGCACGTGTCCGTATAATGGTTATAAAGTAAACTTCAGTGAAAACTCGCTTGTCCGTTAAGGCTTTTGGGAAAGCTGGTCAATACGAAAAATTGATTTTGCCATCCATATGTTGAATGTCGGGCGCATTAAATTCCTTCGAATCAGGGAGAAGGGTTTCCTGTTGTTAACTCCAATGACGGCCTACGACTACAAGCATCCTCCTCAGGATAATAAGAACCTTATCAATTACTTATGACGGAAGTTTCTTTGTCAAAGGGATGTGTTTCTGAGAGCATGTTATTACCGAAAGCAATCTTCAGCCTAGCATGTTAATTATACGTGTTCTTGGCAGAAGCAAAATATCCCGTATTAAAGACACGCCTTTAGGCGGGGAACCCTTTCCAATAGTTTAACACGTAATAGACCAACCACAATGAAATGGCACCTTTTCAGGACAGAATTCATTACTAAATCCCGTAACGTAATATGAGCATATTGTTTGACATAATGTTTCGTCATATTAAATCATTGCAGCAAAAGAAGAAATGGAGATTATCTTTAAAAGTACATGTTTAACGAGATGTTGTTTACGGTAATATTCGAGTAAAATGAGTATCTGATGTGCTAAATTACTGCTACAAGAATAACTCATTTTTCGCAACATTCAACAGACGACTTAAAAAAAGGCAACGTTGCGAAAATTAGTAATGCTTGTGATAAAGGGTCTATCGTTTTGACTAATTTGCTTCGTCAAATATCTAATCGTAAATCCACTGTTGATGCTTTCTTTATGACGTATGGTGTTCCTTTCATTTTGAAGCTATGGGTGATGCGTGTCCAAATGGTTAAGGGGCAGGCCGAGAAGTCGAGAGTACCAGGTTTGAGCCCTGCAGATACCGATACCTTTAGCTACATTGGAGTGTTCTTTGGCAAATATCTTACATATACCGACTTTCTTGTACTGGGAACTATCAACATCTGCTTCACATACCAATCCTATATTGGTTTCCGACGAAAATCATCAGAAACATTTCATGCGCCATGCTTAAAGGCACATAAAAGGAGAAAAGTACAAATAAATTACAAAAAAATATATGGAATTCTTTTATTATTTTCATAAAAGTCATGAGAATTAATTTACGGATGCATTGAGACCCTATTAAATAGACTCCTTAAACATAAGTTATTTTGTGCTTGAAATATAGTTGTCTCCAATTCAAGTATGTTTATCAAAAGCCTGTTTGTTTACATATTCAAAATAACGAATTATGATTGGTCGGTTCAAACATTTGTGTATAAACTGTCAAGGTCCGGGGTGAAAAAATCACACAATTAAACTGGTTAATGTGGGTAATTTCTTGTTGGCTTTCACGTTTAAGTTGTGCTGATGGGGATTTTTGGTGATAACTATTTGAATTTGACCAAAGGTTTACCAATTAATATAGTTTGATATAGCATTAATCTCTATTTATGTGCCTTTAATAAAATTGTTCAGATTTCTTTCTTTTCTGTAAAAAGAAAATTGGACGAATCTTAAAATCCGAGATGTGGGACTTGAATATAGGACACATTGTTTTGTGAATCAAATAAATAGTAAATGGTAACATAGTCCTATATATGTATAGCTAGAATCACATACAGTGAGGTAAGACAAGTTTAGTCAAATTAGATCAATACAATCAATTCCACGAAATCTGGATGCAGACAAAAGTAATTTTCATTCTTAGTCTTTAGATGCTTATACTGGACGACTATGTAAGTAGTTTCATCCAACACGTCTGTAGTAACAACATTTGCAATGAAGTGAGTTTTGCATCAAATATATTGCAAAACTCACTTTATTGCAAATATAGTAACCACTCCAGTCAAAAATAAAACAACTATGTTACAAAGATCCTTTACATCGTCAATTTACTTCACTATCTTTACATGTAGGCTTGGTAATTCGTAACCATAAGGGGATTAATATCCTTTAAACGATTTTACATATGTTGTCACAAATCGAACAACCGTCTGGTACAAGTGTAAACGAAGATGAATCTATTTCTATGATATTTGTCAACCATGAGCCGTTTATTTTTTTGTTCTTCTACAACATAGCGAAGGTTTTAACGACCTAACTATCGTACTGTATGTTATCGATACAGAAATTGAAAAAAGGAATGTGAACGACTCATTTCCTTCGATGTAAGTAAGCTAAGTCCTGTAATTCCCTTCTAGGACATATGGCCGCCATATGGAAGAAGAAGAAGAAGAAGAAGAAGGAAGAAGAAGAAGAAGAAGAAAAAGAAG